>CM070818.1:61505433-61737933 GCA_036326025.1 Chrosomus eos
GTGTGTGTGTGTGTGTGTGTCTTACACTGTGTGAGAGCGAGCAGCAGCAGTGAGGACAGGCCTGTGATGATGGCTGACAGTAGTAAGATCCCCCTGCGTCCGAAGCGATCCACACACACACACAGGAACACACAGGCCAGCGCGCCGGTCAGCACACGCAGGGAGTAACTGAAGTAGAAGTGTGTGGAGTAGATGTGCAGGTTACGTGTGAAGCAGTACTGGATCCCGGTGCCGATGAAGCTGACGGGGGAACGGCAACACTTCAAAACCAGATTCCATCAGTTAAACGGGTCATCCGATGCAAAGCTCACTTTAATATTGTGTTTGCATATAAATGTGTCTTTGCAGTGTGTGTGTCATCACACAACCACCATACAATGAAAAAAATCCATTCACGCCTTTTTTTTTAAATCCTCAAAAAGGATTAACAAAATAATTAACTTCTAAAATAGCAACATATGACCCATTTAAAGCAAATATATGGTCTACATAAAACTGTCAAGCAGCAAAAACATGTTAAGAAGATATTTTCTCGCATCTCAAATTGGCTCAACCTTGTCTAGGTTCAGCCAATTTAACATCTCTGATCAAGCACTTTTATGGTTTAAATCCCATCTGTCCCACAGGAAACAGTATGTAGTAGTAGATGGTGTCAAAACTCCTTGTCTAGATTCTGGAGTTGGTGTCCCACAGGGGTCTATTCTTGGGCCGGTTCTGTTCTCTCTTTTTATCAATAATCTACCAAATTCATGTCCAAACGTCTTCTCCCAGATGTATGCGGATGACGGTATATTCTAAATAATTTAACCATGGGTGCAGCTAAAACATATTTTTGTTCATTGATTATTTCTCATTTTGATTATTGTCTGACTACCTGGTCTCTTACTTGCCCTACAACACTTGAAACCATAGAAAGTCTCTATAAAAAGGCATTAAAAACATTTGATTAAAAAAACGCTATCCCACCACTACTGTCATGTTCTAAAAAAATATAGCTTGTTTAAAGTCCAGTTGAAAAAATGGCTATGGGCAAACCAACGTTGCACACATTTAAACAAAGAAATTTGGAATAAGATACAACATACCCACTAATGTGTCACATTAGTGGGTATGTTGTATCTTATTCTAAATTTCTTTGTTTTGTAATATGTACATGGATGAGTGTTTGTGAACTGAATGAATTTTTAAGTTTTATGTGAATATTGTATATAGGACTTTTTATGAAAATAGATGTGGATGTAAATTTTATTTTTGTAATGTTTTGTGACCTGTATGATCTTAGCCCGTGGGACTATGGATGGAAATTAGCTTGTAGCTACAATCCGTTCATTAACATGCACTGTTCCAATCAAATAAATAAATCAAATTAAATCTCCATTTGTCAAAGTAATTGTACGATGCTGAAAATACTCTGCCAAACGTGCTTGGATGATATACTATGATCAATATTTTTGAAAAGTTGCTTAGTTGGCTAATAATCACCCACAATCCCTTTCTCAACGCAAGAGGAGTTTGTGCTGATTCACACTCACATATGTGTCAGAAGTACAGTATGATATTGGCTTGCACACACACGCACACTCAGGTGTAACTTACAGAGTGAAGCCCAAAATGAGGCAGTTCTTCCAGATGACTCTGGTGTGACGTAACTCTATTACATGATGATACTCTGGCTGGACGTCTTCAGGAAACATCTCATCTATCTCTACAGGAGAGGGAGAGGAGAGAGGGAGAGAGGAGAGAGAGAGAGAGAGAGAGAGAGAGAGAGAGAGAGAGAGAGAGAGAGAGAGAGAGAGAGAGAGAGAGAGAGAGAGAGAGAGAGAGAGAGAGAGAGAGAGAGAGAGAGAGAGAGAGAGGAGAGAGAGAGAGAGAGGAGAGAGAGAGAGAGAGAGAGAGAGAGAGAGAGAGAGAGAGAGAGAGAGAGAGAGAGAGAGAGAGGAGAGGAGAGGAGAGAGAGGAGGGAGAGAGAGGAGAGAGAGAGAGAGAGAGAGAGAGAGAGAGAGAGAGAGAGAGAGTTGGTATTTCTGACCATCACATTCCAATGATAATCTCAGGGTGGGACGGGCTTGATTCCTCAATTTAAACACCCTAAATGGGTCTATTCACTATCCGTGATGGGTCTTGATTCAGTTAGTGAGCTGGAATATTACTGCATGGGAAGCAAAGACAGGCTCTCAAGTTATGAAGACAGGCAAGAGTGACACCCCCGACGGGGGGACTGGGTTGTTTTATGCCAATATGCCAGTCATCGTGTGATAACGAAATATGACTCGGCCTAGACGACTTGTTCTGAGCAGGTGTTGTCAGAAAACAGGCTGTAAAACTGTTGGCTAAGTTACAGACACTCATGAAAAACTGATGCTAATTATCTGGCAAACATTCTCTAACAGCAGTCAAGATGTCATTGTGTCAAACAAGTTGTAAATTTGTTGTAACATTAAACCAGGAGATCATGAGTGACTCTGTGCTATAGTGATGCTCGAGCTCCAGTGGTTTACTCTGTGTGAATGAAACTTTCGGAAGATGTTGTAGCAGAATCACGTCAACAATTACAGGATATGCTTTTTTTTCATTGGTTGATGTGTTAAATCTTATCCAGATACAATAGTGCTATTTTCTGATTGGCTATTGTGTAGCCCCTTTCTTTTCATTGATTGGCTGATCGGGCTCGAGTAAGAACTCCAGGGGAGATGCGCTTGTTATTAAATATATTATAAATAGATTTCCGCGTGAGAATTACAATGTGTGGCGGGAGTGCGTGCCAAAAGACCGAAATGAGTGACAGTCACACTTAAGCTCAATGCGTGACACTTGAGACGAGCCCTGCAAAGAGCGTCTCATCATGAGACCAACTCTCCCCTTCTCTTCATTATATCCTGTGAAAGTCTAATCACACCAGAACAGCTCAGCTGATCGATTAAAAAGCTTCATTAGCGGAGTCTTTAAAGGGCACCTATTATGGCATTTAAAATGTTCCTAATAATGTTCTGGGAGTCCCCAACAACAGTTTTACATGCAATGACAAAAAACACTTTTGTTGTCTTATAATATGCATTTATTTTTACCTGATTTGCTCACCGACTCCCTAATGATTCGTTTGACGACTCATTTTTCAAACCCCGCCTTTGCGTGACGCTAATCGGCGGTGATTGGTCAGATGACCCAGCCAGTTATTTTTCGCGTTAACCCAAAGCTTAAACATATTGATAAAGCACTGCAGTACTACAATACGCTCTATTCTTTATGACAACTCCAATAACAACGACAAACATTTGACATATTTCAAAAAACACACACACAGAGCTTGGAGACCTAAGCGCTGAGCGTAACTACACACACACACACACACACACACACACACACACACACACACACACACACACACACACACACACACACAAAAGCAACAATTATTAATAGTACTTACAGGTTGTGATTCGGAGGAGGAAGCTGATCCAAATAAACTTGGTATTGAACGTTCCTTCAGTATCAGCCGACTCGCGAATCCACACTTGAAAGCATTTGTGTTTGTGAAGCGATCTTCATTAAAATAACGCGAACACAGCTCAAGGTGGCTATACTTGTGTGGTATAGTTGTAAATATAAACTCTAGCCACTGAGTCTTCACATGCTTGTCCCTGGGCAGTGAAAAAAAAGTTTGCTTTTGATTCGCACTTCAGAACAGAGTCTCGTCGACATGTTGTTGTCAGGTTTCTCTGTCTGCTCGGCGCGCGCACTGAGTGGGCGTGTCGAATTCAAATAACTTGTACAAGTGACGTACGAAAGTGCATCGTTCGTCTATCGATTCATATCAGCGACTCAGTGTCGACTCTTACTTTTGAGAGACAATAACTTTGTATACGGTGAACTTTCATATTTAAAACTTTGCAGGATGTTTTTGTTCACTTAGATCTATGTTACACACTACATGAAAGGTAATTTTCAAAATTCCATGATAGTTACCCTTTAAATATCTCTGATCATCACTGGGACGCTCTCAAACACACACTCGGGCTTTGGGGTCTTCAACAACTAGGAGTGTCACAATATATCGCAATAAAAAAATACAACAATATGTATTGTGGATAGTTCACCCAAAATAAAAATTACTCAGAGTTTTAGTGTCAGTACTGCATTAAACTACTATATATAATGTTGAATATAATGTATAATAATGCAATCAGGGAATATTTGTAGGCCCGAATAAATGCAAATTAAAAAGTGGCCGATATTATTTTAAATATATCTAGTCAGTGAAAGAGTGCAATCATATTCATCTAAAATAATTCAGCTTCAGAATCATGAATATTGTTATTAATATCTCTATTGTCCTGTGCATTGGGTTTCCAGCACCAAGTCCAAGCCTATTCATTTACACACACAATGTGTGTGTCGTTTTAATCACCAGTTCATGTTTTCGTTAACCTTTTATCATATCTCTGAGTATCGCAATAATATCGTATTGTGAGTTCAGTATCGTGATATGTATTGAATCGTGACATGAGGGTATCGATACACACCTATCAACATCACATTCTGGTGATAAAGCGTAATTGTAGTTTTAAATTGTAGTTTTGTAACTTATTTTTGCTTTGAAAAGCAAGAAAAAATAATAAAAAGCACATTTTGACTATTTAATTTATGCAATGGTGATTTTTTTTTTTTTAATAAATGGGAAAAATGCGATACGGACTTCAGACGAGTGTTTTATTATATTCGGTGTGGCTTCGGTCTCGGCCCAATATTTTCATTTCAGTGCATCCCTAGAGACGAGAGTTTAGGTTTGTGAAGTTTGTGAGATGCTCACCTGACAGCAGTGTTTCAGCGGGGAACAGCTCGTCACTAACACACACTCCGTTTCGTGCTGAAAAAGACTGGAGACACTTCTTTGCTTGAGGAATCTGAGATGTGGCCAAGAGCCAACGAGGAGATTCTGGGAACACTGAATCACAGCTTGTGTGCGCAAACACACACACACACACACACACACACACACACACACACACACACACACACACACACACACACACACACACACACACACACACACACACACACACACACACACACACACACACACACACACACACACACACACACACACACACACACACACAGACACACAGACACACACATCACATTATTAGTGGTGCTTACTCAATGCAAACTTTAAAAAACAATGCAAATTTTGGAAAACGATAGTTATTGTTTCAAATTTATGAAACAGCCTGGCATGAAATATACAGCATTGTATATATACAGACTGTACGTCAGAAAGGCAACAGAAAATCTTTTCTAATTTTAGTACATCGTTGTCGTGTAAACCTGCATTAACTTTTGATTTGAGAATCAACATTGCTTCATCAACATGGGATTCGATTAAAATAGAGAAATCAATATTATTATTATTAACTCTGTTGAGTTCATGGGGCTCTTCACCTGATGAACTGATGATCTGAATCTGGTCTGTTAAGTTTTTTGGGGAATTATTATGACTGGAATCTGACATTTTATACCCATCTGTCAAAATGACCATTTGTTGCTTTATGTTTAAAACATTAAGTAGTCAGAATGTACTGCTCCTACAAAACAATGTATGACTCTCTCTCTCACACACACACACACACACACACACACACACACACACACACACACACACACACACACACACACACACACACACATGGCTCACCACCAATAGGAGAGCAGCATCAGCAGGGGAAGTGTGGTGACGGCCTGAAGAACGGGCCAATCACGGCACAGCACTGCAAGCCCTGGCAACAGCAGCTCGGCAAACACCGCAAAGAAGCCGCTGACCATCGACACCATGAGTCTGTGAGGCGGGTCACACCATTCCAGTCCTGCAGGATTACACCAGAGGGAGACTTAGTGACAGCGTGTCCACGGACACGAAACACATCAATCACGAATCACAGCCAATCAGAAGAGAGTGTGGGTGGAGTCTCTCTGCAAGCTCACTGCACTCACAACCAAATCAGTCAAACATAACAGCCAATCAGAAGAGTGTGTGGGCGGAGTCTGTCTGCAAGCGTACTGCACTCACAATCAAATTAATCATGAATCACAGCCAATCAGAAGAGTGTGTGGGCGGAGTCTCTCTGCAAGCACACTGCACTCACAACAGAGCAAATACTTTCTTAGATATTACAAGATTTTAACTTTACAAGTTAAATGAGGTCAGCCAGAACCGGGAACACTTCCTGTAGACTTCCCATGGCATCTACGCTAATTTTAGTCTTTCTGTTTATTCCAAGGTTTACTGTAATCAGACGGATCCGGGCCTGATTCGGATACGGTGTGAACATTTATTCATGAATTACATTAATTAAGTTACAAGTTTTACAAGATTTTGTAATCTTTGAATGTTTATATCCAGTAAGTGACCTCAGATGCTGATTGGCTGGATTAGATCCAGTAAGTGACCTCAGATGCTGATTGGCTGGATTAGATCCAGTAAGTGACCTCAGATGCTGATTGGCTGGTTTATATCCAGTAAGTGACCTCAGATGCTGATTGGCTGGTTTATATCCAGTAAGTGACTTCAGATGCTGATTGGCTGGTTTATATCCAGTAAGTGACCTCAGATGCTGATTGGCTGGATTAGATCCAGTAAGTGACTTCAGATGCTGATTGGCTGGATTATAAGAACATGTTTCTCCTGAATGTTGAGAGGTGTGTCATCAGAGAGAATGATGGGTAAGCGTGACGTTAACTCTAGGAAAAGTCTCTTCCTACACAACAGGAAACGCTATTGTCCTCCATCCGGTTATTGAATAACTCAACCAACTCTTCATTCTTTTCCCATTTTCATAAAATACAAGTACACGTAATTCAAGATAAAACTACATGCATGCTTCACACTACCATTCAAAGTCTGGATATTTGACTGAATTTGTGTTTCTAATGAACTTAAACATTTTTAAATAATAACAGTAGACAAATATAAATTGTGCATGCATGTATTTATTGTAATGTAAATCAGCTGTTTTCTATGTGAATATATAGTGTAATTTATTCCTGTGAATTTTCAGCATCATTACTCCAGTCTTCAGTGTCACATGATCCTTCAGAAATCACTATAATATGATGATTTGATGCTCAATTAATATCAATTGTTATTGGCTTTCAATAATTAATAATGGTTCTTTAATATTATCAATGTTGAAAAGAGTCTACATATTTTTTTGTAGAAACCATGATTTCATGTTTATTCGATGAATAGAAAGCATTTATTAGAAATAGAAATATTTAATAATATAGATATTAACAAAGTCTTTACTGTCACTTTTGATCAATTTAATGCATCCTTGCTGAATATATAGATTCAAAATCTTACTCATCCCAAACTTGTGAATGATAGCGTATCACAATCTCCACAATAAATGAAGCAGTAAAAACAAAATAATCATAAATGTTTCTTGAGCATCAGATCATCATATTATAGTGATTTCTGAAGGATCATGTGACACTGAAGACTGGAGTAATGATGCTGAAATTCAGCTTTGATCACAGGAATAAATTACACTTTACTATATATTCACATAGAAAACAGCTGATTTACATTGTAAAAAACAAAAACAAAAATCCAAATTTTTACTGTATTTCTGATCAAATAAATGAAGTCTTGTCAAGCAGAAAAGACTTCTTACATATTTGGATTCTCTATCAACACTGTTATTGTAAAATATGGACAATAGTAATATAGAAAGTGTCTGGGCATTTGACTGTATCCTATAGAAGAAAAACACGTCGAGTACGTGCGTTTACACACAGTTTTCCGCTCACTAAACGTTTGCATGTTCTGACACACACACACTCAAATAACAAATCACAGGAAGTGCAGGACAAGAACACAGACTCTTTACGATGGAAAGAACAGAGACACACACACACACACACACACACACACACACACACACACACACACACACACACACACTGTGTTTGTGAGATAGAAGTGGAATGCTGTTCCTCGACACAAGGAGAATCTAAAACAACACTCCTTATCAACTGTCTTCTATTGATCAAGAACATGTGCTTACACACACAGAAAAACACACACACAGAAAAACACACACACACACACACACACACACACACACACACACACACACACACACACACACACACACACACACACACACACACACACACACACACACACACACACACACACACACACACACACACACACACACACACACACACACACACAGTGTTTGTGAGATAGAAGTGGAATGCTGTTCCTCGACACAAGGAGAATCTAAAACAACACTCCTTATCAACTGTCTTCTATTGATCAAGAACATGTGCTTACACACACAGAAAAACACACACACACAGAAAAACACACACACAGAAAAACACACACACAGAAAAACACACACACACACACACACACACACACACACACACACACACACACACACACACACACACACACGTTTCGACAATTTTGAAAAATGAAAGAGTAGTTTCAATAATCTATGGTCACACGTAATCTTAGACTTCAGGAACAATAGGACTTCCTGTTGTGTTGATGATTGTAGGAAGAGACGGACACTTAAAATGACATTTTTGCATCACCAAATCTTATTAAAATATTGACCTGGAGTGAACAAACACTTTGTGTACAGCAAACAGCCTCGAGTGTGTCAGAGTCTCAGAGTTATCAGCTGCAGATTTGAAAGAGGTCACATGATAAAGTGTACTTGCGTGCAATGTAAGATGACAGAAACACTCCGGCTAATGTCGATCCCTGGACGAGGCGGAGAAACGGGAACGCAGAAGGACTGTTCGAAAGACAAGCCATGATTCCCAGCAGTCCAGAGAAAACCACTGACAGCAGCAGCGCACAGCGACGACCCAACCTGAGACACACACACACACACACTTATTTAAGTCCACTTAATTGCATGTGTTAACGTGTTAATTTAACATAAAAACATTTATTCACATGACGAATAAATATATACATGCATGTGTGTGTATTTATACAAAAATATTATACACAGTACAGTGTTATTATGTAAACAAACTTTTATTTTGGATGCGATTAATCACGATTAATCATTTCACAGCCCTATATAAAATACACACACAAGGATGTAAATATTTAAGAAAAATTTGCATGTATATATAAATATTTAATAAATAAATGACCCATATTTCTTGAATATTTACTGTACATGCATGTGTGTGTATTGTATACAAAATAATTATACACAGTACACACACATATATTATGTAAACTTAAACTTTTATGTTTGGATGCGATTAATCGGTTCACAGCTAGGGCTGCACGATTTGGGCCAAAATGATAATCACGATTATTTTGATCAATATTGAGATCACGATTAATTATCACGATTATTTGTTGATTTTAACCAAAACAAATTTTATTGCCACATAGGCTAATTATAACTGCTTTCGCATCCATATTGTGCTACATTTCTGCTAATGTATGTGCATCTTAATAAAATAGGTCCTCTTATTCACCAAAATTCAGTGCATCTCCTTAAAGAATAAAGAAAACAATAAAGAAAATGTAGCAAAACTTCAACAGGGCACTATTTTACATTTTACATTGTGTAAATCTATTTTAGGAAGCAAAATATAAACTTGCATTGTACCTGCATAATGGATATGAATAAAACACGCAAAATATACAATCAATAAAAAAACAAATATTCCATAACAGAATGTAACCAAATGAGAACATTTCAAGGCAGAACTGCACTATGGAAGTTCGATTAATGGATGAAATTCAGTCATTGTTATTTGACGCTTAAGAAATGTAAAATGTTGTGGTAGGCCTACAGTGTCAGTGATTAGTTGTGAAGTCTTACTGCATAAATTTAATCTATTTAATTCTCCATGTGAAAGTTTATGTGCTCAAATTATTTCTATTTGTTAAACAATAGGTCAAAACAAGACGTTTGTAGGACTGATTATTGGAGTCCATTAATCGAACTTCCATGCCTCTTATATAGTAAATATATATATGTAGTATGTACCAATTTACTAATGCAATTTACTAATGCTCACACTCGGTCTCTCACGCGCACTGTCACTCAGTCTCTCTCGCGCGCGACACACTCGGTAGGCGCGCGCTGTTGCTCGCACGCAGACACAATCGGTAGGCGCGCGCTGTCGCTCGCACGCAGACACACTCGGTATCTCTCGCACACTTTTGAGCACGCTCTGAGGACACTCGGTCTCTCTCGTGCACTGTCGCCCGCACGCAGACCGTAGGTCTCTCTCGCGCACCTGGGCTCATGGAGGCACGTGATCAGACACTGGTTTACGGTGCGCTAGATTGGCACAAAAAAAGCTTTCTGTGAACTGAATGACGCATTTAAAATATCGCTCGATCACGCGAATTTGATCGTGGGAAGCCAAAATCGTGATCGTGATTAAAATTCGATTAATCGTGCAGCCCTATTCACAGCCCTAAAATACATTTAAAAAATAAATAGTAGTTCACAGAAGAAAGTGCTAAAAGCATCATTTATTTGCACAAGCCACTTGGTTTGAAGTTTTGCATCTATTTGCAAAGAAGCTTTATCGTTTCCTTTGATCACATTTAGAAAACAACTAGTATAAAAAGAGGAATAATAATAATGCAGAAAGACTCACCAGTCACAGATGGTGCCGAGTAAGATGTAGCCGAGGGTCCAGCCGGTCATGAAGCAGATGTGCTGGAGCGGGATCTTCCAGTGATCCGCACACACTAAACTCCACTGTCACATGAGGAGGACAGAGACACAATCACACAATCAGCCGGAAAACTCAGGGAATGATGGCCTATAATGGCCAAGATGTAACGATACCCTCACGATACGATACATATCACGATACTAAACTCACGATACGATACAAATCACGATACTGAACTCACGATACGATACATATCACGATACTGAACTCACGATACGATACAAATCACGATACTGAACTCACGATACGATACATATCACGATACTGAACTCACGATTCAATACATATCACGATACTGAACTCACGATACGATACTGAACTCACGATTCAATACATATCACGATACTGAACTCACGATACGATACGTATCACAATACTTAACTCACAATACTGAACTCACGATACGATACATATCACGATACTGAAATCACGATTCGATACATCACAATACTGAACTCACGATTCAATACATATCACGATACTGAACTCACGATATGATACTGAACTCACGATTCAATACATATCACGATACTGAACTCACGATACTGATACCACGATACGATACCACGATACGATACATGTCACGATACTGAAATCACGATTCGATACATATCACAATACTGAACTCACGATTCGATACATATCACGATACTGAACTTACGATACGATACATATCACAATACTGAACTCACGATTCGATACATATCACAATACTGAACTCACGATTCGATACATATCACAATACTGAACTCACGATACGATACATATCACGATACTGAATTCACGATACGATACATATCACGATACTGAACTCACGATTCGATACATATCATGATACTGAACTCACGATTCGATACATATCACGATACTGAACTCACGATACGATATATATCACGATGCTGAACTCACGATACGATACATATCACGATACTGAACTCACGATTCGATACATATCACAATACTGAACTCACGATACGATACATATCACAATACTGAACTCACGATACGATACATATCACGATACGATACTGAACTCACGATACGATACATATCATGATACGATACTGAACTCACGATTCGATACATATCACGATACTGAACTCACAAAACGATACATATCACAATACTGAACTCACGATACGATACATATCACGATACAATACTGAACTCGCGATTCGATACATATCACAATACTGAACTCACGATACGATACATATCACAATACTGAACTCACGATACAATACATATCACGATACTGAACTCACGATTCGATACATATCACAATACTGAACTCACGATTCGATACATATCACAATACTGAACTCGCGATACGATACATATCACGATACGATACTGAACTCACGATACGATACATATCACGATACGATACTGAACTCACGATACGATACATATCACGATACGATACTGAACTCACGATTCGATACATATCACAATACTGAACTCTCGATACGATACATATCACAATACTGAACTCACGATTCGATACATATCACAATACTGAACTCACGATTCGATACATTTCACGATACTGAACTTACGATACGATACATATCACAACACTGAACTCACGATTCGATACATATCACAATACTGAACTCACGATACGATACATATCACGATACTGAATTCACGATATGATACATATCACGATACTGAACTCACACGATTCATACAATATACTCACATACTACTACTGAACTCACGATCGATACATATCACATCGATACTGAACTCACGATACGATACATATCACGATACGAACTCTAACGATACGATACTGAACTCACGATTCGATACATATCACAATACTGAACTCCGATACGATACATATCACAATACTGAACTCACGATACGATACATAAACTCACGATTCGATACATATCACAATACTGAACTCCGATACGATACATATCACGATACTGAACTCATCGATACATATCCATACGATCACCGATACTGAACTCACGATTCGATACATATCACAATACTGAACTCACGATACGATACATATCACATACTGAACTCACGATACTGAACTCACGATACTGAACTCACGATACGATACATAGCACGATACTGAACTCACGATACGATACATATCACGATACGATTCTGAACTCACGATTCGATACATATGTATAAATGAATAGACTTGGACTTGGTGCTGGAAACCCAAAGCACAGGACAATAGAGATATTGATAACAATTTTCATGATTCAGAAGCTGAAAATACAGAATTATTTTAGATGAATATGCTTAAACTCTTTCACTGATTAGATATATTTAAAATAATGTCAGACACTTTTTACTGGTAACTTAAGATATTTGGCATTATCAGGACCCACAAATATTCCCTCATTGCATTATTATACATTATATTCAACATTATATATAGCAGTTTATTGTAGTTCTGACACTAAAACTCTGAAAACTGGATTTTTTTCCTCACACAGTCATTTTAATTTTGGGTCAACATATTGTTGCATTTTTTTATTGTGATATAATGTGACACCATTATGGAAAATGAAAGCTGGTTTGTTTTTGCTCTATCAAGCCAAAATGATCAGATCAACCAATCAATGAGCCAGTTAATGATGATAAACCAGCAGATTCAAAGCCAAGAAAGCTAAAGCCATCAGAAGAGGTAGGCTACTTTGAGTTGGATAATTACAGTAGGGAACGTACATGTAATAAAAAAAAGAAAAAGAAAAAAAGTCAAAATTAAACATCACTGACACTCACTATTCTAATAATGTCAATCGAATGTATTAAAATCAATGAAACATTTAAAAACTCCAACTTTCTTACCAATCCAAAACACCGACTAACTCTAAGGAAGGCGGACTATGTGTGGACGGACGCTACTTTTTTATTATATAATCAACTTCTATTATTACATTACAGCTAATGTGAAGCCACACTACTCCAGTTTTACATACTTGCTCTGGATCTTCCTGCAAAAACTAATCCATAACACATAAAAGCTTTTATTTTCCATCGTGGAAAAGGAAACATATTGCGAGTCAAGTCCTCATGAAAAGCTCTTCCTGTTAAACAGGAAGTCCACAGTTCCCTGAGCTTCCAGTGATGAGTTCAGGGTCCCATAGATTATTTATGACTTCATAACCTATAATCTTTATCAGAACATTCTTAAACATAAGGTTAGTCAACAACAAGCTGTAATTTCAGACATGTATGGCAGCCAATAATGTATATCAGCAGATTTTACATGGTTTATTACGACATGATGGTCAATACTAATCTAGCCTGACTAGTATGCATATTAAATATGAACATATTTAAATTTAGGAGGGATCTGGAATCACAGCAATCTAAATGGGACATTGCAGAGACTTCAATTGCACACAGGTAGACAGTTAAACAATAACAGACAACTTTCTACATTATTATAAAACCAACCAACCTAAAAGAAAATTAAAAATAGAAAAGTACACGAAAAAGCCCCTTATCATCATGAACGCTTCAAAAGCATAGTAAATGTTATTAATATTCTTAAGAAATACGTTGAAATGTTGAAGTAGTAGTTCAAATGTCCAGTTCATGGTTATCTGTCCCTACACATAATAACAGTATGGGATCAAAATCCCCCAAATGTATTGCGGCCACGGATTAAAATATAATGAGCGTGAATCAAAAAATAACAAGCATGAATAAAAACTTTAAACACATTAAAAAATATTTTTCATAAAACTTAAACTTGTTCATGTTTTAATTTTCTGCTCATAATTTATTTTTTGTACGCTTGTGCTGTTTTTCTCTTCTCTCTTCTTTCCATGTTCTGCGCTTGCTCTTCCAAATGTTGCAGTTCGAGTTTCATGTAAATTAGGGCGGGCTTAAGCGTCACCATTGGTCCACTAGTTCTAGATTGACAGCTCCTCCTCTAGCCAATCACTAATGGCTTGTACTATTATTTTTCCACGCTGGAAAACGATCAAAGGATTTTCCGTTCTTAAGCTTTATGCCACTTCTATCGTGAGAACGGACTCTTGTACACTGCGTTCTTCTCAGTTCTTCCCTCCATGCAATCAAGTCTGGCGCCTTCTGTTTGTGCCGCGGATCCCCAAAATGCTTTGCGTTCACCACTGGTAATACGTCACTGGTGACGTCACATTAGCAATCTCTATAGATTAACTGTGAAATTATTACATTATAAAATATATAAACTTATATAAACCTATAAAAATGTTTGTTTGTAGAATGTTTGAAATGTCAATCTCAAGTGCAATGCCAATTGCAACCTCACTCACTCACTCACTCACTCACTCACTCACTCACTCATACAAAGTCAGTTATTCATCTTGGCAATATTTGCGAAGTATAAGACTGTTTGTGGGTTTACCCTAACTACTTGTCTTGCTGGTTATATTACTTTTGCTTTGATCTTAAAAAAAAAGAATAAACAGTGCTGTTTTTCCTGGCATTTTGGCAAAGACAGGTGTTATTCTCTGTTGGGTTCAGTTGGTACATTTATTTTTCTTTCTCTTTTAAAGATGGGATGGGGGCCCCATACCATACCTTCGCTTAAGGCCCCCAATTTGCTAAATCCGCCACTGATTAACTAATGTTAACAAATACATCATCTTTACATTTTACTAATGTATTATGCTGAAATAAATATTAAATAACATTAATAAATGCTATAGAAGATGTTAACTAGTGTAGTTAACTAATGAACCTTAGAGTGAAGTGTTACCAATATAATATTGTTTTATCAGTGCTCCCTCCATCACGTCCCTTTTGCATACTTTCTTCTAATTAAAAATATATAAGTTAATAATCATTACAATTAAAACAATAATCTTGTGAAATAAATAAAGTAGTCTGATTCGGATCGACTGTTAAAACACATCTAGACACGTCGCGTCATAACTTGAGTGAACTCGCAGTGTTCGGTTCGAATACAGTTCGAATCGGTTCGGTTCACATAATAACGGTTCAGTTCACATTCTGAGGGTTCGGTTCACATAATAGTTGGGTTCACATTCTGACGGTTCAGTTCACATAATAGTTGGGTTCACATTCTGACGGTTCGGTTCACATAATAGTTGGGTTCACATTCTGACGGTTCGGTTCACATATTAGTTGGGTTCACATTCTGACGGTTTAGTTCACATAATAGTTGGGTTCACATTCTGACGGTTCAGTTCACATAATAGTTGGGTTCACATTCTGACGGTTCGGTTCACATAATAGTTGGGTTCACATTCTGACGGTTCGGTTCACATATTAGTTGGGTTCACATTCTGACGGTTCGGTTCACATATTAGTTGGGTTCACATTCTGACGGTTCAGTTCACATAATAGTTGGGTTCACATTCTGACGGTTCGGTTCACATAATAGTTGGGTTCACATTCTGACGGTTCGGTTCACATATTAGTTGGGTTCACATTCTGACGGTTTAGTTCACATAATAGTTGGGTTCACATTCTGACGGTTCAGTTCACATAATAGTTGGGTTCACATTCTGACGGTTCGGTTCACATAATAGTTGGGTTCACATTCTGACGGTTCGGTTCACATATTAGTTGGGTTCACATTCTGACGGTTCGGTTCACATAATAGTTGGGTTCACATTCTGACGGTTCAGTTCACATAATAGTTGGGTTCACATTCTGACGGTTCGGTTCACATAATAGTTGGGTTCACATTCTGACGGTTCGGTTCACATATTAGTTGGGTTCACATTCTGACGGTTTAGTTCACATAATAGTTGGGTTCACATTCTGACGGTTCAGTTCACATAATAGTTGGGTTCACATTCTGACGGTTCGGTTCACATAATAGTTGGGTTCACATTCTGACGGTTCGGTTCACATAATAGTTGGGTTCACATTCTGACGGTTCGGTTCACATATTAGTTGGGTTCACATTCTGACGGTTTAGTTCACATAATAGTTGGGTTCACATTCTGACGGTTCAGTTCACATAATAGTTGGGTTCACATTCTGACGGTTCGGTTCACATAATAGTTGGGTTCACATTCTGACGGTTCGGTTCACATAATAGTTGGGTTCACATTCTGACGGTTCAGTTCACATAATAGTTGGGTTCACATTCTGACGGTTCGGTTCACATAATAGTTGGGTTCACATTCTGACGGTTCAGTTCACATAATAGTTGGGTTCACATTCTGACGGTTCAGTTCACATAATAGTTGGGTTCACATTCTGACGGTTCGGTTCACATTCTGAGGGTTCGGTTCACATTCTGACAGTTGGGTTGGCATACTAACCTCGGTCACTAAGTTGTTTTGTAGTCCCGCGGGTTTGGCGAACTCCCATCCTATAGTGCAGGGCACCGTGTCCCGCGGTGCTGTCCCCGTGAAGTTGCTCGTGTTCAGCGGGTACTTGTAGAGTTCGCAGTGGCTGAACCCGGAGCCCTTCAGCCACGGGACGGTGAGATTGAGGAACGCTTGCCTGGAGAGGTTCCCGAGCACGGAAGACGCTGGGAATAACGCCAGGTCGGGTTTGCAGTGGTACGACTCGGGAATCAGCGTAAAGAAAACATCGCTGAAGAGATTCAACGAGACAGCAAAGTTCGGGAACCAACTGAAAAGAGTTACGATCCTGTTGTATCGCCCAAATCCACCGATCTGAGGGTAGATTTTAGTTTCAAACTCCATAACTAGAGTTTTATCGAGGGAAACAGCTGTTTCTCTCAGACATCTCAGGCTGTAGTGATGGGAAATGAACGGCTGTCCACAAACACACACACTGGGACTCACTGGTAGTGACGTAGCACATGGAATGGAATGGATTCATTTGAGCCAATCGGTTCATTGGGAAGATTCGGTTCATAGGGAAGATTCGGTTCATATATCCGATTGACTGATTCTTTTTTTTTTCCAAAAGAGTTTTTTTTTCAAAAGAGTTCCTTATCGTTTCGTTTTAATCTCGAAAGTTATTCAATTTGCGGTAAATGTTATGTTGTTTACAACATGGTTATTGTTATCAAAATATAAAGTAGTAGCCTACTAATCATTATTAATAATGTTAGCTAATTGTTCCTGCCAAGTCACCTTCATTTATAGCGCTTTTAACAATGCATATTGTTTTTAAGCAGTTTTACAATGATTGTAGGAAATTAAAGTAACAGAGATTGTTTTCAAGAGTTGGCTTTCAAACACCACAGATCACGAAAACTATACATACTGTAACTACAACGACAGCGAGATTATGCTATTCGGTTAATTCAGTTTTAAAGCGCCTGTCGCTTTAAATGAGCTCGTTAATGTCTGGGGATTCTGATTGGCTGTCGTTTGTTTTTATCGGGTAAAAAATCGTAATGGAAGTGATTCCAATAATATTGTTTCTTTGTGTCGTTTTCGTTATAATTGTGACGTGGCTCTGCTAATCTTTTATTATTTATAACGAATATTTATATATTTATCATAGTCCGTTTAGATTGAGTGATATAAAAAGGTTTTGACCGAATCAAGTATCGACTCAAACGAATCAGAAGTCCAGCTTATGTTTCAAAAGTAAAACCTAGTTCATGTAGTTACAAATAATGTAAAGGAGTCACTATCTATTCAAAGCCGAACCAGCTTGTGACAGGAGTTACAGTAATGCCATGTGTAGTCGGTGAAATGTTATTCTATGTGTGTCTCACTTTGTTTATGAGTCCTTCAAACTAAAATTAGAAGTATCATATTTTAATTTTTTACAGCTGTTGCACAAACATGAAAACCCCACACAGACACCGTATAGGTCTAAAGTACACATTATACTTCTAAAACAAGTCATTATTTACTCAACTAGTTATTAATTCAATAACAACTCATTAATTTCTGTTAAGGGATCATTAAGGGATTGATTATTAGCCTATTTTTTTGTCATTTCATATTTCATGATAAAAAAAATCTTCGTGTCGGTGAAACCCAGGTTGAGATTGATTATTAATTTTTGTCATTTAATACAATCTTAGTGTGTTGGTGAAACCCAGGTTCTAATTGTGTGTATGCATGACAACCTGGTTAATGTTAAATTAACCATTTCTTTATAGGCACATATTACATTATATGACAACAAAAGATAGAAATATGTATATTTTTTAAAAGTCAAGATTAAGGAATGTCCAAAACATGAGAAATTATTAATTAGAAATGTACTTTTTTCTCTTTGTGGAGTTGGACCAAAATGTGCTAATCAAATATTTTGGTTTGTGGGTTAAAGAGTAAAATATGACATTTGTTAACATTTGCATGGCAAAAATAACCTCAAATGATTGACATTCAACTTCTAAAATAATACTTTAATCACACACTCCCTCGTGTGGCAGATGTGTGGTATTGCAGCTCAAAAATAAAAAAATAAACAAATCACAGAAGCAAAGTCATTTCAAAAATTTATTTACGAACATAATCTCTGAGGAACAACAGCAGTTCTCGCGCTCTCTGTACATGCAAGTGTAGAAAATAACAATTTTGAATTTTTCCTCTCCGTTAAGTTTTTTTTATTTTTCTCGCTTTTTGAATCGCAGGATATCAACACAGCTAAAGAGGTGAAAGTACTGGATCTCTGACAGCACTGAAATAGCATCCACAAACCCCTCCCCTCCCCATAGCTGCTCCAACAATATTTACACAATTCAACTACATTGTACAGATAAAAAAAGATACATTGTTACATCACCGGCAGCGAGTGCGACACGTCTCGTTGCTGTTAGAATCTCACATTCTACGCAAGTTTTGGACTAGTACAAAGAGGAGGGTGCAAAACGTCCTGGAATATTATTTACAGCTATGTACAACGTCTCGTTCTCGCATTACAAGAGGAAAATTTACACAGCGGAGACTTCAACTCAAACATACCACAGGTGTCAGAAAGATAATAAATAGGTTATTCTCACTATTTATATAGAGTTACACATGTCTTAGAGGATTTGTGGAAAAAGCAAGGCTTGAAATTGTGGCTCCACACCTAATATATCCTATCTATATATATGGAATAATCAGTAATAATCCGTGTAATTATTAGAGGTAATGTGTTGCAGACAGAGCATGTGTACGATAGAGCGAGCGTCGGATGAAACTCGTGACTGAATGAGTGGAAATCAGGGTATGTTTTCTATCGCATCACAATTTCAAGCCTTTTAAAACTGAATGGGAATCAGTTCAGAGGACACGTATCTTGTAAACAGGGGCTGTTATGATACATAAACCATTTTGATTGACAAGTCATTTCATGTGGGGTGAAAAAATGCACCGGATAACATCAAAAGCACTTGATCTGAAATCAATGGGTTTCATTGTAACACAAAAGAAAAGCACTGAAATCTGAAGAGGAAAGTTTTGCACAGTTGCTCACAATCCGAAAGCATGACCTGCGGAAATATAGTGACACCTGTTGCACCCAGACTCAATGCACACATACACAACTGCGTCATGTGGGATCTTCACAGACCCACAACCACACATGAAAACAAAAGAGAGAAAGAAAGAGAAAGAAATTAAAACTCTAGCCTGGATGGTTAAGCAAACGTCACACAACCTCACACTGAAGTACAGGCAGGTAATGATGAGAAAGGGTGAGATATCAAAACACATTTCAAGACCCTCCAAAAAAAAAAGAAAAACGATATCTAATAATTAAAACGTAAAAACAAAAAAACGAAAAAAAAAAAACAAAACCGATATCTAATAATTAAAACTTAAAAAAAAAAAAAAAACAAACAAAAAAAACGATATCTAATAATAAAAACTAAAAAAATAAAATAAAAAAAATTAAACTCTTGCACTAGTCTCCTCTAGGGTTAATTGATGAATTTGAACATGTATTGTAAAGATAGTAACGGAAAAAAAAAAATCAAAGAATAATTGACATTGGTGCATTAAAAAAAAAAAACGATATCTAATAATTAACTTAAAAAAAAAAATCTAATAAAAAAACCGATATCTAATAATTCAAACTAAAAAAAAAAAACGATATCTAATAATAAAAATAAATAAAAAATCTAATAAAAAAAAAAACGATATCTAATAATTAAAACTTAAAAAAAATAAAAAATAAACGATATCTAATAATTAAAAAAAAAAAAAAACTCTTGCACTAGTCTCCTCTAGGGTTGATTGATGAATTTGATCATGTATTGTAAAGATAGTAACGGACAAAATAAAATCAGAGAATATTTGACATTGGTGCATTTAAAAAAAATAAAAAATACCGTGATTAACAAGGATGTTAATTATAAAAACAGTCAGCGAGCCCATGTATACAAACAGTGAGTCCAAGAACGGAAGTGTGTGTGTGTGTCATAATGATCTGTAAAAGTCCTCATCACGGACAGTGCCGTAAGCGTCAGGCAATAAAAGTGACCGTTAAAGAGTCACGAGTTAAAAACTCAATTGCTTCGGGAATAAGAAAATAATGATTTCGAATCTGAACAGAATTTAAAACCGTAAAGACTGATTTCCCAGACGCTTTGAGAGCGGTTTATAGTGCAGCGGGTGACGGATTAAAAACGGGAGTCTGGGTAATAACATGAGCAATGACACAAAAACTCCCATGATTACAATGTGTAATAATAATAACTCTAATACGCACTGTACAGTTGATGGGTTTGTGTATTAATCTCCAAATCACTATCATATCTATGACTTGTGCAGCTTTAGAAAAAAAAAGAGACGTTAACTGTATAAAGGCATTTTCTTGGTTTATACTTGTTTTTTTTTTTTTTAAAGATATACTTGTGTAATAAAACGATGGATAATATACCTCTACTATTCTTTAAATAAATCCATAATCACTCTGCTACATCTGGAAACTATGATGGCGAGCCTGACAGAGTAATCAGGAGAGATGGAGATGAGCATCTAGATTTAATTTGGACAGAAATGAAAATACTGACGATGTGTTCAACTTTTGGCCCGTGGGATTATGGGTAGGGAGGTGATGAGGGGGGGAGGGGTGCTGCCCGAAAGTGAACTGTACATACAATGATAACTTTTATTCATTTATTTATTTTTTTACACTTAACTGAGTGATGTTACAGTACATAAGTTATTTACAACTGTGCAGTAATGTGTGGCAAAATAAATTATCTAGAAGGCAGCGAGAATACATTGGTTAATGATTATAAAAAACTGTACATCATTTTTACGGAATACCTTTTTTTTTTTTTTTGCTTTTTTTTTTGGTAATTTTAAATGTTTTTTTCCATTAAACTAATGTTGGCTCTGTAGTGTTTTTCAAGTCACTTCCTCAGAAAGGGAACAATGAAATGCCCGAGTAAAAGAAAGACATAAACCAAAAAAAAAAGAAAAGTCCTCGTCTCTCGTGATTTGTGATAGCAACATTTGCTCTTACATTATTAGTCTTTTTTCCTTATGCACTTGTTTTGACCCCAGGCGTGGCTTCGGGACCATCAGCCCATGCGTTTAATCCAGGGATATCTCCATAAACTGAGTGCAGTTTCTCCTCATTGCTCCTGAATATGGGCCTGAACCGCAGGAAAGTCGTTCTTTCCACCACTTTAGCATCATAGACTCGGGTCCCAACAAGAAGCGGCTATGCTAGCACTCCTGTCGCACTCGTTTGTGTCTTTTCTGTGTGCCTGCACATCTGTCCCGGTGTCCACCAGTGCCGTCTGTCCTCTGGTTCTGGAGCACAACCCGTCTCAAGCTTTTGTGTGTTTGTTGTAACTCAGTATGGGGTGGGACAGTAAAAAAAACTGTCCCTTTTGTTCGCCCAAATAACCCAAGACAGGAGGTTTCAAAGCAGTTTTGCTTTTTCAAATCCCAAACAAAAGCATAAAAAACTTGAGGACAAAAGTGCAAGTTGTGTGTTTTTCCTCTCCCCGTTAAAAAAGACGAACGGTTCCTCCTCAGGCGGGAAAAAGGATGAGTTTTACCTTTTTTCTCTCTATATATAATATATATTTTTCTCTTCCTCAAAGAAATCTCCTCAAACCGGCTAGCCCTTACCGAACTTGTGTTTGATGTCTCTTTGATAGATGGTTAATGTTAGACCGAACTCAGAGTCTGAGTGTGTGTCGTTGTCACGCGGGCAACAGTACGAAGTCGTCGTTGACGTCCACCATGGGCACGTAGAAGGAGGGCACCTCGTTCACACACAGAGACTTGTGTCCCGCCGGGTCCAGCTCCTGAACCTTCAGTTGCCACTCCATCCTCTGCACCGCGTTCAGCGCCGCGGCCTCGTGTTGCTGACGCATTAGCAAACACGTCTGTCGGGACAACATGCACACGTTAGACTTTGGGAAAAATTATTGGACATTAAAGGGTTAAAATGACTTGAAAAGCTAAAAATGTAACCATGAAAGCATTGATTTTTTGGTAACACTTTATAATAAGGTTCATTAGTTAAAATGAACTAAGAATGAACAGTCTTTCTACAGCATTGATCAATCTTGGTTAATATTAATTTCAACATTTACTAATACATTAGTAAAATCCAAGGTTGTTAACATTAGTTAATGCACTGTGAACGATCATGAACAAACAATGAAGGCAAAACTGGATTTTTATTAACTAACATTAACAAAGATTAATAAATACTGTAATAAATGTATTGTTCATTGTTGGTTCATGTTAGTTAATACATTAACTTATGTTCCACTGAACATGAAGGGCTGTTATTCATATAATCTGATTTTTTAATGCTAAATATAAGAGATCTATCAATCTGTCAGTCAAGTCTGAAGCAAGACGTTCTGGCAATGACGTCTCAGATAGTAGATTAAAATAAACCGTAACTAAACTTTAGAGTTATTAGTTACAAAAGTGGCATAAAATAGGCTCAACACGGAAGCTGGAACAAGTGTGTGTGACGCTTTTTGTTTCTTACAAAAAATGTTACAAATACAACAGTATACAAAATACAAACAGTTGCACACTAGGAGGATTAATGTAGATCTACATACAGACATTGAAACATTTACAAATATAACTGCTTTTTGCTTCATTGAAAATCGAATTGAGTCAATATAAAGCTCCATTTCGTTCTTAAATGATGTAAAACAGGGTTTTTTACAAGAAAATGTACATTTGCGAACATGGAATTTTTCCATTAGCATGTTATATATATATATAAGTTCAAATGTTTGGGGTCAATATGATTTTTTTTTAAAAGCAATTAATACTTTTCTTCAGAAAGGACGCATTAAATTGATCAAAAGTGACAGTAAAGACATTAATAAAAATGCAAAATATATTTTTTTTAATTAAATGATTTTCTCTTGAACTTTCAAAGAATCCTGAAAAAAATGAATTACAGTTTGCACAAAAATATGAAGCTTCTTGATAATCAAATCATCATATTATAATGATTTCTGAAGGATCATGTGACACTGAAGACTGGAGTAATGATGATAAATTCAGCTTTGATCACAGGAATAAATTACACTTTATTATATATTCACATACAAAACAGCTGATTTACATTATAATAATATTTCACAATATTACTGGGTTTGTTTTGTATTTTTAATCAAATAAATGCAGCCTTGGTGAGCAGAAGAGACTTCTTTAAAAACATTAAATATCTTACCGACCCCAAACTTTTGAACAGCAGTGTATATATATTATATATATAAATAAATAAAACTCCTCCTCACCTTCATGCGGTCGTACTTATCATCCACATCTTGAATCCAGGAGATAAACTGCCGAGCATTGAAGCGATCTCTCACAGACTTGTTTTCGTCCCCCTGGAGATCAAGATTAGTTAGAAACGTACATTTTCGTAGGCATTGTAGCATCTCTAACGTGTTAATAATAGTGCAAATGAGGACTCACCTGGCTTTCCGATGGCATGTTGTAGACTTCTGAATCCAGCAGCATTGTGCAAGCGCTAAAGGGAACGGCCTGATTGGCGATGGTTCTTGCTGCTCTGCAATGAACACGCAGCACCTCCTGCTCACAAGATACAATAAGCTTCTCCTGTAAGGGAACATAAAATCAGAGTAAGACTAGACATCCAACATGATACCCTTTGAGCATTCATCTAGTAATCAAGGGACAAAGCTATAGTCTTTTGAAATGATCAAAGTCTGCGAGTCACAATAAGAACATGAGTTGCTTAGTTGAAATGTAATATTGCAGATAACTTGTTGATCTATTACACAAAGTCGTTGATGAATCAAAGGATTTGTGCCGTGTGATCATTACATCCTAACGGGGTGACTTTTGAAGTGATGCATTGTGGGGAGAAACTAAGAAGAGAAAATAAAGAAAGACTAAAGGCAAAGAGTAAGAGTTTACCCTCTCGATGCTGTGCTGCAGTCTTAGCTTTCCTCGAACTGCCTCTTGCTGTCTGAATAACTCCTTCAGCGGCTCCGACAAAGATGGAGGTGGAGCAATCTAGGATAATATGAAAAATAGTTTAGAAGGACATCTCTATATTTTAACAATGGAAATACATTAATGGAGATATACTGTGGTTTAGCCAATGCATGATGTCCAAAATCTTGTCACTTATAATATAATAGTGGTGCAACGGATCACAAAATTCACAGTTCAGATCATTAACGTTTTTTGAGCCATGGATCGATGGATTTTTTTTTGGTTCAGCAAAAAAAAAAGAAAAAAAAAAGTGTGTGTGTGTGTGTGTGGGGGGGGGGGGGGGGGGGTGACTTCAATTTATTACTTAAAGCTCACCTGAAGTTCTTCGATAGTACATCAAATATTACTAGCCTAAAGCTGGTCGCACACCGGACGCGCAGCTCGGCGCCGCGCCACGCAGCGCCAGGTCTTTTAAATTCGAACACATTATTCTCTATGAGAGTACACACACCGGCGGCGTCTTTCGGCGTCTGTCCGCGGCGCCCAGCAACGGCTCTGGACCGTGTTCAAAATCCTGCAGCGCCACACGGCGCCATTTACATAGTTATATATTAAATTTACATTTATGTGTCTCAAATAGTAGTAATGTATATACGGACTTAGCCCTGTGCTGGAATATACATTTAGTTTTATATTTATTTAAAGAAATCAGAAAATTGCTGATGTTATCAGATTTTCAGGTGAGAGTTGTCCTAGACGTGGCGTGGCGTGGCGCTGAGCTGCGCGTTCGGTGTGCGACCAGCTTAACTGATAAAGTTCAAACATCATTAAAAACAAGTGAACAGTCAGTAATAAAATAAGAACTAATAACAAGCAGAGATACTAAATAACAAAGTTACAAAGTCTTACAGAAGTATTCAGGTACAGAAATTGATAATTGAGTCTACTATAGAAATTAAATATAGTTTTATCTTTGTTAAAGCTGTATTTTGTTGTTTTATTAACATTAATGAGACGGACAACAGTAGGAATATTAGGCTGCTGTTATTTTAAGACCGAACGCACGGACGAAAAAAAAAAACAAAAAAAAAAACGGACAAATATCTTGTTTTTATGACAACCAAGAGAATCCCTGCCGTATTTAGACGGGTATTTTGACAATTTTGTGTGCATGTCTCTGTTTGTGCAAGGAAAAGCAAAAGAGGAATCAATTAGGTGTTCGAACGCTATCTAAAATGCGTCCCGATTTTCACCTCTTCTTCTGTGTTTAAATTGTTTGAATATGTAAATTGCCAAGACAAAACCCGTCCAAATTATAAACTTTCACTCTATGATGGTTAAATTTATCAGTTAATCCACGAATCACATGTGTGCCGAACCGTGGGGCCTGCGATCCGTTGCACTAATATTATATATATAAAATCATCATATCAACGTCTTGTCTCTTGTCAGTATAATGATGCCGCTTATGGTTAAGTGTTAAGAGTATTTATGCATAGAAAACAAAATTCTTACCACTGGAATATGAAGCTTGCTCAGAGGCTTGCCATCCAGTAGATAAGAGCCGGTGTACGTCACATACTCTGCGTAACACTGGGGAGCTTGAGGTGTTATGTAACACAAAATCTTCCTCTTTTCCTCAATTTTCTTGCGGATCTGAAGGTACTCAAAATAGGGGTTGGAGCGGTCACTGTGGTATGGCTCTATCTCATCCAATTTGATGGCATTCACGATGACTGCCAGAGTCTGTTGGATCATCTCCCGAGTCTGCTTCATTGCGGTGTTCACAAGCTGAACCTGCACCTGTTGCTGGCCAGATTTTGGAAACTTTCTCTTGCGTGGATGTTGGGACTGGTTGTCATCGTCCTCGACAGGCCTGCCTTTCGATTTGGTGATTAGTGCAGGTACAGAAGGAGTGGATGTCTGAGCTGTGGTTGAGGTGATGGGCTCTTTCTCCTTTTCTACTGTGACACAAGAAGTGGTCACGCTTGTTGTGATTGGTAAGGAGGGTACTGAAGAGGTGATGCTTGATGAACTCTGCTTGTTCTGATTGGCCAGCATCTGAGCCTTTTTCCGGGTCATCCTCTGAGGTATTTCCTCAACTTTCTTGGGTGCCTCAGACACGGGTATAGTCACAGACAACTTGGCGGTTGTCTCAAGGGCCTCTGATACTGGTGTGCTACTAGGCATTGAGACCGATTGAACCTGAACAGGATGAGGGCTACATGATGGACCCAAAACTACCACAGGATTTTGTCCTAATATATGTGATTTTGTGGTGGCTGGTAGCTCCAAATATTGTACCATAACAGATGGCATCATTGCATCCGGGATTGTTTCTTTTTGCCTGTATTCATTGTCCTTTTCACTGTCAGTAGAAAACAAATTTACATTTTCATCCACCTCTTCAAATGCTTCCCTCTCCTCTGGGATTGTTTCTTTCATGGGAGGAACATCTGGGATGTTCTGAGGCTCTGGCTCCAACTCACAGTGCGGCCTACACTCACTTATTGGAGGAACCAAATCCTGACCAGATTCGGTAGGAGGCACAATTGCAGGAGAACAAGATGCTTTGGACAAACTTGGCAAGTCAACATCCATTATTTCGACATCATCGCTGTTCTCAATAACGGGAGGTCTTGTCTGAGGAGGTGGAAGCTTACTCTCTATAATCTCTGGGGTTGTTATATCAGGCTCCTGCAGCTCCTTCTCCTGGAAAGGAAGTTCTGGTATAGAGAAAGGACCCATATCATCCATTTCATCAGCTGCACTAGGGAATGGATCAGCCCATGAAACAACAGGTTCTTGGTTGACTGGTGGGGCTACAGAGATGCAGTTCTCCGCAACATAGGCGGGAGACTCTTGTATATTGTCCTTCATCATACATGGAGGCTCTAGGTCCATCTGCACTTCCTCAGGATCTGGTTTGCAATCAGTGAAGAAAGTTTCTAGTCGAGGTGATTCTGACTCCAGTGCCTCTGTTTCAGGTCTTTCAGGTGATGCAATGTCTTCCACACTGTCTTTGTGGACCTCGTAATGAGAGTCAGGTATTTGTGATGGACAGTATACTCTGGAATAAGTAGAGTGAGGTGGGGTCACGGGCATAACACTTGGGATATGCGGCAAATCACAATCGGAGTGTGAATATGGACTGCTTATCTTTGACACGGCAGCCTCGACCTCTCTGTAACTCTCATTAGGCGATTTCATGATCACTTCTGAATTCTGAATCCAGGCTAAGGACTGATCACATGAGTTTTCCATGTAGTTGTCTTGTGGATGGGTTGGTGTTATGGGAATTTCATCAGGATCTCTTCTATCTGGACATTCAAGCCAAGGCTTTTTGTCAGATTCCTCAATCCCGAGTGAGTATGTGGGATCGTTTATGGACTCGTCTTCAGCGTGGTGAACTTCTGTGTCATCCTCAACAAAATCATCATCTTCCTCCTCCTCATCCTCCTCCTCTTCTTCTTCTTGCTCTTCAACAACAGGAGGCAAGTAGTCACTCCCACTGACAGGGTGAGCTGGCATTAGAACAGGTCCACTTTGCTGTGGCTCTGAGAGATCATCAATATCCATGGGAGGAAGGGCAGCAGGAGCTGGAGTTGGGGGAGCCGCTATATCCAAACAAGGCTCCTGGGGTTCAGGTCTATGGACTGGAGTTGAGGGCTTCATGAGATAGTTGTTATAAACACTCCCTGAGTGCTCAATGCCATCGTTGAGGGAATTTACAGAAGGCGCTTCATCATCAACTCTATCATGTTGCGATAGGTCAGGCCTGGGAGACATTATCTCAATAGGGGGTGAAAAGTATGTTGGGGAAAGGCAATTAAGTCTGTCAGCTGCCATCTTGTCCTCGGTAATATGTGAGGCTGAAGACTCGAATGCTGTGCCTTCTTGTATGAGTTGCTGTCGCAAAAACTTTTCTGCCTCTACTTTGAACTCGCTTTCAAGTGGTCTTCTGACATCAGGGGTGACTGAACGACCCACAAGGGGTAATTGCAAGTTCTTTGCTGGTGTTATGCATGTTCCCTCCTGGAAGTTATTCGATGAGTTGGAATATCTATCGAAGAAGGAAGGAGAGCAGGCGTTCATGGACATAGTGGTGGCCGAGGAATTCTGACAGTCAAGACCATCAAATATGATATCAGGATAGTCCTCTGCACTGCAGGACGGAGTGCGTGGAGTTTGCATGACTTCCTCATAGCTAGGACATGAGATCACAGATGTTGGGGTGGGGACACCTGTTGGTCTGTTCTGGTCAGGTCTAGGAGATGCAGGAAGATTTTCCTTTATTTGATGGCCAGCAAGCCAGTCTTTTGAGTTCTGACTGTCCATAGGTATCGGCTTTCTATCAGGGGACATCATTTGGGTTGGAAGGCCAGTATCTTTGAACTTTTTTTCTTTCAAAGCACTTTCTACTGAACCTGATTTTTTGGAAAGTTCACTGCGGTTCTTCTTAAGTTCTTCATTCGATTTAGTTTTATCTTTAAGTTTTGGGTCACCTGACCGATGCCTCAGTTTTTCCATCTGCTTCATTCTTTCTTTGTGTTTCTTATGGCGCTCTTCAATCTCTTGATCTTTTAAACTAAGCATTTTGCCAAAACTTGTTAGTCTAAGATCACCATCAACCAAAAGTTTTTCACGAGGGCGATTGTCCTTTCGAGTCGTCTCTTTTGACTGGCTGAATTTGTCATTCTCATCTTTGACCTTGGCTTTGAGATCTGTTCTGTCTTTGTCCATGATATCTTTATTCCTCTCCTTATTTTTCCCATCAAATTTAGAGCCGTCTTCTTTAGATTTCTCTTTAAGACTCGTGACTTGAGCGTTTTCCTTCATTCCAGATTTTTGTTCTTCTTTTGAGTGTCTGAAGGACCCAAATCCATCTGAGTATTTATGCTTTTCCTCTTTCACTTTTTCCTTGTGCTTCTCTTTCTTCTTTTTGTCTTTTATTTTCTCACTGTTAATGACACAATTTGTCTTGTCTTTTTTGGACATTTCCTTCTCAAACTCCAGAGTCTTTTCCAAGTCATCCTCACCATCAACTTTGGAGCCATATGGAAAAGTGTAAGGGTCAGCCTCCAAAGGCATGGGCTCTTTGTCAAAGGGCAAGCTTTCTCTGCGGCCATATGTTTCTCTGATCTCCTCTGACTTGTCTTTTTTATCCCCCTTTTCTTTCTTGACTTTCTCCTTTTCTTTGTCATGGCTCTTTTTGGATGATGAGGATGAGGAATGTCTATGCCTCTCTTTCTCTCTGAACTTATCCTGTGGATTAGAGATGGATAGAGACTCTCTTCTCTCCTCGGATATGTCAGGTATACTGATGTTGGAGGAATCGTAGAAGCTGCTTAGAACGGGTTCATGACCTCTGTCTGTGAAACTGTCTGAAGAAATTTCACTATTTCTATCATTGGAATCATCTTTGTAATCATTCATGGCCTCTTCCTCAAGTTTCTCCAACAATGATTTCTCATTTTCACCACTCCCCTTTGAGAGTTTTCTTTCTTTTAAGTGCTCTACCTTGTCTTTGTATTTGTTTTTGCTCTTTTCTTCACTGGCATCTTTCTTGTCAAGAAGTTTCTGCTTGCTTTTCTTGTCTTGATTTGAATCCACAGATGCTCTGTCCTTACGTTCCTTGTGTTTTGTGTCAATTGAATCTTTGTCCTTTTTATCTTTGTGTTTTTCCATGGAGGCTTTTCTCTCTTTTCCAGCATCAAATGATGCCTTCTCCTTTTTCTTATCTTTATGTTCCTTTTCCTTTTGTTTTTCTGTGGAATGTGTTTTCCCCTCAGAATATTTCTTATGTTTATCTGTCTGGAAATTATCCATTTCATCTATGTCTGGTGTGGAATCTTTCCTGTGAGAATCTGATAGTCCGAGAGAGTCACTTAGTTTTGCAACACCCCCATTATAGTTGTCATCATCATCTTCACTCTCATCAGTAAAAATATCTGCAATTGTGTACCACGTCTTCTCTCTCACCTTTTCAGGTTTTCTCTCCTCTTTCTTAAACTCCAGGAAATCTTTTTCTCTGTCGGCATGTTTGTCCTGGGATGTCTTTTCTTTCTTATCTTTAATCTGTTCAGATGACATCTTCCTTTCTTTGTCCTTGATATGAGAATCTTTATGCTTTTCTTTAGCCCCATCCCGCTTGTCTTTGGGGGCCCGTTCTAGATCTTTCTCTTTCATTGATCTATCAATTGAGTTTTTCTCAGGTTTCTCCTTTTCCTGGTCCAAATTTCTTTCCTTAGGTTTGTCCTTGTGTTTTTCTCCTTTGGACTTCTCTTTCTTTTCCACACCGTCCATTTTCTTCTCCTTTTCCTTTCCAGAGTGGTTCCTCTCTCTTGGGTCAGATTTACACGTGGTTTCATTCTCTGGTTTGTCTTTAAAGAAGGCCTCACTCCCATAGTCCTCTCTCAGAGATTCTTGTTTTGTTTTGGAGTCTTTCCTTTCCTTAGTAAACTCAAAGGAATCTTTTTTGTCTCTGCTGCCCTCCACAGAGTCCTTCTCCTTCTTCTCTTTGACCCCCTCTGCTGATTCTTTTCGTTTCTTCTCCTTTTCCAATGACTGACCCGAATTGAACTTTTGCTTGTCTGTCCAGTCTTTTTTCTTTTCAGCATTCTTTTCAGAGGATTCCTTGTCTTTCTTCTTTGATGCAGTTTCCTTTTCAGGACGCTTATCTCCATGATCTGGCTTTTTATCTTTGACTTTATTTTCCTTTCTTCTGTCCCTGCTTTCCTCCTTCACAGTTTCTACAATTAACTTGACCGCGTTATTTGATTTGTATTCTTTTACAGGGGCGTCCCAGCTATCATCTCCATAAAGTGAACTGTCAGAAGACATGTCTGACTGCCACCGATCATGGGGATCATCTGATGCACTCATTTTGGTTTCCTCAAGTAAGTGATTTTTTAAGTCATAGTCGTCATAATCGGGTTCCTCCTTGATATTTTTATCCCTCTTAGACTTTTCCTTGTCTTCTTTTATGCTTTTCTCAGATTTAAAATGTTTTTCTTCTTTTTGTTCATTCTTTTTGTCAATTTTAAGAGATTTATCCTTAGACTTTTTCTTTTTATCATCTTTATGGGCTTTCTGCTTCTCCTCCTTTGCCTTGTCTTTTATAATTCTCTCCTTCTCTGTCTTCAAAGGTTTGTCCCTCTCCTCTTTGCTCACCTTTTCCTTGTTTGACTCTTTTGTCTTCTTTGACCTCTCTTCTTTGACCACCCTTTGAGTTTCTTTGACTGGCCAGTCCTTGTCTTCAGATTTACCTTTAGACAATCGGTCTTCCTTCTTAAAATGATCTTTCTCGTGTTTTGAAAGTTTGACCCTATTTTCAGAAGGCGACTCCGTGTCAACAATTAGCGATTTCTGCCGTGTATCATCAAAGTCAAAAGAAAAGCTCTTGACAAACTTTTCATTCATGTCTTGACTCAACACCACACTTGGAGCCTTATCCTTTTCCTTACTTTTGTGTTTGTGTTTCACTTTGTGTTTCTTCAACACCTTTCCATCTTTGTCTGTTTTAGAAATGGCTCCATCTGTGTTCGAGTTCTTGTAAAACTCAGAGTTCTTTTTGTCTACCGCACTGGCATGCGTGTTTTTTTCTTTCTGTTATCTTGCACTTTCTTTTTCACCTGTTTCACAGACTCAACGCTGGAGTCGGCAGACAAGTAGTCCGATTCGCTAGAGAGCCTTGTTCTGACCGAGTCCGAAAGGGAGCTGACATCGGACCATGGTGGAGAGGACACAGTCTTCCAGCCATCTGTCCTCCACTGCTTTGGGTGCTGCTCTGCCAGAGACTGTGTGTGTTTCTGTGAGCTCAGACTCCCATGCGATGATGATGAAGAAGAAACTGACAGAGAGCTAAAGACAGAAGGATCTTTAAGGCTCAACGTAGAAGAGTCCTTTACACAATTTGCACTCTGCATGGATCCTTTATCGTCCTCGCTCTCCAAGTCCCCAATCTCAGAGTCTGAGGTGCAGAACTTGTCGTTCACTTTAACAAAGCGCACTTCCTTACTAACATTATTTTTTGTCTCCTTCTTCCTCTTCTTCTTGACTTTACTTTTCTCTTTTTGCTGCTTGGAGCTCAGCGACGTCGATTCCCGGCTCTTTGCGTTGGTCTGAGGTGCAGGTTGCCTTGGTGTGGTCGTGGGTGTAAAACACAAAGTCCTGTCGTCTTCATCCGAGCTGTTGCTGTCTGACAGTATCCTGCGCACAGCCTTCTTTGGTGTTAGCGTGTTGCTTTTGGAATAGGTTTTAACCTCCATCTTGGGTATGGCGATAAAGTTGTTTGCCTTGATGACGGGATCCTTGCGAAACTCTTTCTTAAGCAGATGCTTGTCGTCCACAGGTGGGACGCGCTCCTCCTCATCATCCTCGTCAAACTCATACTCATCCTTGACCGGAGTGGAGATAGATTTGGGTGGGTCCATGCCCTTCCCTTTTAATTTTAAGCCCTTCTCAAACTCTGAGTCTGTATTATTGCCATCAACAGAGCTGGATGGGGCAAATGATGGAGCATCTTCCTCTTCAGAAGAATCTGCTGAGATGCACAAAAAATCTTAATATTAGCATATGGTACACATTTCTAGCACTTTCTGGATTATGTTTGCACAAGAACTGCATGGTACACACCTGAGGAACTCTCTTCACTGGAGGTGTAAGTGCCTTTTCCCAGCAACAGATTAAGCATTGTTTGCGAATTTGCCACTTTTAAAGGAGTCTCTCCTCTTCTGTTGCTTTGACAAGGATCCCCTCCATACCGTAACAGCAGCTTCACAACCTACAAAACCAGAATAGGGGGTTTGTTACAAAGCATATCAAGATGCCAAAAAATACAAAAAAACAAACAAACACAACACACACACACACACACACACACACACACACACACACACACACACACACACACACACACACACACACATTTGTGGAAGGTCTGTTCGGAGGTACTTACTTTAAGATGGCCATTGTTGGATGCATCATGTAGAGGCGTGTCGTCATCCAGGCCCTTGGTGTTAACCTCGGCCCCGGCTGCCAGCAGCTGCTTGGCCACATCATAATACCCTCTATTACACGCCTCATGCAGTGCGGTCCAGCCTAAGACAAAAACCATTCCATTATTAATAAAAAAGCATTTTGTTATTAAATGCCTGCCCATTAGAGATGCGCGGATGAGCTCCAACGTCACCCGAATCCGCAGCCAAAAACAAATCACCTACCCGCACTAATACTTTTCTCTGATTTAGATATCCGTACCCCGACGGTCAAATTGCAAACTTTCTTATGTGTTAAGCGTAATGATAAATGGATGATCACCTTTAACACAAGTGAGCTAATGCACGCATCTCTAATGGTAACAAAATACACTGAGGAATGCAGCTTGATTGGTCTTTTGGTTTAACACACACATGATGAACCATGTTTGACGTACCAGTTTTGTGGCTGTCATAAACATACAACGCTTCAGTAGTTGCATATCACATACCCAGCACTTGATTCATCTTCGTTAAGCACTTCGCTAAAACGCTCCCACACGGTAGTTTTCTTTCCTTTCCTTTAGTTTTTAATTCTCCTTTTTTAATTCTCTCTCGGACCTGTTTTCCCTACATTTCTCCTTTAAAAAGTGGACCCCGCACAGCTCGCGTAGCGTAGGCTATCTTAATGAGCGGAAAAAACATGTTTTAAACATGCTCAATTTTAGAGAATGTATTTAATATTTTACGTTACTAATTATTTATCATATCCACCCACATTTAATCAATGTTTTTATTACTTGACCCGCCCAATCCACGGATTATCTGCAGCACCCCCGCGGATATAACCGCGATCCGCGCATCACTACTGAAAGAATTACATGAGCATTTCAACAGGATGTAAATAGTGATCATCTAATATTCTATTCAATTTCAACAGCATGTTAAAAGACTAAAGTGGAAGTCAGGTGTTCTCTAATGCAGGGTTTCTGCAGGTTTCACAAAGTCAAATTTAAGACTTTTTAAGACCTTTTTAAGACCATTATGAATGAAATTTAAGACCTATATCACAACATAAAAAAACGAAAGCTCAAAGCTGATTGGCTGTTGCATGTTGGTCTATTTTGTAGTACAGCAAATTATATTTGGACTAGCGAAATAAAGAACTACAAAAAAAAAAAATACATTCCAAAGCACTGCGGGAGCATTTCAATGAGATTTACATGGACATAGGAAAATTAAGACCTGTTTAAAATGATTTAAGACCTAGAACACAATACTTCAGCAAATTTAAGACTTTTTAAGGCCTTAAATTGTGATTTTGAAATGTTATACTTTTTTTAAATACTTTTTAAGACCCCACGGAAACCCTGTAATGTCTTCAACTTCAATTTATTTATTTACAGTATATTGCACATTTAATAGTAACGTTGTTGCCCAAAGTACGTCACAGTTATAATTTAAACACACACACACACACATACATATATATATATACATATATATATACATACATATATATATATATATATATATAAAAACATTTACCAAGCCTAGCAAATGAAGGCATGACTACACACTCTAATAGACATACACCCTCACCCAAGTGTATAGTGAGATCAGTATAGAGAGAAAAAACACTAAATAAAAATATGGTATTTCTTCAATAAACAGAATATCCTTAACTAAAAGCTAAGTTAAAAACATACGTTTTCAACTCAGACTTAAAAATCTCTATTATTGAGGCTTGCCGGATATCTGCCCTTACCTGCAAAGTCTTTTACATTCACGTCGGCCCCCTCGATGATGAGCTCCTTTACACGGCGTGCTTCCCCGCGTATGGCCGCCCGGTGCAGCCGCGTCTCGCCCCTCTCGTTTCGCTTGTTCACTTTGTCTTTGGTTTTTGAGGCCGAGTTTGGTGTTCCCTTCTGACCCAGACTTGACTGTGACTGATGCTTTGGTGTTGTGTCTGCATGAAAACACAGGTATTAACAGCAAGATTACTTACAGAACTGGTTTTCATCAAGTGGATGATTAAAAAGAATTTTAAATAAGACAAAACTAGTTTAAAACATTGGGTAGGACAGGAAAAGAGGAGGGAGGAGAGGAAAATGGGAACAGAATCGGCAAAGGACATCAAGTTAGGACTCATGTCATTTTTTATTAAGAGCATGGCTTCTTAAAGTCAGGGAAAATCTGGAATTTTACAAGTGTTTTTTAGAACTAAAATAACACATACCAAAATAAATAAAATAAAACAGTCACATAATCTATAAAAAATATAATGGTGTTTATTTTAAACAAAAAGTATCCTTATTCTGTAACCATGAACAACTGGAAAACTTTGTGGTCAAAAATCCTGAAAAAATTAAGTTCTTGAAACTTCAGGAGTCACTAAATGAATCTTTTTGATTTTAATCTACTCATAGTAAAAGTTTCTGTAGATTAAAAAAAGTAGCTTTGTCATCATTACAGCTGAAGTACAAGAGGAAATTTTTACTGTGGCTATTGTGTTATAAGTTAGTTTTATTTTATCTTAATATAGGTTTTATGTATGTTTAATGCATGCATGTATTTTTTTGTATGCTACTGGATACTTGAATTTCCTTCGGGATAAATAAAGTATATATCTATCTATCTATATGAATTTGCCCTTCAAATATTATCTTGGACAATGGGGCGCCTTGCAGTCAAAAAGGTTGAGAACCACTGACTTACACTTAAACACTGAGCATGAGTTGTGTATTACTGTATTTGCTATGACCTCTAGGTGGCAGTCTTATACAACACACACACACACACAGAGACAACTTCTGCCTGTGCCAATATGCGCCTTCTAGCTGTCACATCTCTCACTAAATTACACAATTTTAAGTGAATTTCACCCCTTGGATTTGGACGACATTGTCAGCAACAAAATTAAAGCACATTAAATCAACAAACTACCACGTAAACAAGGAATTTAATTAGCAAATCACAAGACAGATATACCAAATCAGCTCCACTAAATCACTATTTTCAGACATATTCAGAACAAACTAACAACAATAGCTGGCATGTAAAAGTGCTCAGTATGGGTGGGGTTAGGAATTTCCTGAAGTCTTTTGTTTTGGAAATATAAATCTGGTGAGGTACTTGAAGAGGAGCTCAATTTCAGTAACTCTAATAGAGACGTGGTTACAATAAGGCTCATTAGTTAATGCGTTAACTACCATGAGCAATACATTTTTACTGTATGTATTAATCTTTATTAAGGTTAGTTAATAAAAATCCAGCTGTACATTGTTTGTGCATTAACTAATGTTAACAAATACAACCTTTGATTTTAGTAATGTATTAATGTATAAAATGAATACATGCTGTAGAAGTATTGTTCATTCTTAGTTCATGTTTACTAATGCAACTTATTGTAAAGTGTTACTGAGATAAGTGCACACCAGAGATAAGAATTAACCTTTAAGCATGCAATACCATTGGTCAAGCTTAGAAAACAAACACTTTGAAGTAAATGCAACACAAATCCAATGCGTTTCACTTCTCAAGCTGCAATACCACACGAGCCAATCAAATCTGAGAACCGGAACAGTTCATATCGTAACAGTCCCATGATGCTCTATCAACAGTCCTGAAGGGCTGATGAACAACACTGGATTAAGATTGCAGAGGTTCATTTCGCCCAAGTAATGGAAATTGATGAGGGTTATCTTGTTTAATTGAATTCTAATGAAGTGCTGTGTGTGTGTGTGTGTGTGTGTGTGTGTGTGCAGCAGGGACAGTGTGAGCTACTGCAGACGTGGTGCTCATGATAAACACGCACCTGGACTGTTGACGGACTCCTCGGCCGTCATCTGCATGAGGAGAGCCACCTGCTGCCGCTCGGACAGGGGGTACCCGGCCCGGATCCCCGGCATGCCCATCCCAAACGCCAGGCCCGACTTCCTGGTGTTAGTGGGCTCTTTTTTAATGCGCTTCCGCTCTGGACCTTGCTTTTCTGTTGAGGAGAAAACAGGGGCATGTTGAGTCTCAAAACCAGCCTCAGACATTTGGTTTTGTAACCGGTTCTTGACAGATCCTGTAAAATGAAAATTCAGGAGTTTCAAGGACTTAAAAGCTCTACTTTTTTGGGGGTGTTCAAGTACTAAAATAAGAGATCTCACTTATCAAAACAATATATTTATTTTCTTTCAAATTCTAAAAAAAGGTATACAGATAAATAAAAAAATATAGCTACTAATAAAGCAAAATGGTACAAATAAAGTGAAACATTAACCATTGAAAGGATACTATGACAAAGATATCGCTTATTCAAACTTATATGATGCATAAAAACTTTTATGATGGACAGATGCACTTTTATGATGGACAGATGCACTTTTATGATGCACAGATGCACTTTTATGATGGATAGATGCACTTTTATGATGGACAGATGCACTTTTATGATGGACAGATGCACTTTTATGATGGATAGATGCACTTTTATTATGGACAGATGCACTTTTATGATGGACAGATGCACTTTTATGATGGACAGATGCACTTTTATGATGGATAGAGACACTTTTATGATGGACAGATGCACTTTTATGATGGACAGATGCACTTTTATGATGGACAGATGCACTTTTATGATGGATAGAGACACTTTTATGATGGACAGATGCACTTTTATGATGGACAGATGCACTTTTATGATGGACAAATGCACTTTTATGATGGATAGAGACACTTTTATGATGGACAGATGCACTTTTATGATGGACAGATGCACTTTCATGATGGACAGATGCACTTTTATGATGGACAGATGCACTTTTTTGATGGACAGATGCACTTTTATGATGGACAGATGCACTTTTATGATGGATAGATGCACTTTTATGATGGATAGATGCACTTTTATGATGGATAGATGCACTTTTATGATGGATAGATGCACTTTTATGATGGATAGATGCACTTTTATGATGGACAGATGCACTTTTATGATGGACAGATGCACTTTTTTGATGGACAGATGCACTTTTATGATGGATAGAGACACTTTTTTGATGGACAGATGCACTTTTATGATGGATAGAGGCACTTTTTTGATGGACAGATGCACTTTTATGATGGATAGAGACACTTTTTTGATGGACAGATGCACTTTTATGATGGACAGATGCACTTTTATGATGGATAGATGCACTTTTATGATGGATAGATGCACTTTTTTGAGCTTCAAACTGTTGGTTGCAATTCACTGTCATTATAAAGCTTGGAAGCTTTGAAGCTAAAGCCAGGAGATTTTTGAATATAACTCTGATTGTATTCGTCTAAAAGAAGAAAGTCACATACACCTAGGATGGCTTAAGTGCGAGTAAATCATGGGCTAATGTTCATTTTAAAGTGAACTATCCCTTTAAGCACCTTGTACAAACCCTGAAGTTAGCTAGCACAAGTTAATATGCATTAAGTGCATTCCCGTCTATGCCATCCTTAGTAGCCTGAAGGTCAAGTGAAACCTTGGGTGAATTCCCAGCTGCTGGTGGCAGTCTAGCGTGCGTGTGTGTGTGTGTGTGTGTGTGTGTGTGTGTGTGTGTGTGTGTGTGTGTGTGTGTGTCTTTAAGGCTATGACTTGGCAGCCTGTCACCGATTACAAAATGGCCGGTGTTCGCATTTCAATGTGGCTGAGGCAAGGTCACCGCTACGTTTGGACAAAAGCAGCTGCTCTTCACAGAAATGCCCATCAATTATTCTCAGTATGTCAGTGTCAACATATCTGCCTCACAATGAAGTCGTCCAGTTCATTACACAAGTCTCACCAGTGCTATCGACTTACAGTAGGAGAGGCATCTCCACGTTTGCCAGTTTCCACTGTATGACCTCAAACTGTGCAAACATGCCCAAATGTCACACAAGCATTCATGTGCCATTAACACCAATAAAAACCCAATGAGGTACAACAATCCTGTCATCTAGATTTCGGCTCTTGCATAATCCATGGAAGGTACACAAGCGTGTTCTCAACATAGTGATTTGCTCAGGCCACAAGCATATATTATAGGGAAAGGAAGCCAGACACAGATCTTTCCAGAAATTATTCTTCATGTCTGGAGTTGATGAATATTCGGCTAACACCTGTAAACACTTACATGTAATGTTGCCCAACCTCTTGAACACACACACACACACACACACACACACACACACACACACACACACACACACACACCACACACACACACACACACACACACACCACACACACACACACACACACACACACACACACACACACACACACACACACACACACACTCTCTCTTTTTAAGTCACATTCCTGTGATCTAACCCTCGAAGAGCATGAACAGCAGAAGCAGTCTAAACACGTATATACGGGTGGATGAAGGGAAAACACAGCGCTTGCACTTTTAGTCTTCTAAAATAGACTCAACTGAGGTAAAGACACTGGTACAGTAATACAAAAGCTTTCTGTCCCCATTTGTCACACATGAAGTGAATTTGTGGCTGCAGAATGTTTTGCACATTGTCTATTTTTTAATTAAAGATCAAAAATGGAAAATTTGAAATAAAAAAAAGTCTAACATCAGTGCAACCCTCAAGTTAAAAAGACAAAATGTTAATTAAAATGCGTCTAAAGGAGCACATTGAAAGCTACTGTAAAACAGTGGATATACGCACAGTTGAATGCATAGCCTGACTAGGGATGCATCGATCCGATACTCAGTATCGGTATCGGCTCCGATACTGCCATTTTTGCCGGATCGGGTATCGGTCAGAAGAGGCCGATCCAAATCCGATATTGTGGTATACTATTGTGTTATTGTTAAGCCCCACAAAAGGCACAAAAACATTATAAAGCACCATAAAGTTTTCGTCCAGTATCTTATAAGTGTTCTGAAGACATTATATAGTATAATGTGAGATATAAATTAATATTTAAGTAATTAAATTCAAGATCACGTACACTTTTTTCCTCCACTGCGGCTCTCAGTCATTCCATTCAGCATTCAAACAGCGCGTCGCGTTCGGTTACGACAGTCAGCATGATGAAACACTCTCTAAGATGATTCAATGTTACTATTATTATACTTGATCTGTAGATAAAGGTCTATGGTTTCGGATAAAACAACTTTATATTGCTGGACTTTATTGCTGTAACTAAATCAAGGTGTCTGTTAGATCACAGCACTAGAGTAGAGTCAGGGTTGCGGACACGAAGAGCTGCGCGCTGTGACCAGGGTTGCCAGGTCTGCACAACAATACCAGCCCAATTGCTCATCAAAACTAACCCAATCACAGCCAAAAATAGTCAAATAGCGTTCCCGGGTGTTTCCTCAATAACAATCATGTTCCAGTGGGTAAAACAATCGCGTCAACCCGCGTGCACTAAAGTTACACAAACAACCCGCGGAAACAGTGCAGGCACACGGACCTGGCAACACTCTGTGACTCCGTGTTGCTTCAAGCGCATCATTCTGCGCTCGGGATGCGCATAAGCACTGTTTGCAGCACTGTATTGAGCCTTTCATATCATAATACTTTTATGCAATGAAAGATTATTAATAGCCTTTCTTGTTCTGTCCTATCTATCATATGTTGCTGACTCGTTAAACAGCTGTGCTATGCATTTAAAACATGTCTCAATTTTATAGTAGCCTAGGCTATTTTTAATAATTAATCTTTTTGATTTTTGTTGTCTTGTTTTTCATTAATGTATTTTACAACAATACAAAGAGCAATGTGTAATGTTTTACGAAATTTAGTGTTACACTTATTGTCTCTTATTTGTTACCCACTAAATGTTTTTTTTTCACTAAATGTTCAGATTTTATACAATAATTGTGCACTTGTGATTTTTCTGGACTAAATTTTACTGCTGAATTATCCACTAATCTAGTTTATAATAGCATTTTTGTCATAGATTATGATCATATATTTTTGGGATTTGTTGTTTTTCTCTATAATGAAGTTGTCTGTATTAAGTAGATTGTGTTTAACACACAAAAGAGTGATTATCAGTTCAACACACAGAGTTATAGAAATTATACTTGATTTTAAAAAAAAAACTGCACTGGTATCGGATTGGTATCGGTATCGGCCGATACTCAGAATTTTGGTATCGGATCGGATCGGTTTTGAAAAAGCGGTATCGTTGCATCCCTAAGCCTGACGCCTCCAAACAACGACGTCTACAATAATTGCATCACACATTATTTTTAGCTTGGTATTGTTTTTCCAATTGCACTGATGATATATAGTGGTATAAACAGTATAACAGAATCTCTATAGTAAATGTATACTCTCACACAGTGAGTATATACCCTCATATCTCTTCCGCCCGACCTTCAGCTACGAATAAGTGTAGGCTTAAACATTTCATATTTTTGAAATAGCTATAGGGTGAATTTAAGATTTTTTCAATAGTTTGTGCCATGGTATCGAAATAGGTACCAATTGTTTTTAAAATTTGTATGAAATCTGTTTAGTTAAGTGCTGAATCATATTTATATTGCGGAAAATTATGGATATCGGTAAGAGGTTGAGGCCATTTAAAAAATCTGACTTCATAGCAAATACCCCTTCTAGCATATATATTTTTTTTTTACTTTGTTAAAAAGCTTCGTATTAGTGGTCGACTGATATTGTTTTTTGATGGCTGATGCCGATATCTTAGAGAGCAGATTGGCAGATAAAAAGCTGATATATATTTATTTGAATTAATATTAAATAAATTTGAAATAAATAATTTAAACATAAGTAATCGTATTAGAGTATTTGTAACAAACTGTGAAAAAAAAATCACGTTCACTGTTTGCGAAATTGCAGTCTGACAGAAATATTACGATTATTGATTTGATTGTTTATCTGTGTGTGGCTTAATTTACTCATTCAATCCACATGGCTACAATGAAAATGTTTGTGGGAATTTCCTGCAAATTATTATTATTATCGTGGAACTTGCAGGAAAGTTTGTGAGATTCAGGGCCTGTAAAAAGGCAGAATAAAACAGAGCAGTTTCTGGGAGAAGGCAGATGAAACTTTCAATTTAATGTTGCTTAACCTATTATTTATGGAGTTTGTATAACTAGTTTTTCAAAAACAACCCAAACCAAAAGAGCCGGTTAGGTATGAGGTCTAATATCTTTGATCAAACTCGTTTTTTTGATCAAAACTGTACAACTGAAAAAGACAAACGGACCATGAAATGTTCAGAATGAGCTCATCTGATGAGTAAAGATGGATCAGGCCATTGATCAGCAGTTTATAGTGATCAGTTCTCAGTTTGATTGACTGCAAACCTGCTACAAGCATTTCTTGGTGTGATGTAGTGTGTGTCCTCTGAGACTGAAGGAATCTAGGTCAGGGACTGAGGGTTACGGGAACGACAGCACAACAAACAAGGGGGATTTTCAATGGTAAATGTGTGAATATAAACCAAACATTAAGCATTGCATTTTCTGGGTGGTTTATTATTAGCAAATCAAATGAGCTCACTCTAAGCACAAGTAAAACCACACCTCTCTAACGCCGTTTCCCATGAGATAATCATGTCCGGAGAACAAATAGAGCAAAATTCATTTTAAAAATCTTATGGTTTGAGCAAAATAGCAATATTAACAGTGATGCTAGCCTTAGAAAGAACCCAACTTCACACAATGGCTCCACTGTCAATCAGCAAAACCATAAGGCAGAACTCTCTGACCAGTGAAAACAGGAAATGAAGGCAGAAGAGACAGGAAGTGCCCGCAGGATGTTGTGTCAATACTTTATGCACAGCAGATGAAAGGACATTATGGGGGATTTTTTATTTATTATTATTTGGGTTCATACAATACAAGTTACATTTTTATGATATTATTGGTTTGTTTTGTTTTAATTTAATTTGTTAATTAAGAAAGAAAATATGGAAAATTGGATGTGTCATAAAGGGCGTGGAAATGGATTGAATGAAATATGTAGTGGGTCTGAGACGATTTTTGACTGTTTTTCGGCCTTTTCTCAAGCTTTTGTTTTGCTGTGCAAGTTTTTTTCGTTTTGTATAATTTGCATTTTAATTTCAATCGATGTTTTGTAAATCAATTATCTGGATTTAAATAAGAAAACAAACAGTGTTTGGTGGACTGAAGTGAGTAGTAAAACACAAGCCCACTGTCATGCCTCCGTGACCTTGAGAAAAGGCCGAAACGAGGTTAAATGAGTGGCGGGATCGGTTTCATCAGCCTCAATGATGATGAACTCATGCACGGAGCACTTGATGCGTTTGCTCAGGGATTGTTCATGTATTAGCTTCTTCATCTGAGCTTCTCAAGCACAGAGACAGTGTGAACGCTAGCTTCAGAAAGATAGGAGATGTGGTAATCAAACCCAGGCTAAACAGACGCGGGCACAACTCAGGCACCAGCTGATCTGATATATAGTGATTTCTCCATATATAGTGATTTCCACACATGGATCTGCGTAAACGACAAAAACTTCTGTATGATGCAGGCCAGACGAGTCATTTGGCGATGTCAACTTGTATCCAAACACGCATAAACGCGTAATATGCATGTGCGCGCCGTCAGCGTCTTCACAAAATCCCGTTTTTGAAGTTTGCATGGAGAGAACGTTTTTCAAAACTAGCATCCGATTACAAAGTTTGCGTTCTCGAGCCAACAAACACTTTTGTCGTGCAAATTAATGGATAGAAAGCATTAAAAGTTTTCTATCTTCAGTTGAACGGTGACGTGTTAGCGGCCTCTAAGTTAATAGCTAAAGATCTTTGCAACGGAAGTGAATCAATTAAAAACTAACTTTAGCTGGACAATAACTTTATTCTAGAGCTGCTGTAAAACTTAAAACAATCTCAGTTACTGTAATTTCCTCTCAGTTACTGTAATCTCTGTAAAGCTGCTTTGAAACAAATCTATTTTGTTGAAAGCGCTACATAAATAAAGGTGATTTGACTTGACTAGTGAATAATTCATTAGAGCTCTGCATGACATAAAATGAAATACTATAAAAAACATTCCTCCCTGCAGGAATATGAGTAACGCTCATCGGCGTTCTTCTCGTTTTAAATGCGAGTGTGTGAGACCAATCGCGTGTGCGAGTGTACCAGCGCACATGCCTACCAGCGTTAGCGAGGCGTGGGCAGCAAATATTACTGTCTCTTATCAGCCAGCCCACTCTCTTCACCCGTATATCCACAGCATGCTCTCGTCCACCGTCTGCCCAAAGATATCGAATCATGCCGTGCATATCCCAAGAAAAGCACCTCATTCGCTCTCTGTAATATCCTCTGGAAATGCATCGTTATTTGCAAGCTAAATGCATTGTGCCGATGATGCACTGCATTCGACTTCCATGCCAAGTTCTGCGTCTAATACATAATGCAGCAAAGATGTCTGCGGCCTGAGAAAGCGCAGGAGAGGTAATGAGCAAACACGAGAAGATGGAGGCAAGAAGACTGAGATGGAGAAGTATTCTGAGTGCTCTTGGGCCTTGTGGGTTTCTCCAGCTCCATAGATAAGTGGCCGAGACGAGACGGTCTCCCTCAATGCAGAACAGACACACACACACACACACACCGAGAGCCCACGAGAGAGAGAGATGTATAAAATCAGCTGGATAAATTATGTATTTCAAAAGGAATCTTCCAGAAAATGGAGGACAGAAAGGGTGACGAGAGTGAAGCTGGCTGCGTTTTACTGTGACTTCAGCGCCATAACTATTTACTAACCGCTGCCAGAAACAAAACGGATACAAACTGTGGATCTTTTGCTCTATGGCGCATTTTTTAATTAAAACAGCAGTTAAAAAAACTGTAAAATGAAATTCCAGGACTTAAGCACTACTTTTTAGGTTTTTAAGGACTACAATCAGAGATCTCACTTATCAAACAATATCTTTATTATCTTTCAAATTCTGAATAAGCGAAACAGATCAATATTAAAAATAAACTAATAAAACAAAATAAAAGTGCAGCACATTCAATGACTGGTAACTTTAACCATTGAAAGGATCCTATGACAAAGATATCGCTTATTTCTTATAAATTTTTGCAATTTTCTCCCATGAATATATGATTGACCTGAAGAATGAAAGATGTGTCATATACTTATATTTATATATAGTAATGCATAACGGCTCTATATCTACATCAGATGGGTTGCACCGTTGATTTTGTTTGAAAAGATTGTTTTATCAATACAATTAAAGAATAATTTCATATCGTCTTTCAATATTTTAAGCATGCACTTGTCAAGAATCTCTATTTTCAAGGGTTTTCTAGGACTTACATTTCAAAACATCAAATTCAAGCACTTTAAGCACCTTGTATGAAGCCTGAAAGTTTACACAGTGCAAATTAAGCACTAAGTTTGGCTGTTTTATAAACTAAAAAAACAGTATACATTTATAATCATATCAGTTTTCAATCATATTAAATAATTAGTTAACTTGAAAACTATAATTCTGTCATCATTTACTCGCCCTAAAGTTGTTTCAAACCGGTTTCTTTCTTCTGTTGAAGACAAAGGAAGATATTTTGAAGAATGTCATCAAACAGTTGATGAACCATTGACATCTATGGTATTTTATTTCCTACTATAGAAGTCAATGGTTTGAATACCGACATTCTTTAAAATAACTTCCTTTGTGTTCAGCAGAAGAAAAAACTCATGCAGGTTTGAAACAACTTGAGGGTGAGTAAATGATGACTAAATTTTTAGTTTTTAAATGAACTATTTCTTTAAGTAATTGGCAAAATTTCTAAAATCAGTGCATCCAATTTCCTTCCCATATCAACAGTGCTTCTCAATGCAATGTTTTTATATTAAATCAGCAGTTATAAACCATTAAAATGTTAATTTATATTTAAGTTTTCACAGTGCAAATTAAACATCAAGTTCGGTTGTTTTATAAAGTAGCCTACAAAAACAATATAGATTTATAATCATATAGGTTATCAATCATAAATAATTAGTGATTTAGGTATTGGCCAAAATTTCAAAATCAGTGCATCCACTTTCGTTCCCATATCAGCTGTTCTCATGCTATTCTTAGGTTTGTTTTCTTTGAGGAACCAACTCTAGCTCAAGAAGCTTTAAAAAACTATACTCTTCTTTGTCTCCATCTGCAACATCTTCCTTTCACTTTAATTCAGGACTGAGTTGATAATGGCTTTCGTAGCCACTGCTCTAACGCTTCATATTCAAAAAGCACCCATTAAAACGTTAAATGTGCGTCCAACTTTCAGAAGCAGCCGAAAGGGTGTTTGCATGAGCTCACTGCGGTAACAGAACAAAGGTCTAACTAGTCCTGTACTGGAAACCTTCCAACTGGGGGAGGAGACCATGGAGAGACCAGCTCAACTACATCAGAAAGTCCCGGTAAACGTGCACGAGGAACAAAGCCAGGAGCTGGACGTGATCCATCAGGAACAGGCAATGATGCAGCATAAAAACATGCGCTACCTTCACAGAGGCTGTAGTCGCTATTGCATGGCCTAAAAGTGAATCTCTGATGAAAACTCAATGGAATATGCAAGGGGTATTAATAGATGAAACAAATGCAAAAGACACACTCCAGGGTTTACGGCTAAATAAGTGTTGGAAATGGCCAGAGAACCAGAGAGAAACATTGAGACAGGCCAATCAAAGAGCGGACGTGACTACACCCCCTATTAGCATTACAATGAGCACTTCAGGCATTGTCTGATGAGAGAGAAAATGGGCAAGCTTTCACGCCTCACAGCCACGTCTCAGAGGGGGGTGGGGTGTTCTGCTGAAAGCTTACACACTCGAACCACCACAAAACCCAGAAATACACTCAAAACACGGTCTTTCCAAACCAGTTAAACAACATGCAAGAGTACAAATGTGAAAGAAAACTAATAAAACATAATTTTACCCTTAAATCATGCTAAAAAACTGCAGCTTGCTGAAAAATTCCACATTCGGTTGATATCAGATGAAATATTATCGTATTATGATTCATTAAAACATCCCGTATGAAATCTCACCCTTCTCAGCATGTCATATCCAATACATTTCCAATTACTGGATTAATGGCTTCTTCATCAGCACTTCTGTCATTCCAGCACACACACACACTGAAGAAAAACAACAACAGTAGCCCCCACACACACACACACTCTTCCGGTTACCCATAGTTCTTTGCACCAAACTGTCCCCGCCCCCTTACCAGAGTCAGAATCCTTCTGATCCCCATTGGCTCCGACGGTGAAGGGCAGCTTCCTCTTAGGAGCTTTCTCTTTCATCTCTTTCACTCCATCGCTGCGGTCCAGTTTAGGAGTCTTGTTCGACGAGCCTTTGTCTTTATCCTGGGGGAACATGGGAAATACTGTAAGATTAATAGGAAACAGCAAACGAGTAAAGTGCTCTAGGACAAATATTACTGTCAAAAAGATTTTATAAGTGTTTTTATTAGTGCTGGGCATTAAAAACACTAATTATCCAAAATAATACAAGTGTGTGTTTACATAATATGCATATAATTATTTTGTATACAGTATAAATACACACATACACATCTATACATTTAAGAAAATTGTTTGTATATATAAATATAAATATTTTATATAATATAATGTATATAATATATATATATATATATATATATATACACTATTACACACAGTATATATACATGCAAATATTTCATATATATATATATAATATATATATATGCATGTATGTATGTTTATATATACACAAAATAATTATACACAGTACACACACATATATTATGTGTAAACAAACTTATTTTGGATGCAATTAATCGCGATTTAACGTTGCCCAGCACTTGTCTTTATACATCATTGCGTACATCTTAATTGGATATATATATGGCTAAGGAACTTTTCCCCAACATCAGGATTTTAAGGTTAAAATTGTTTATATACTTATATAACAGAAAAAAAAGCACGTTTAAGATGCTGAAGGACATATTTCTGTAAATAAGTTCAAAAGTTGGACAGCATGTGTGTATGTTTATATATATACACAAAATATATTTTAAATTGACATTTTTTCAATTTAAACAGCTCTTTGCTGCCCAGTGAACTGATTAAAAAAAGATAAATTTCACTGTTAAAAGTGCTGAGACGAGGGAATCTTACATGTACGTCTATAAAAGCTTTCCTAATGTGACTTGAAGCAACCCAGTAGATATTCTGCGTGATAAATAGTTAGTGAAGACGAGGTAAGACATTTGAGGAGGGGTTTGAAACAGTTCCAGGCCTTTCACATCAACAACTGGAAGCCATCAGAAACCCCCACCGTCTTCAAAGCGGCACACACACCCTGTCCTGCCAGAAGCCCGGCATTAAAGACATGTGATATTCACTTTCAAATACAGCACATTTGCAGAAACTCCCAGACTACAAACATGCACATCAGCCATACTTCAGACACAACACGTACAGGGGAGTTTCATACGGCCTGTGGTTTTGGTTTGGTTTCTTACTACTTTGCAACCAGGCCAATTTTCCATGCTATAACATAACAACCATGGAATGGATTTAACATAGTAAAATATAGTGGTGAGAGAAAAAAAATCGATTCTGTTCAGTATTTCGAAATCTTGCGCACGCAATTATATCGATACATTTGCGCAAAGTATTGCAATATTTAATTTTAAAATTATCAGTTTTACTTTCGGGTTTTCTCCATTGGTTTACTCTGATCATTTGCGTATTACATCCACAAGGTGGCGCTTGTTGTGGCTACTTTGTTGTCGTGCATTCAACCGCAAATTCAAATGAAAATGGCTTCACTATTACAACCGGTTTAACATACGACGCTCCGTCTTCTTTCAAATCGAAAGTGTGGGCAAATTTCAGTTTTATGATTATTCTCAGGTTTATGTTACTCTATTATGTATGCTTTAAATGTGACATTTGAAGTGAGTTGAGAAGTCTTATTTTCCTAATTTTAGTAATTTCGGGGACATGAATCGCAATATATCGCAGAATCGAATCGCAATACTTGCTGTATCGCAATATGTTAAGATCGCAATAATATTGAATCGTGGCCAAATATCGCAATACTATCGAATCGTCACATTTTTGCCAATTCCCACCCCTAGTAAAATATATTAAATTGAGTTGGGTTGGGAATCGGGAACTGGTTCCATAATTAAAAAAAAATATATTATTCGATAAAAATGAGCGCATTTCTATTTCTCTTATCGATTTCTTTGTGCATTTTAATATTGCTTTTAAACCATTCAAGTGCTGCACACACATCCAAAACGTGCGCACAAAGCCGCCTCTCACACATATATAGTGTGCGATAGTGTTCTCTGTCTTTTTACACTTGAACGGAAAAATACAACAAAAATAAGTCAGAAAATAGTTCGCTTAAGCGAGTAAGAAAGCGCATGTGTAACAGTATATTGGATTCCTGCTGCCGTCTCTTTAATAACGTTAATCAAACAACAACGAGAAAATTCAATGGTTCTTCGTGACGGAATAACATTTGTAACATTTGTTTAGGGTTAGTTTCTGTTATGAAGTGCTACTGGAGATTTTATCAGTTAGGCTAGTTGTTTTTGCGATGGTATTTATAAAGCACAGGCAAAAGCTCCTTGTGAAAGCGATCTTTAGCCTGTTAATGTTTGTTCATGGTATTCAGCTACAATGAAATGTTTTGCAATAAGACTTAAAAAAAATGTGAATGATATCAACATTTTTTTTTTTACCTTGTTGTAAAGATAGCAAACCCTAGTTGAGAGTACCTGAACTTTACTAATACTAAGAGTAACTTAGTATTATACATAAAAAAAATGTGCATGCAATGGAAAAGAAATGTTGATTTCCACCAGTCGTCCTCATAAGAACACACATGGCTGCACAAAGACGCGCTGAATGTGTGTGATTGTTGCGAGAGGAAGTGAGACTGGAGCAGCTGGGTCTCTGTCTGCTACTGGCGGCGCTAATGAAGGCTAATTAAAGAGCTCTTAGTGCAGAGTAAAGCTAAAGCTGAACGCAGCGTAGAGCCGTTTCTGCTGCGAGAGCGTCTCCGACCTGTCATGAGACTATGATGTCATCCACATGCACGCGCACACACACACACACACCTCCCCCTAAACCTTCCCATCAGACACACACTCCTAAACCTACCCATCACACACACACACCCACACACTCCTAAACCGACCCATCTCACACACACACACACACACACTCCTAAACCTACCTATCACACACACACACACACACACACACACACACACACACACACACACACACACACTCCTAAACCTACCTATCACACACACACACACACACACACACTCTTAACCTACCCATCACACTCACATCTCTTAAACTATCCATCACACGCACGCACGCACACCTCCCCCTGAACCTTCCCATCAGACACACACTCCTAAACCTACCCATCACACACACGCACCCACACACACACACTCCTAAACCGACCCATCACACACACACACACACACATACACACACCCACACACTCCTAAACCTACCTATCACACACACACACACACCTCTTAACCTACCCATCACACTCACATCTCTTAACCCTCTGAGCCCGACGGCATCGTCGACGACGCCACACATCAGCTCCGAGAAATTATGATATAACTCGACGACAGATTTATAGATTTTCTTACCGTTTTTTCCAGCAGAAAGCTAACGAGCTAGCCATCACGGGGGTGTCTTTGGTGTCTTTCTAGCCTTTACAGAAGGTTTTCTATCCAGCCTGGAACTTGTGCATCCTTTTGGAGTTTTTCAGCCATAAATCCAAACGTTTATATCCAACTTTGATACACTTGAAGTCCATAATTTATAAATATTCCGTCATATTTGCCGCTAGCTCGATGCTAGCTGCCATTTTGGATATCCACGTGATGGTTTTTGACCAATTACAGGCTGATCCGTCGTAAACATTGGGTGCGTCACTGGGTCATTGCGCTCTCTCCAAGGGAGGGAAGGAGAGAGACACGCAGGTTTCACAGAGAATCACAGAGAAATGGATCTAAATCGAGCGCTAAATGATGGATTTTCAGGAGAACAGAGCTTTTTGACAGATGAGGAACTAGATTACCAGGATAGACCCAGCTGAAGTGCCATTTTTTTATTTACTGAAAAAAGTATTATAGAAGTATAAAAGTAGTATAAAAGTATAAAAAGAATAGAATAAATAAAATAATAAATAAAATAAATAAAATATAAATGCAAAGCCTGTGATATGGCCCTCTTTGTGATTGCTGATAGGAACTGTTTTGAGGCTTGGCACCAGTGAATTTCATGAAAACGCCTGGACTTCTTTTGGAAAAATGTAAATAGTTTTGGTTCTGTACAAGTTATAATGTTTATTCCTGTGCTCCAGGACTCCAAAGACATGAACAAACTGTTTTCCAGAGGAAATTTGCTTAGCTTTTATTTATTTGTGTGTGATTTCCATAAATATTTGAGTGATTCAATTTCCGATTTCTTTTTTCATTTGTCTTTATGGTCCCATAACTTATTTTACATTCAGGTGACATCAATGTAACACAAATATGCTGAAAGTTCAATTTGTCCTGAAAAAAAAAGAGGTGTGTCAATTGTCTGTGCACAAAAGGGTTGATGTTTTACAAGCTTTTTTAGTTAATAACACCAGACGGAAAATTTATTGTAAAAATACCCTTAGGTCTCTGAGGGTTAAACTATCCATCACACGCACGCACGCACACCTCCCCCTGAACCTTCCCATCACACACACTCCTAAACCTACCTATCACACACACACACACACACACACACACACACACACACACACACTAGAGCTCGACCGATAAAGGATTTTGAAGGCCGATACGGATACAAATATTTGTTGGTTTTAAAACCCGATATTCCGATATATCGGCCGATATTTTTTTGTAAAGATATTATTTGTAGTTATTTATGAGTTTTAACAATAAAAATTTGATAATGCATTTTTAAAGGAAACTTGTTTCTTTTATTGTCACAACAGAACAGAGGAACATCAAAATATATTAAAGTTCTGATAATTAAATGTATAAAAATACAAACTTAAGATATGAAACTTTGAACAAAAACAACAACAACCAAATCAAAGTTACCAGTATTAAAAGACTTGGTAAGCTTCATAAATATAACTTCGAACTATACTACCTATAAATTGCTAACAGTATGAGGTATTGTACTGAATCAGTCAATCCTCAATCCGTTTAATATAAAAAATATTATATTAAACTGGCCAGTAGGTTGCGGTAACTCATTGTCTTTATGTGTGAGTTATCGAGTCATTCATTGAATCTCACGATTCGTTCAAAGCCACAGATTTCGTTGCAAAATAGAGCAATAAGCCTGACTATATGGTTTTAAATGTAGTAAATCACTTAATGTTACCCTTTTGTTTTGCTTTTTAACTGTTGTATCAATGTCACATTTGAAATCGTCTGGAATGGATATTCGGGAAACATTGCATCAACATTAAAAACACTGCTGGATATCAGTAACCATGCGCGCTGAAATCGTGAAAACACAGACACGTAAGCTTTAGTTCAGCAATCTTCATTTGAGATATTCAACTCAAATTGAAGTGTCATTCAGTCGGTCTGTGTTCTGTCACGAGCCGCTTGCGCTGTTTGTGTGAACGGCTGCCTGTTAAGGATTTCCTTTTACACCCGGAGTGCTAATGCCCGAATGACGTGCTGAGAGAGAGAAAAATATAGAAACGCAACTATATTTGGTTGTCCTCAAAACAGTAACACGGCAGATATCGCTCATATAATTATTTTTTGACGACGTAACGTTAGTTAAGGCAGCAGGCTTGTGTTGCATAGGCGGCCGCCTTAGTTTCAAAGTGCTGCGGGAAACCCTGAATACATTTTCAATATAACAGGCCAAGGAGAGATGATACGTCTCATTGCTATAACTGTCACGCGCTATTAAAGAAATACTTCAGTCACATTGTCAAGAGTTAAAAGGACAGTCAGTCAACTACACTGTAACAACGTAACGTAATTATTACTAGCTAATTCCGCTTCACTCTCGGCTTATTTAACAGCAGCAAAACTGGACATGATAGTCACAAATTTTGTCATGCTTATTTGAGTTAAGAGAACTGAAGGGGATGTTCTTTTAATTGTTATTCAAGCAATGTATGTGACCAACTCACCATGGCATGAACACACTTCACCTATGATCTCACTCGCGGATAACTGGTTCTCTCTACCCGACTCTGGCTGGATCAGCAGATTGCAGGATGTGTGGCGCGTTATACACTAGTGTTGCCAACAGGGACGGTGTATAGTGCCCTCTGGTGGACAAACTATACAACTCCAGCACTCATGACATGGTTAAAGGGTGTTTCGTCCGTTTTTTTTTTTTTTTTAATATTCATTTATCGGCCATTATAAACGCCGATACCGATAGTTTGAAAAATGCCTAATATCGGCCGATAATATCGGCCTGCCGATAAATCGGTCGAGCTCTAACACACACACACACACACACACACACACACACACACACACACACACACACCTCTTAACCTACCCATCACACACACCTCTCTTAACCTACCCATCACACACACCTCTCTTAACCTACCCATCACACACACCTCTCTTAAACTATCCATCACACACACAGACACAAATACACCTATAAAAACCTACCCCTCACACACACACTAACCCTAAACCTACCCATCACACACACACACACACACACCTTAACCTACCCAACACACACACACACACACACACACACACCGCACACGCTCGCACACACAGAGAGAGAAAAAGACGAGAGAGAGTTTGTTGCAGCACGTAGAGAAACTAAAGCTAAATCAAGTAAAAACACAGTTTCACTGCTTTTCTCTAAAACCATCTGTGTGAGCGGCCCTGTTTACTGACTGTTTCCTAGCAATGCTTTCACTCTTCCTCGCTCACGCGCTCGCTCCCTCCCCTTCACAGAGTCTGATGCAATACTGCACAGAATGATGTACACACACACACACACACACACCAGGGCTTGACATTAATTTTTTGAGGCACTTGTCCTTTGGACAAGTAAATTTATGTTTCACTTGTCCATGCACAAAAGTCACTTGTCCGGGTAAAGATTTATAATTTTATCTAGGGCTGCACGATTTGGGGAAAATGTCATATTGCGATTATTGAGGTCAATATTGAGGTTGCGATATGCGATTGCGATATAATAAACAAATGGTTTCATGAGTCAACTTGTTTGGTTCTAAACCAAATGCACACACAGATTAGTGATAATTCTGAAATTAGCAATAACAACTAAATGATTGATAACACCTATAATGATCAATAAGCCATTGATGTCTGGATAAAAATTAACTGTCTAACAGGTAGGACATATACAGAAATTGAATAAAGTTATCAAACAGTCTGCGCTGCATAAATTATAAATTATATATAGACTACTCCTTATTAAAGCTACACAAGTTCTTTAGTCAAGAGCAGTGAGTAATTTTCTCTGTTCCCTTTGTTCTTTCATTAAATTTACTGACAGAACGCTTTATTGGTAGCTGGCCCTTTAAGAGCAGCCGCTGTGGACAGGATCTCACACGCGCCTCATTCTCTCACGAGTCACAACTCTTTATGTCCATCATAAGACTAGATTGCTCTTATGTTATGAAGATAATCGACAAATGACATTTTGACTTAATTGTGTGTGTTGTTGATGTTCGTTCAAGCGCGAAAGAGAACTGTATTCTGGCGCGCGGTCTGTGCATGCACATCATACTGGCGCGCGTCTTTCTGTGAGTCACATTCAGGACATTCACAGGCAGCGCGAAAAATGTGTTCATTTCAAATCGGTAAAATTAAATCTGTAAAATAGACGTAACGAGTGGCACATAACGTGAAGTAACATGGCATTTTATTTTGTTTGAAATTTAACTTGTCCGGTCGGACAACTAATTTTCTCTTCTACTTGTCCTACAAAAAATCCACTTGTCCCGGACAAGCGGACAAGCCTTAATGTCGAGCCCTGCACACACACACATACACACACACACACACACACACACACACACACACACACACACACACACACACACACACACACACACACACACACACACACACACACACACACACACACACACACACACACACACACACACCATCTGGGCCTTAAACTCTTCACCAACTCTGGCTCGTCTTGCACCAAAACACTGACCCTAAGACTCAGAAACACTCATGAACAGAAACAGCACCTCTATTGTTTTGATACAATGTCATACTGGATTTCCTTCAGTAGAATACAACCTTCTACCACACTTATTAATTCCATTTCTATACCGAGTGCTGTTTTCATATTGGTCTTTGTGTTTCGTCTGCATTAATGAATCTCAATCTCCATGTTGAACAACCTCAAGATAGTTAAACCTCTTAACTAAGGATTGCCATATTCTCACAGTTTTGCCTATGAGGGTTAAAGGCGGTGTGTTATGTTATAGTGTGTTATATTATAGTGTGTTATATTATAGTGTGTTATATTATAGTGTGTTATGTTATAGTGTGTTATGTTATAGTGTGTTATATTATAGTGTGTTATGTTATAGTGTGTTATGTTATAGTGTGTTATATTATAGTGTGTTATATTATAGTGTGTTATATTATAGTGTGTTATATTATAGTGTGTTATGTTATAGTGTGTTATATTATAGTGTGTTATGTTATAGTGTGTTATATTATAGTGTGTTATATTATAGTGTGTTATATTATAGTGTGTTATGTTATAGTGTGTTATATTATAGTGTGTTATATTATAGTGTGTTATATTATAGTGTGTTATATTATAGTGTGTTATGTTATAGTGTGTTATATTATAGTGTGTTATGTTATAGTGTGTTATGTTATAGTGTGTTATGTTATAGTGTGTTATATTATAGTGTGTTATATTATAGTGTGTTATGTTATAGTGTGTTATATTATAGTGTGTTATATTATAGTGTGTTATGTTATAGTGTGTTATATTATAGTGTGTTATGTTATAGTGTGTTATATTATAGTGTGTTATGTTATAGTGTGTTATATTATAGTGTGTTATATTATAGTGTGTTATGTTATAGTGTGTTATATTATAGTGTGTTATATTATAGTGTGTTATGTTATAGTGTGTTATATTATAGTGTGTTATATTATAGTGTGTTATGTTATAGTGTGTTATATTATAGTGTGTTATGTTATAGTGTGTTATATTATAGTGTGTTATATTATAGTGTGTTATATTATAGTGTGTTATATTATAGTGTTATATTATAGTGTGTTATGTTATAGTGTGTTATGTTATAGTGTGTTATATTATAGTGTGTTATGTTATAGTGTGTTATATTATAGTGTGTTATATTATAGTGTGTTATGTTATAGTGTGTTATATTATAGTGTGTTATGTTATAGTGTGTTATATTATAGTGTGTTATATTATAGTGTGTTATATTATAGTGTGTTATATTATAGTGTGTTATGTTATAGTGTGTTATATTATAGTGTGTTATGTTATAGTGTGTTATATTATCGTGTGTTATATTATAGTGTGTTATGTTATAGTGTGTTATATTATAGTGTGTTATGTTATAGTGTGTTATATTATAGTGTGTTATATTATAGTGTGTTATGTTATAGTGTGTTATATTATGGTGTTATATTATAGTGTGTTATATTATAGTGTGTTATGTTATAGTGTGTTATGTTATAGTGTGTTATATTATAGTGTGTTATATTATAGTGTGTTATGTTATAGTGTGTTATGTTATAGTGTGTTATATTATAGTGTGTTATGTTATAGTGTGTTATGTTATAGTGTGTTATATTATAGTGTGTTATATTATAGTGTGTTATGTTATAGTGTGTCATGTTATAGTGTGTCATGTTATAGTGTGTTATATTATAGTGTGTTATATTATAGTGTGTTATCTTATAGTGTGTCATGTTATAGTGTGTCATGTTATAGTGTGTTATGTTATAGTGTGTTATATTATAGTGTGTTATATTATAGTGTGTTATTTATAGTGTGTTATATTATAGTGTGTTATGTTATAGTGTGTTATATTATAGTGTGTTATTTATAGTGTGTTATGTTATAGTGTGTTATATTTATAGTGTGTTATGTTATAGTGTGTTATATTATAGTGTGTTATATTATAGTGTGTTATATTATAGTGTGTTATATTATAGTGTGTTATGTTATAGTGTGTTATATTATAGTGTGTTATGTTATAGTGTGTTATATTATAGTGTGTTATTTATAGTGTGTTATTTATGTGTGTTATATTATAGTGTGTTATGTATTATAGTGTGTTATGTTATAGTGTGTTATAATGTTATAGTGTGTTATATTATAGTGTGTTATGTTATAGTGTGTTATTTATGGTGTTATATTATAGTGTGTTATATTATAGTGTGTTATGTTATAGTGTGTTATGTTATAGTGTGTTATATTATAGTGTGTTATGTTATAGTGGGTTATGTTATAGTGTGTTATATTATAGTGTGTTATGTTATAGTGTGTTATGTTATAGTGTGTTATATTATGGTGTTATATTATAGTGTGTTATATTATAGTGTGTTATGTTATAGTGTGTTATATTATAGTGTGTTATATTATAGTGTGTTATGTTATAGTGTGTCATGTTATAGTGTGTCATGTTATAGTGTGTTATATTATAGTGTGTTATATTATAGTGTGTTATCTTATAGTGTGTTCATGTTATAGTGTGTCATGTTATAGTGTGTTATGTTATAGTGTGTTATATTATAGTGTGTTATATTATAGTGTGTTATGTTATAGTGTGTCATGTTATAGTGTGTCATGTTATAGTGTGTTATATTATAGTGTGTTATGTTATAGTGTGTTATCTTATAGTGTGTCATGTTATAGTGTGTCATGTTATAGTGTGTTATATTATAGTGTTATATTATAGTGTGTTATCTTATAGTGTGTCATGTTATAGTGTGTCATGTTATAGTGTGTTATATTATAGTGTTATATTATAGTGTTATATTATAGTGTGTTATCTTATAGTGTGTCATGTTATAGTGTGTTATATTATAGTGTTATATTTTAGTGTGTTATATTATAGTGTGTCATGTTATAGTGTCATGTTATAGTCTGTTATGTTATAGTCTGTTATGTTATAGTGTGTTATGTTATAGTGTGTTATGTTATAGTGTGTTATATTATAGTGTGTTATGTTATAGTGTGTTATGTTATAGTGTGTTATATTATAGTGTGTTATGTTATAGTGTGTTATGTTATAGTGTGTTATATTATGGTGTTATATTATAGTGTGTTATATTATAGTGTGTTATGTTATAGTGTGTTATATTATAGTGTGTTATATTATAGTGTGTTATGTTATAGTGTGTCATGTTATAGTGTGTCATGTTATAGTGTTATGTTATAGTGTGTCATGTTATAGTGTGTCATGTTATAGTGTGTTATATTATAGTGTGTTATATTATAGTGTGTTATCTTATAGTGTGTCATGTTATAGTGTGTCATGTTATAGTGTGTTATATTATAGTGTTATATTATAGTGTGTTATCTTATAGTGTGTCATGTTATAGTGTGTCATGTTATAGTGTGTTATATTATTAGTGTTATATTATAGTGTTATATTATAGTGTGTTATCTTATAGTGTGTCATGTTATAGTGTGTTATATTATAGTGTTATATTATAGTGTGTTATCTTATAGTGTGTCATGTTATAGTGTGTTATATTATAGTGTTATATTATAGTGTGTTATCTTATAGTGTGTCATGTTATAGTGTGTCATGTTATAGTCTGTTATGTTATAGTCTGTTATGTTATAGTGTGTTATATGATAGTGTGTTATATGATAGTGTGCTATGTTATAGTGTGTTATGTTATAGCTGTTGAGTTATGTAATCATGCAGACTTGGGACACACACAAGTATGCAGAGAACAGCATGATTTACACAAATGACGTCAGAATGTTTGTCAAATGTCTTGAGAGTAAAAAGCATGTGTTGTACAATAAACAGGATTAGGTGACAATCTATGTAAATTTACACATAGGGCTACACTACCGGTCAAAAGTTTGCGGTCAATATAATGGGGTCCTGTTTTTACATTGTACTTATATTTTAAAAATACCTGCATGTAATTACATTTGTAATTACACTGTTGACCCTTCTCCCTTACACCTTAACCCACCCTTAAACCGACCCATACCACACACACCTGACCCAACCTTACCCGTATCACTCCTCAATATCAGCACAAGTCTTTTACAATACAACATGAACACAAGTACATAGTACTTAAAGCCACTTAATATAAAGTAGGACCAACATATCTAATATACATCTAATATAAAACGATATAACTAAAAATTGTTATCTAGAAAATCCCAGAAAATAGAGATATAATTTTTTGCCAACCTCACACACCGCCCTACACAGCAATGTGAATAAGTAGCTCTTACATGACTTAGGATAAACCTTATTCAATGGATTGCTACTTAACAGCTTAGAGAGGTTATAGAAGGTTATTACAGCAGACTGTGTTTGTGTGTGTGTGTGTGTGTGTGTGTGTGTGTGTGTGTGTGTGTGTGTGTGTGTGTGTGTGTGTGTGTGTGTGTGTGTGTGTGTGTGTGTGTGTGTGTGTGTGTGTGTGTGTGTGTGTGTGTGCGTTTTCCTCACCTTCTTCCCACCCTGCTTTTCCACCATGTCGGTGTTGAGTGGGAAGTCCTCCAGCTGGGGGGTTTTAGCACCCCCACCCTTGGGCATCGTTCAGCTATTGCCACGCCAAACCTCATTCACGCTTCCATCGCATCGTCATCGACCGTCTGTGAGACGAGAGAAGAGAAGGATGCATAAGCACTTCACTGTCAAGCTCTTTTAAAGGTGCATTGTGTAATATTTAGGAGGATCTGTAGACAGAAATGCAATATATATATACATAACTATGTTTTGAGTGGTGTATAAAGACCTTACATAATGAAGCGTTATGTTTTTACTAGCTTATAATGAGCCATTTCTACACACTGAGGGGTCTCCTACATCGACATGTTTCTACGGAGGCCCTGAATGGACAAACGCGTTTCGTCACCATGTTGTTATTCGTGCAAAAAAGCTGCTAAAGTCAGCGAATAAAACACTCACAATGATGAACAAGTAAAAATAATATTCGCAATAACATCGTTTTCCTGAATAATCAAGTTAACATAATATCTTAATTTATCTTGGTAAAGAAACCTCATTGTTTAACTGGCTCCCAGACGACGACGTCACTTCCTGTCGGCCACCATAACTTCTGTTGGGTGCAATTCACAACTTCACCACTAGATGCCGCTAAAACTTACACACTGCACCTTTAACTCAACACAATGTTCTCTATTTTTTTCCCATTTTTTGCTCATTTGCAAAGCCATTTAACCCTTTATGACCTGCCATAGAACAATTCCACCAGAGTATATCTTTGTATTTTTACATGCTGTGCTGTCATTTTTTTGAGCATTTTCATATGCCATACATCAAAATAATCCTTACTCTCCCAGTTTGAAGGCTATGTTTGTAATAAATCAATAGTAACTATATAAATATCTCAAAAGTGCAATAAACAAAAAGAAAAAAAAAATATTTTTTTTTTACGTATTTTCTTCAATACAAAAAATTAATAAATGTCAACTTCAAACTTGTCAATGAGAAAAACGTGCACAAATCAATTTAAAACTATGCAGAATTGATTTGAACTGTTTACATAAATTAGTTAAGATACACTCATTTTTACACTCATTCAAGAAAAAGGCGTGTACTTTCGTTTAGACCTAACGCTGCGTGCGTGCGCGCGCCCGCGCTCGCGCATGTGTGTGTGTGTGTGTGAATGTCCTTGTATTTGTGAACATCTAAAGGAGAAAGAAATAATAAAATAAAGCGATGGTAAAAAGACAATAACGATATAAGGAACATATAGCAAATGGGAGTCAAACGGGAGTCAAACGCATGGTCAAATGACGCAGCGTGTGACGTCACAACACGTGACACACCCGGGGGTCATAGTGCACAGAACGTGATACGTCAATGAGTCATCGGAAGACGTAAATATCAATCGCAGATCTACAGAACATGTGTGGAAAGACGTGCAAAGCATTTTTGTGTTGTTGTTTTTTGTAAACGAATATTACGCAGTTTGTACAGACTGATTAGAGGGTGAAAACAACGCAACATGGGCATGTTGGAGGCTTGATCTGAACATGTTACATCTCTGGTTTTGTATGCAAAAAGAATGATTGAGCTAGCCATTTGGTTTCAGTTTCTATAGGCTTTTAAACAGACACACGCAAACGGGAGCGCCGACGCTCCCATCGGTCTTAGAGGGTTAATGCAACAGATCTTCAAAAACATAGCATTTAGGATACAGATTTCATGAGCACAAGCAGCGTTTCGAGAAAAACTGAGAAATTACATCTGTTAATGTTCTACATACAACTATTAGATGGATGTAAACAATAGTAAAAACTCCACAATCGTCAGAAAGTTTGTCATTATTATTATTATTATAAATCGCCTGATTACAGCACACTTCCAGAGCACCTTAATAATGGGCATCTGGTTGTATTATATTTTCACTTCTGATTTGTATAATAAACATTTCTGACATTTATAAATCATATCAATCAAACGGCATGCTATAACAGAGGCGATGACAGCATCTCACACATTTTGAATGTGGGGCACATTATAATAACCATTGTTAATCACACACAGAAACGCAAAGTGAAAGAGACTGATGGGTTTAAACAGAATGTCGAGAAAAATGTATATTACAGGCATAAACTACTTTTTTCAATAAAGTAAGATTTTCTTACAAAATGATATTACTCTGTGCCCCAAAAGTCCTTTTGAAGGAAAGAAGATTTAAATAAATACTAAAGCTTTATCCCACATTTTAATTGTTTCATAAATTACTTTTTGAAACTGACATGAATGCATTGCAATTTATATAAAATCAGTCACCATCACAATAGTAGAAAACAGTAAAGCAACCAAAATGACTGAAGCTTTTTTTTTTAATTAATAAGGATAAAATGACACATTCAATATATGGTTTTAAATGCAGCACTAACATGTTTCCAGAATCTGAAGCAAGAAAACCATTACAAAACACCAGCCAAGATTTTGCCTGATTTCCATACACCCCTAGGCATTTGCAAGTTTAAGCAAAACCTTAAAAAATACCAATATAATTCAGTACAATTCTGAAAAACAGATTCTTTTCTCTTGTTTACAAGTCCAAAAATCAAGCATGGTGATTCAGAAGCTTATAAAGAAAACTGCAAACCGGACACAGTCACATACACACAGATCAGAGCGACCGGCAAACCGGTGAGATAAAGATAAAGATATAAAACACTAAAGCACAAGTGCACTGCAACTCATTAGTGCTGCAGGGAAAAATCAATTCAATATAGCATTGCAAATAGTGCACAGACAACTGATATCGATACAGTAAAGCTTCTGCATCAAGGCTTTGAGTTTGACATTATGGTGTTTTGAACAAATGCACTGGTTTAATGTCTATTAGGGGTGCACGATATATCGAATCAATATCGTTATCGCGATATCACGTTGCTCGATATCAATATTGAAAGTCTCGCGATATTTATGCAATATTTTGATGCGTCCGGTCCGACATGCACCGTTGCATTTCCCCCGACTCATTTCCTGATTCTCCTTCTCCATAAACATGAAATCAAGGAGAGGGTTAACTTTTCATGCTACAGATTTCCCATAGTGGTCAGAAAGAACAGGGGAGACACTTCGTTTTTCTTAATATGACTGTAGAGTCGCTACTCGCTCCAAAGCTAATCGCCGTCACTCTCTCACTTCTCCCTTGCTCTACTACCACACAGTCGACGCACACCAGCGCACAAACATCAGGCCACCTGGCAACTTCATGTGTTTTCTCTGATCGGATAGCTATCTGATATATTCCTTTTACACCTGGTCACATAAATGTGTTTTTGCAAAACAGATATAAATCCGATCTGCAATTCCTGCGATATGGAGTGCACGTCACAGAAAGCAACAGTTGAGCTGCATTTTACGATCATCAGCTAAAATGTCAAAATCAAATAACGCAATAAGAGAGAACGGTAACAGCCCGTTAAGCTAATTTCGTTTATTTACTTTTAATAAAGTGTAAAGCGTCTGCGACTTACTTTCACTTTGATTTGCGATAGTTTGCGCGTTGGCTTGATGAAGAGATGCAGCTGCTCATCTGCGGTGATGCGTGTTGCAGTTGCGCGCGCCGTCATATTTGGCCATAACATGACATGTAGCCTGTAACACGTTCTCACACGTTTATTTTTTAGCGTTTTTGGGAGTAGTAAATTTTACAAATGTGGTTTCAACAACGAGATGCATTTATTGTCCAGTTTCGTCTGAATGCGGCCCAGACCTTCTCCTGAAGTGGTTTCAGCGATCGGATTCAAATCCGTCTCGAATGCGTTTCGGAGGGCAAACCTGTTTTTTTTTACGATCGGATAGCTATCCCATCACAGAAAACGCATGAAGTGGCTAGGTGTGTTCTGTAGACTTGCTCTTTATTTATTGTTTTTTACACTGTAGTGTACATACAACCAGTGTTCTGTTCTGTGGACATGGTTATTATTTATTTATTTATTCATGTTGTACCAGTCCAATATGACTGTCAGTTGAAATAAACATTATGTTGTAAGAAAACTTGTTTTATTTATTAATCTTTTTTGCTGCGCTTTCCCATAACTTTTTTAGTTTTATATACGTTTAAAAATATCGAAATTAATATCGATATCGCAATATTCATTATCGATATCGCAATATCACTTTTTTGTCAATATCGTGCACCCCTAATGTCTATAAGGCACAGTCATCTTTTTCTACTCATTTGGGAGCAATTTATATTCTGAACGTTCCCACAGCACGGCTGTCGATCCAACATGCCCTGTTGCAATTTAAATCAAGCATGTGGGCTCACTTTGGAAACAAACTATCTTCACACATTCAATTTGCAAGAAACATCACGTGCAATGCAATCATACCCAAATGTTGTGAAAGTGCACATGACAAGTGACTTAATCAACAGAGATCTAGAGGAAGATGTGTAGGGCTGCACAATATATTATATATATATATATATATATATATATATATATATATATATATATATATATATATATATATATATATATATATATATATATATATATATATATATATAAATAAATAAAAAACGTACATTGCGATATTTTGTTATAAAAACAATTTCACCAGATGATTTGAACACCTCTAATTTAAAATAATGAATAATTCCGAGTGAATCTACTTAGAAAAGTATAAAATTACAAACAGATAATTGAATTGAAATACGCAGGGCTTTATGTTTTCAGGAAAATCTAACTGTAATCAGGTACAGAAATTAAATAATTAATAATTAAATGTAATAATTAAATGTACAATAACAGTCTCCACTGTCTAAATGAAATATAATATATTTAATTAAATTTATCTTTTTTTAAAGGTACAAATGTATTTTTTTCTCTTTTGTTGTTTGATCACCATTTGTCAAGTCAAGTCACCTTTATTTATTTAGCGCTTTTTACAATACAAATTGTTTCAAAGCAGCTTTACAGAGATAACAGGAACATAATGCTGTAATAGTATTGTTAAATTCAAAATTAAATGTCCCCAACTAAGCAAGCCAAAAGCCAATGGCAACAAAGGCAAAAAAGGTGACAATTAGTGACAAACATCTGTGTGTATATTAAAAAAAAATACTGTGCTACTGTGCCTTTAAGACGAATGCACCGATCCAATATAATGATACGCATCCGTTTTCTTTCTCAACTGTTTACAACACATAACTCACTGTTTATAAGGGATACTCGACGAGACGGGTATTTAGGTTTATTTTGTGCGCACGTGTCAGTCTAATGTGTATGGGTAATGATGCTTGGATACAACAAATATTTGTGTGTGCTGAACAAAAGGCGTATCGTGAGGGCAGTTGCACACTATAATTCTCCTTCCATAATGTGTGTTTTAGTTTTGTGTGACTGGAAAACTGGCACTCGCCACGACTCTGGCGCCACAGCCATCTCTCTATTCAAAGACAGCTATTTATATCTCCAGCTAACGTACCACACACACACACACACACACACACACACACACACACACACACACACACACACACACACACACACACTACTGCTCTTCTGTTGTCTCCCACACCTCAAAGTGGTCGAAAGGTCAGGCTCTAATGGGGATAAACAAATGTGTTGTGGAAGAGACACACACACACATGCTTGGGTTGATCATGTTCGAGAACAAAACATGCCCAAACAATGATCAAAACCACCACAGGCCATTCAACTGCATTTATATGTTAGCTCAGCTGTGAGACTCACAACAGGCTGGAGGAAATCTTCAAACACAGGCCGTACATGAAGTATAACGCGTCCGCTTAAGAAATGTGTGTGTTTGTGCACCCTGCTTGTGAACTTGTGTGTGTTCTGCAAGCGTTTCTGCAGGAAAAGAAACGCAGAGGAACGGCACCCAGAGAAGACACACAATAACATCCATTCCAGAAACACGGCTCATTTCCTCCGCTTTCCAGCCCAATCAAAAGCTGTGCATCTGCCGTCAGTGCGGGTGTGTGTCAGACACAGCGGGGTGTGTGTGTGTGTGTGTGTGTGTGTGTTGTTGTTGCCTGCAGCCAGCTGTAATTCATCACATATGAGGTCTACTTTTAGCACTGTACTCTACTGTAGCTGGAGCAGACGACACAAGGCCTAACACTGACATCCGTTTCCTTCTGCACGCGCCACACACACGCACGCACGCACGCACACACGCACACACACAACCCGTCAAAAAAAAAAAAGTTTGGTTTAACTTGATAATATATTACTGTGGTACAGTAGAATTTAGATATCTCAATTGAATAATAATACTAACACTAATAATAAAAATCATTAAAAAAATTAAGGAATAATCACTTTTTTTTTTCTATGTTGTAATTTTAACAGTAAGCTCAGGTGTGCCGCATGTTGTTAATAACAAAAAAAATAATTTCATATAAAAGATCAATTAAATGAATGTTTTATGTCTTTATTTGACTAGAAAAATCACAACACCGAATTTGTGGAAAACGAAACATTTCATTGTAATAATGTGTTTTTATTAATATTCAAGCATCACACAGAATGGCAGACAGCGCCCAAGGCAGTTCTGGCATAATCTCAATAACACTTCTACAAATGACTTAGTTTCTTTACAGTTATTGAGGTAAACATGCCTAAAGTACAGAACAAAGGTACCGCTGGGTAACGGCACCGAATTTCAGGTTCTGGTACCGGTTAAAATGTGAGCGTGACCCAACCCTAGTCTGTGGAAAACACGGACGGAATCACGGAATACACTTAAAAAATTAATTTAATGTATAACGTGGAATTTTAATGGTATTTGTAAAAAGAAAAAAATGATGAACAAACAAAAAGCAAGTCAGTTCACATAAATCAAATCGCGATATAGACTAGCGTCTGTGAATATTAAACCACAAAAGGACTTTTTAAATATGAATCCTGCATTTTCTGCATGCAGAAAACATACAACATGTACATTTTTTTAGTAAAACTTTGATAAATTTATGTTAAATAGTACAAGTTTCATGTTTTCAATTAATTAGACATGCTTTTTGATAATTTTTTTGGATTGGTTAAATTTGAGTAAAGCAGAATTTGGCAAAAAAAATTAAATAAAATGTATTTCATAGGGCCCTAAACAGGTACATTTTTATTAAAACTTTGATAAATTGAAGTTAAATAGTGCAAGTTTCAAGATTTCAATTAATTAGACATGCTTTTTGATTACTCCAATTTAACCAATCCAAAAAAATAAAGCGGAATTAGGCAAAAAATAGAACTGATTTCATAGGGCTTTATGTATAGCGAGCAGAAAAGCTTGACGTATCCTAGCCAGGCGCAATGTGACGAGAAACATGGTATTGAATTTTTTTTAGTCTTTATTGGAGTGATCACAGGCTCCATGATGATGGGCTGATAGCTGGGTCTTGTTAGTGCACGGCTGGCTCTGGGTCATGGGATTAGTCTGGGAGGAATGTTGCTGAGGCTGACCCTGGGTCAGTGGTTAGACAGCGAGGCTGCTGACGGGGCAGTCCTGCCGCTGCTCCGCCGGGAACACAAAGCTCCCTGTAATCTCCTGCTTCCAGCGGCCCGTCACAAGCACATGTGCAGACTACACACATTCAGAGAGGACACCCAACCAACAGAACTCGGTTCTTTCAGACAAAAATCAGAATAATAATAACTGGGTAACACTTTCCTTAAAGCCTTTATTATAAAAGTATGTTTTAGAGGTCGACAGATTGATCGGGCAGATTTTGGGCATTTTTTAATGAACCGATTGTGCTGCAAATTAGGGAGATTAATAAGCAGGCGCAATCATCTAAAAGTGTATTAGACAGTGTAGATTTTTGATGACCTGTTGTGTGTATTTAATATTTAACGTATACATAATTTATTTTTATACAGTGCACTGATTGGAGAGGCTTGTGTTGTTCAATAAATGCTTAATTTATGCAATTTTCTGCATTACTTATTAATGGCTAGATTTTATGAGGTAAAAAAAAAAGAAAAAGAACATATCGGCCAAAAATAAATAAATATCGCCGCCCCAATTTCTAAATATCGGCAATGGCATCGGTCCAAGAAAAACCCATATCGGTCGACCTCTAGTATTTTTAATGCATTAATTATGCCTTGTAATGAGCCTTATAATGCATTGTATGGTCTCATGAATAATTGTAACTACATTTATAATACATTATAAAACTTATCTAATCATTTAACACACCTTTAGAAAGTATAAAACATAAAACAAATCTGCAAATAATATAATGCATTTTACCTTTGGTTACAATTATTTATGAAAAGATATAAAGCTATTAATAATGTACATTATGAATAGCTTTAATAATGCATCATAATAAGGGCTTTAAGTAAAATGTTACCAACATTAGTTTTCTGCATGACATGCTCGCAGAAATGTAGACTCATCAGTCATTAAAAAGCAAACACTGCATGTTTTTATGTTCAAACATTCTCGATGCTTCGAATTATTAGTGACATTACAATGATAAATTTGCTGATTCTTTTATTTTTTACCCAGGGAATATTGTAAATATCACGATCATCTTAACTTAATCTTATAAAGACAGTAAGCCAATTTCTAATGCATAGATATTGTCTTTAAAATAGGGGAAAATAATTAAATTAGACAAATATTTATTAATGTTATATCTTTATTAATATATTAATGTTATAAAATATTATTTTAAGATATAAATGTTTATTTTAAAGATTTATTTTTAAATATGAATTAAAATAAATATATCGGCAACCCTGATATCTAAAGATCTCAAAAACCCAGAATCGCTCGACCACTAGCCACATTATAGTTTTGTCAGCACGTATAATAATCATTACATCATTTCCTGTTGGCAAACCCTGTAAACTGTCCGCATGGTTTGTGAGACGCAGAATAAACGCCTCTGCTCCTGAACTCTCGGCTCAAACTAATATTTCTCCATGCAGCGATCAATAGTGATCCACCCTCTACGGTCAAACAGGGGCCATCGCAGTGTGTGCCTCCGTCCAGCTCTTCCTCATTCCTCACACAATCTCTGCTGCACAGCAGGACTATTATGGGCTGCTTTTGGAAACGGCTCCTCCTGCTGAGATAAAAGGGCCCACAATCCCCCAGTTCTGCACCATGGTAACGTGGGGCGATGTCATCACGTCCACTGGTGTTCAGTGCATCTGTCTGTCAGCGGAAAAGAACCGCACTGCATCGAGTCAGCTAGAAGTGTGTGTGTGTGTGTGTGTGTGTGTGTGTGTGTGTGTGTGTGTGTGTGTGTGTGTGTGTGTGTGTGTGTGTGTGTGTGTGTGTGTGCGCGCGCGCGCTCTGGTGTCTACAGTCACAACTGCTCGAGGTTCTCATCATCTCAGAAATATTCACAAACAACAGAGCAATCAGCTGTAAAGACATCAGGATTGTCCATCATTTTAACGGATAGGGTCATAATCTATTATTATGCATTTAATAGGCTGTTTTTGTTCACATTTTCATTTTTATTCACAAACTTACAGGAAAAGCGTATAGGCTTGATTCTGCATTTACTTATGAAGAGAAAGCAGATCAGAGACTGTGTCACTTCAGGTTTCATCATGAATGTCCAATAAATCACAATAAGCTTTGTTACTTTTGATATGAAACTAAGGGTGTATTCACACCAGGAAAGTCCGATAGTTCACTTGCTTTGGTCCGGACCAAATAATTTTTTTTTTCTTTTCTTTTGGTACGGTTCGCTTTCACACTGCTCTTTTTGCAAGTGAACCAAAATTTGTAAACAAAACCACACGTGTGCTAAGGTCGTCCATTCATTGGACAAGGATTCTCAAGTAGGGAAATCAGGAAGTGCAAAAAAGGCTCAGCATGGAGATATTTCGTACTGCAATATTTGAGGAGCTCTTTTCCAAAACGCGATAAATCCATTTCAATAGTTTTCAGGAAAATTACATTTTTTACCTAGACCCACACATCTTGTGAATATTCAATTTATCTTGTTAATAATGTTTTTTTTTCCTCAGTCTGAACATGTTGAACAATGATTATTAAATTAAACAACAATATTGTTGATGATAAATTCAAAGTTAATTTTTTTTTCTTCAAAACGCTATAAATCCACACAAAAAATGGATGATTTTGCCCACTTAATTAAGTTTTGTTTTGTAGAAAGCCTTTCTTTAAAGTGGATTTCGTTTTGTATAAATTGTATCTTAATTTTAATAATGTTTTCATTAACCAATTGCCTGAATTCAATAAATAAGCAGCAAATAGACAACATAATCATGACATGGAGGCGTCGCCGCCGGCACTTGCATTGCACGCGAGCTGGAGCGCATCTCATCATAAATTAACCGAAATTCAGCGTAGCCTATGCTTCACAGCAGACATGAGAAATATATCTATATAGAAAGATTGAAATGTCTTTAAACGAAACAATTAAAAACGAAAATAAATAGCCTACTCTCTGATTATGCAATCCATTACACGCATTTCTCTCTATAGGCGCGTACAGAGATGCTGATCGTCAGTTTCATCTTTGCAGAGACTGACACACAGAAAACAGTTGATTAATAAAAAATAAAATAAAAAATTCGATTTTCGAACGATATTCGACTTTTGCTCTTTGATCGTCGAATGGCAGAAATTATAATATAGACAGAAACCTTTGGCAGCAGCATCTACCCCCATGTGTAGGTCTCACTGGCTCATCAAGGCCATCAAAAGTATTATCACCGTTTAAAGCACTCATTTTGAGGAATGAATGAACATAAACAAACCTCTGTTCAGCGCGCCGATGTTGGATTGCATAACGCTCACTGAAGTCTGATTTGTCTAGGATTTATCGCGTTTAGGCTAAAAATAGGTTTGGCGCTTATCGCGGTTTGGAAAAGAACTGCATCTTGCAGTACATTTTAAACAAGGAAATATAGCGATTTGGCATGAAACATTGATGGAGCAGTGAATAGGTTCAGAACACAGCGCAGAAGACGGATAAGGTATAAAGTTTTCATTCATGGAGAGGGGCTATGTTCACAGATTCAAATATGAGATTCTTAATACTGCTAACGAGTGCTGTCAATGTTAACGCTTGCGATACAGTTTGTCCAGTTTAACGCAGCATCATCCTTGTATTGTAACTATCGCATTATATGAACTGCAAAAGCTTTGTTTGCATCTATGCACGATTAAACTAAAGAGAACGCTCTGTATGTGAATGTCCTAATGCACACTCATTCATTCATTCCATTCCAATGATGCACACACGACACACCAGAAAGACGCGCAACAGTATCGTGTGGCCAGACAGCGCGCCGGAATGGAATGTAGTAGGCTACAACAGATCTTTCTTGCAATTGGGTCGGTTCATGTTCACACCGTAAACGAACCGTACCAGAGTTCGTTTGGAACCGTACCGAGACCACCTCTTCAGCTGGGTCTCGGTTCGGTTGTTTGGTCCGCACCCGAGTTCGATTGTTGTATTCACACCTGCCCAAAAGGTCCGCACCAAGGGGGTAAACGAACTAGAGTTCGATTCAATCGAACCAAACAAGGCAGGTGTGAATACACCCTAAGTCTCAGCTTTCAAATTCTGTCTTTATCACAAAATTCAAACAAGTTAATGTGATAAAATCCCAGCCTAATGGGACACGAGGGTAACTTTTGATGGACGAAATAAATATGATTTCAAACAAAAAGTGGCCAAAATCGCGCTTGACGAAAAGCAGTCGAATTTTGTAGTTTTTTTTGTGGTTGGGTTACTACCCGAACCCCGAAGTTACATAGTGCCAGTAAAAGTGACACAGACCCCGTCAGGCGATGGCAGAAGTGCCTTTCACCCTGTTACGACTTGATGAACCACTGATACGATTTTGGAAACATTATTTTAAGGTAAAAAGTTACATAGTGTTGCTATAAAGGCACACCGTAGACTTTGTGACCTAAATAGTTGACGCATATGAGTTATTTTAAATGATTCCTCAGACCAGTATACAGCGCTTGACACTATCACTGCGAGCGGATGCCCTCTTGAAACACCGCCTGTGTAAGTTTGGAGAAGGCGCACCGTCTTTGGCCAGGTCATGTGACCTGGAGAACGCATCGCTTTACGACCCATACGTGACCACAGGCTCTGATATATTCATAAGGCTTTTGCTACTATTTTTCCGCCGGCTCGACTCCTGGCCACGGCTGAGGCAAGGAAACAGTTTAAAACTGCTAAAACAAGCAAGTTTGTGTGCATTTTATTTTGTGATTTCACCGGAATGAACAGAGAGTCTCCGCAACGGCGATAGATTGAAGAACGCGTCCGAGTGAAGACTGCGCGCCGCCACAGAGAACACTGTGTCCATGACACTGATAGCAGCGACACGAGCGCTCAGGTTGAGTTCAAAAACACATTTTAGTGCTAGATCTCTTATTTAAAGGCACACTATGCAAGATTTGTACTTTAATATATCAGCTTCACAGGGGAATCAGGCCGTGAGTGCAGAGACGCTCTGCGTGAGTGGTGTTTACGACAGTAACGTTAAATACAAGCACTCCACAGCGACTCTAGGGGGCGCTGTTTGACAAAAACAGAATTCCTGCATAGTGTGCCTTTAATAAAAATATTCCCCCCCCCCCCTCAAAATCTCTGTGTTTTTCTCTCCTCCAACAGCGTATAAAAAAAGAATCGAGGTTTGTATCGAACCGTGGGTCAAAAATCGTGATTATGGGTTTGGTGTATCGTTACAGCCCTATGAGTCGTCCATCTTTTTCCTCCAGTCTATAACGAGGGCCATGACGGAGGCTGGCTGGTTCCCAGGTGTTGCCGAGAGCAGTTTAATGAACGGATCTGCGAGGCATGGCGTGTTCTCTCTGTGCTGTAACAGCCTATTTACATTTCATATAAGAGCGGCCGCCACGCCGAGCCCTGTTTGGTGTGCAAATACAGCAGCGCTGAGGCCAGCCGGGCCCACTGCCGTTTCCAGGCAACGGTGGGATGGGATGGCGGAGCAGACCCTGACCCACACCAATTCATTTGATTAGAGGCTTTTGTGCCGAGAGGGAAGAAGACAAACAAGAGGAGAAGAGAGGCGGCAGGCCACGCTTTTCTTCCTGCAGTTAGCCTTTATTATTCCACAGTGACGGCTGCATGTATGTGTGCGTTCGTCGTGCTGTTTTCACTAAATAAATAAATATAAAGTGCTATAGTGGTGAAGGAAAAGCAGTGGTATTCTGGGAATGTGCAGTTGCTAATGAGGAAGCCCAAATGAAAGCAGCGCCTGTTAAAATCCTCATGCTTATAATTGCATTTTGAATCATATTCTAAATAAAAGGTTGAGTTTACACATGCTTTCTGTTAGCAATAATAGTAAATTCAGCACTGATTAACATTACCTTATTTAAAGTAGGGCTAGATCTGGCCAAAAAAATTATCACAATATTTTGTCAAAGATATTTGATATTTATCATGATTAATTTACCATTAATGGGGAAGGAAATGCTTTCCACGCATTTGTTAGACCTTGAGAATCAAAACTTTAAATATTCACAATTAAATACCTTTTAATTTAGGACCCCATGAAATCCATTTAATGTCCCCCCTAAATTTCCATTTAATTTTTTGAGGGATTCTGTTTTTTATGATTTAATGCAAATTTATATAAACATTAACATTTTAAATCAACCTTTTAAAATGTAAACAAATGAAAATATAACAGCATTTTTACTTTACAAATAAGATGCCGCACAAAAGAACTGAATACATTTTAAACAAGGATGCAAAAAAAATCTTGTATGATATTCCCTAGGAATATTATTAATAATACTACTTTGAGAAGTACAGTTTAGTATACAGTATAGGGCTGTGTATTGGCAAGAATCTGGCGATACGATACGTATCACGATATTTGGGTCACGATTCAATATATTGCAATATATTTCGATACTGTGCATAAGGCGATATATTGCGATTTTTTTTTTTTTAAGTAGGACTATAATTTTAGAAAAAGTATTTATTTTTTAAAAAAAAAGACATGATGTGCATAAAAGTCAAATAAGTTTACTTTAGGTAAACAATTCAGTACACAGAAAATCAAACTGCCAGTTTGGGGTTGTGGTTCACAGGTTCTTAGTGAGCAAATTTGTATATGCTCAAGTAGGCCATGATAAAAGAAAATACATACCCCCTGTCACAATACATAACACATACACATTATGTGTGATGCTATTCATTATTATAATTGTGTCAATAAAAAAATGCTTGCACTTTTCCTAGTACACAGGGTAGGCTACGTCCAACACGTTTTGTGTTGCAAAAACACGAACACGATTCCTAAAGGAAACATTGAGGAACAAATGTAGCTAAATAGTCAGTTAAAGAAAATACATAGCCCCTGACTGTCTGTGACATCTAGGCTAATACATAACACATAAGGTGCAATCTGAGGTGCCATCGTCATTAAAAAAATGCTTGCACTATTATTAATACACATCCAACACAACATACCGTAAAACTTCAAATAATAGCCGAGTCCCAAATAGACGCATGTCTCTTTTACACGCCTGGTGTGGCAACAGGTTTGGGTAAATAAAGGCCGGGTCTGTTTAGTAGTTTCGGGTTGTATTTAATTTTTCTAAAACCCGTCAGATCGTCCGCTTTTTGGCACCGCCAAAGCAAATTTGTGTCCCGCCAAAGCCTTTTTTGATCGGTGAGTGATGTAGAATGACTGCTGCGCAAACGAGCAGAGAGAGAGAGAGCCCCGGCCGCGCGCACTCGCACGTCTTCAAACAACACGCGCGCTGTCTTGCTAATGATTTCTATGGTCTTGCTCTCTCTCCCTCACGCATATATTAATCAAAATAGGATGACATGACACTAGTGGTGCATCTCAGCATAGCCATCTAGTGGTAGGGATTTAAACACAACATAAACGGGAACCACGGTCCCATGAAAACTTTTGCTTGTAAAAAATTAAAAAAAAAATAAAAAAAAATCGATATTGCGTTTTTGAAAATCGATACAGTATTGCAAAATAAAATATCGCGATACTCAAGTGTATCGATTTTTTCTTACACCCCTAATACAGTAGTGATATATTTTGGTCAATTTCTGAAAGTTAAACCGAACTTTAACTTGACAGTTTGTCGTTAAGATCTTAGTATGCATGTGACGTAGTTTTTTCACAAATGTTTTTATAATTGGGTTTTATGTGTACAATAAAGCCTGTGGTAAAACATAACTTGGCAATACTTTTTTTTCTACAATTTAGTCGGCACACACACACCCCAAACTGCCTTATCTAGTTACTTGCATACGTTTTCAAAAATGAAAATAACTAGGGATGCACGATATATCAGCCAAGATATCAGCATCGACTGATAAATGTTCATTTCTAATGTTATCGGCCCGATAAGAAATTTAGCCGATATATTAAAGCTGATAAATAATGGATTATTTGCTTCAGCTGAGACGCTTCAGATGTGCACTGTTTTTTGGAATTGCTTGAAATATGAATATGATCACTTTGTAAAAGGAAAATCAAATGCGCTGCTACATAAAGTTATGATGAGATCATTATAATTGTGTGGGACATGGCTTTTAATAGTGAGGCTTTTGTTTTTGTAATCAAGCTCTCAAAAATTATATACAAATTTAGATTTAAATCTATCGGCCAAAATATTGATTATTGGCTTTTAAATATAAAGGATTATTGGTTATTGGACAAAATCTCTGCATCCCTAAAAATAACTGCTTCAAAATCCGCTGTAATTTACGTTATGTTTACCACAGGCTTTATTGAACACATAAATCGAAAAACCCAATTAAAAAACCCAATAGGATATTCTCGAAGGCATTGGTCTCCAGGGTTCTGATGTCAAACCTGCACCACTTTATTGCTATTAAAAGTCGGTGGTATTTGAGGAGGAGACACTCTCATGGAAACGGACTAAATCCGCAAAACTCAAAACTTGGTCATTAAATGCATCCCAAAGAATTCCACAGACAATCAACATGGAAAATGTGACAAAAGTGCACAGATTCAACGCGGGACACCAACTGAGGCAACTTCGAAATCACCACTGAAGCTTTGCTGCATGAAACGGCACTCGCTCATTTCTGACAGCGAGGTGAAAGTGTAATACGGTAGACTCTGACTCAACACTCTCCCTCTTTCCGGACATGTTATTCTCCAACCAGAGACATGTCTTTATCTCTCTCTCCATCGCTCATACACCTCCCTCCTCTGTTTCACATGCAGAAATAGATCCGACTATCTCAGAGACAACCAGCGAAATGGGAAAAGATCATAGCTGACACGCATACATACGCGATATGCACACGTCTTGTTGCCTAGCAACGCATGAGCAGGAGCACGTGTTTCTGAAGAAGTGAGGGAGAAACAGGGAGGAGGTGGTGGACCGGTGTGCTAATGAATGTGTGGACATACAGTCAAACCAAAATATATTCAGACACCTTCAACATCTCATATTATCATGGTTTATTCGCTATAGTTTAGAAAATAGTAATAAAATATAAGAACTGATATTTCACAGGTTTTGGTCATCTTTCTGTTAGACTCTCACACAGATGAATTATGTTGAATATCTGTCAGCTGTTAAATTTAACTATACAATTAAATAACACCAATTTAGGTCAAACGATTACCAAGCAATGCTTAATTTTGTTCAGTCTGTGGTGTAAAAGATCGTATTAGCAATTAAAGAAAAAAAACATGATCAGGTCAAAGTGTCGGAATCATTTTTGGTCCCAAATTTGTATAAATTTTACTGGTATGAAGCTTCCCATGCACGAGCTTCCCATGCACGACTTTCCCATGCACGACCTTCCCATGCACGAGCTTCCCATGCACGACTCTCCCATGCACGAGCTTCCCATGCACGAGCTTCCCATGCACGAGCTTCCCATGCACGAGCTTTCCATGCACGACTCTCCCATGCACGACCTTCCCATGCACGAGCTTCCCATGCACGAGCTTCCCATGCACGACTTTCCCATGCACGACTCTCCCATGCACGAGCTTCCCATGCACGACTCTCCCATGCACGAGCTTCCCATGCACGACTTTCCCATGCACGAGCTTCCCATGCACAAGCTTCCCATGCACGACTTTCCCATGCACGACTTTCCCATGCACGAGCTTCCCATGCACGACTCTCCCATGCACGAGCTTCCCATGCACGACTCTCCCATGCACGAGCTTCCCATGCACGAGCTTCCCATGCACGAGGTTCCCATGCACGACTTTCCCATGCACGAGCTTCCCATGCACGACTTTCCCATGCACGAGCTTCCCATGCACGACTTTCCCATGCACGAGCTTCCCATGCACGAGCTTCCCATGCACGAGCTTCCCATGCACGAGCTTCCCATGCACGACTTTCCCATGCACGACTTTCCCATGCACGAGCTTCCCATGCACGAGCTTCCCATGCACGAGCTTCCCATGCACGACTTTCCCATGCACGACTTTCCCATGCACGACTTTCCCATGCACGGGTTTCACATGCACGAGCTTTCCATGCACGAGCTTCCCATGCACGACTTTCCCATGCACGACTTTCCCATGCATATAACACCTGGTATTACGCGTCTCAACTGCATCAAGTGACTACTTGCGTACGGAGTCCTAAAAGCTACAGTATTTTTGCGACACCGAATCCTCAAAAATACTGGCAGTGCCACTTTTTCAAAAGGTATTATTGAAGAAATCACATGAACAAAGTACTATTAGGGGTGTGCAAAGCAACCGGTATTTGTATCTGTATTTGTATTTGTTGAGGGGGGGAAAGTATTTGTATTCGTATTTGTATTCGTATGTGTATTCCGGGGGGGGGCTAGCTTTCATGACGCACACACGCACGCAAGGTCTCTCGCTCTCACCCTCACTGCCATGCGCGCTACACGGTTTGAAGCAGTTCTGTCTCGCATGCGCGCTCTAGATTTACGGGAGATTTGAACTAATTTGCGGGCTTCAGGGAGACTTGGGATGTCTGCGACTCTGTCAACTGCCTATTGTCTGAAAACCGCGCTAACAGAGCTACGTAAACAGAGCGAACATGAGAGCATCCGACTGCAGACGTCAATAATGCAGCGTAATGGAATAATCTCCTGATAAAACTCCGCTTCCCGAAAGTTATAAACTGCCCACGGAACCCAGTTAAGGTACACAAATCTATTCAACAAAAATAGTGATGCAGTTAAGTGTTTTTTCGCTCAGCCGAGCCCTCTCTGTTACTGTGTGCAGCTGTCAGTCACCTCTTCCTGAACGTCACTCACGCACTCTAACTCACTCATCCGGGCATGCACTGCGGTCTCGTGAGAAAACGCATCTTTTTGATATAAAGTTTTTCTTTTTCCCGAATACAAATATTTTTTAAAGTATTTGTTCGAAATAAGTATTCGTAAAAAACACGTTATTTGTGCCTTTCCGAATACCGTATTCGGGTTCGGCTCCACCCCTAAGTACTATTCTTTGATGCACCCAAGATGTAAATAAAAGTATGCAATTTGAAATGAACAACAACAATGACTTAACCTTTCAGTTTTCCTATTTTTCCAGCTCAATTTGATGTTAGTGCATTTTGGGTTATCAAAATAAAGCCTTCGCATTGCGACGCTCAATGGTTTCATAAGAAATGACTGAGGTATTGTGACAACCCCATTGGGGACATTGTCATATTTCAGTGCATTTGTATGCAGGGCTGTTGTGATGTGTTGATAAATCAAGGAAACATCACAAAACGAGAGCTGATTGTTAGAATAATAACATTCCTCCCAACTGATTTTCAAGGCAAACGCCTGTGGCGGCTTATGTAAGCATCGTGCACATTAGCAAGTGATTTTATATGCCTGGTTGTAGGTTAATCCTGCAGTGAATCTAAAGCCGCCATGTTGTGGAAAAACTAGATAATAATCATGGAGGCCTGAATCTCAGAGAGAGAAAAAACAAAAAATCCCTAAACACACACAGTCCACAGTTACGGTCAGCCAAACCACTTTTCCTTAGAGACTTCTTGCAAAATGTGAATGGTTGTCATCACTTATGCCTGGCTGCAAAACCAAAACAACAAACGGTAAGCATGTTTACAATGGCTGTCTAAACGCTTTTAAACGAGTGCTCGTGTATGAGAGCTCTTATCCAATGAGAGAGGCTTGCAAATTGATGGATCTGTGTTATAAAATATAAAAAACTTGGATTTTTTTTTCTACCAAATCCTGGGTTGAGCCTATTGGGTACATTTTTTTGTTATTTTTGTTCAGTGTTTGGGCAGCTTTTGTGTTACCCAGAACTTGGGTCAGATGTAACAACCCAGGGGTTGAGTTATTTATCGCAGGCTTTATGCAACCTCTTCAGGAGAGCGCAGTGTAGCTCCCTCAAACTGGAGCGGTAAAATGTGTAAATTTTTTTGTATAAATTCGTTATTGTTCTGTATATTGTTTAATTTCATGCAAAAAAAAAACAACAACAAAGGGGTGCGATGTGAGTCACCTAAACGAGTGTCGCGGCGCGATGTGAGTCACCTAAACGAGTGTTGCATCACGTTTTCACATGATGGAAACGCCTGATGCATTGCATTACATTTTATTATTTTATTCAAAAAAAAAGATACAGAATATAAATGCTTAGAAAGTTAAAATATGCTGGAAACGGGACAACAGAGACTGGTCCATTACACTTGAATAACTTCTAAATGTTAAATTTTTTTTCTAATATTTGTTAAACGAGCTTAAATGTATGCAATATGTATTCAAAATTATAGAAAATATGCTAGACTGTAAAATATGATCAAAAACAAAGGAATTATCATGCAAACCAGTGATTGTGTGGAATATTTTTTAAGAAGTTTAAAGGATTTCAGATAACTTGTAAACATTAATTCATGCATGAAGTAAAATAATAATAAAAAAAGCCAGTACTATAGTAAAAATGAATCAACCCAGCATGATGGGTAAAATTAAACCAACATGTGTTCTGTCCTATATTTACCCAGCCATTGGGTTGTTTTCAACCCAGTGTTTTTTAGAGTGCATCTACCAAATTTGCTAATGATAATCTCAGCATAGCAGAGCTGGAAGGAGCAGTGGTCAGCAATGTAAAAATCCCGATGAAAAATGTGAATCCTCCAGCGAGAGAGCATGAAGAAGACGGAGACTCATAATATATTATAAGCATAATCTGGATCCACATATTGACAGGAAGAATTAGTCCTGAGAGAGGATTCGCACATAAAGAGACCTGTACACGCCAGCTACACACCGCTCAAGTTAATGAAGCCATTTGTCACTTGCTTCCAGTCTCTGCATATAAACTCAGCGTCTAAAATTAACTTTGTGCCACACCTGCCAATGCGTTAAGTGAATTGAGGAAATGTATTGTCCATTAGGGTTGAGACTATAACAAAGTTTCAGTCGATGCCAATGCCAGTCAAGTTCAAAATTGTGAACTCCTGCATATTACAAAGATATTAGCTGTTTATTATTAGTACTTATAAAGTGCATATTAATGCCTTATTCTGCATGACCATATTCTACATCCCTTAATCATAAACTTAACTACCTTACTAATTATTAATAAGCAGTAATTAGGAGTTTATTGAGGCAAAAGTCAGAGTTAATAGTGAGAATTGGACCCTAATCTAAAGTGTTACCAACATTTCAATATTAAAGTGAAAACTGAACACCGTAGGGTAAAAAAAATATTTTTTTCAATTTAATTTAAATTAAACCGAATTGAAATATTTCTCAGCGAAAAAGCATTGCTTTTGAATTTGGTCAGTAATAAAGAGGATTGAGCAGTACTGTAGTTTGATAAATATTACTGATAATAGAGACATGCTGAATTTATACTGTAAGGGCCAATGCATTGAGATTTTGAATGTTGTCTTCCTATTTTGTTATTTTTTTGGAGCTTATATTAGAGGTCGACCGATTCATCGGTTTTGCCGATTAATCGGCACCGATAGTTGATTGGTGGAACTATCGTTATCGGCAAAAATCCACACCGATAGTTTTTCCGGGTTGCATCGGTTGCTGGAGCGGCTGAGAAGTGCGCGCGGTCATTACACAGCACTAGAGCGCTGAAGAGACTGCTGGCATTATACAGAGCGAGAGCGGCCTCTAGAGGACAAATAATAAACTATCACTGGCTGAGTTGTTTACATTAACACGTGAGGCTGCGCGCAGCACGGACCACGGAGAGAACACGCAGCAGAGAGAGCGCCGCTGACACTTCAGACTCGCATTTAAAACACAGTCAGCGAAACGGTATGAATACATAACACTAAAGTATATATTGCCATATCATTATAAAGTAGCAGCTAATTATTTTATTGACTAGATGCTGCATCAGCAGAGAAAGAACAGTAGTTTGCCGTCGAGGCTGTGAGGACTCTAACATTACCTCAGTCAAGCGGTTTAAACAATGTGACAAAAACACACGCAGACAGACCTGACCCAAATGTTTTATGGCGCAATTGTTATCATCTATTTGCATTATTTTATATCCGGCTGGTCACTTTTATGCATTCATTAGCCGACGAAGTTGCATATTTAAAACTAGTGACGTGATTGCTTTCTCAACATTATGTTCATGCAGCCGACAGAAACATAAACAAATCATGAACGTGTTCGATTTAAGATCGTTTTAATCACTACAATACACCTTGTTATTTTGATTAGATAATTATCAAGTGTTCTTAAAATAGAAGCAAATAAAGTGAGAAACTATATAGGCTAAATTACGTATACGTTATACAGGTCTTTATTACATTTTAATGGCTATCTTTAAGCACGACTCTTTGGAATTATATGAAATGGTAGCACTTTACAATAAGATTCCATTTTTAGCATTAACTAAGATTAATACAAGTTGTAGAAGAATTATTCATAATTAGTTTATTTCAACATTTACTAATGCATTTGAAATGAAGTTTTAATTATTATTTTATTTGTTATTACCTTAATGTACTATGAACTAACATGAATGATAAAGGTACAATTGTATTGCTCATATTAGTACATGCAGTAAAAACGTATATTGCATAGTGGATAGTTCATGAAAGCTAGCGAATACATCCTTGTTTACAAATGGAACTTGCAATGTGTTACCTATGAAATGTACATATGTTTCTAGATTATAGTTCCGAAATCTGTAATATTTTAATGTTTAAATTATTTTCTGTATAAAGTTTTTATATATTAATATTTATATATTTATTTAATTTAGCACATTTCAGTTCAGCACTGTTTTATTGTGAGTATTATGTTTGTTTTTAATCCAGCATCCATTTAAAAAAATATCGGTTGAATTATCGGTTATCGGCATGTACGGTCAAATCTAAATATCGTTATCGGTAAAATCCACTATCGGTCGACCTCTAGCTTATATACTGGGTAGACATGAATGAACAACTTTCAAATCCAACAATGAATCCAACTGAAATAGGCTTAGAATAAGTTAACGTTCTCTAAACCTCATAGATTTTCTACATCAGAACAATAATGATTCAAGCTGTAAAAGTTGACGAACTGCTGGGAATTTAAGCTGTGAATGTTTCAGCACAAGAGCGCATGTATGCATTACAACACAGCTGCCGACGGCTGAGAAATCACGTGCGGTTTCCATGCATAACACACTTTGTGACAGGCACTGCATGCTTTTCCAGCAAGACACTTCTGTGTGGCCAAGAGCACAACTCTACAGTGGCACAACACAAACGCCAGAGCAGCCATGCAGCGCCACAGCCCCTGCCAAGCCAGATCAGTCACTCTAACACGTGAGCGTGGGCGAGCGGGACGCCGTGAAGAAATCAGTCTATACATCCAAATATTACTGTTATTGCAACAATTCAAAGGACAAATAACCATAGTGCACACATTAACTAATGACAAACTAATACAAATGAAGGAACATCAAGTATGAAGGTCAAAGGATACGCTCATACTGCAAACCTTAGTGTTAAATACTAATTTATGGTCATATTAATTTTTTAACATTATTTAAACTGACTTAAGGGCCGTACACACCGGGACGAATATCGACGCTTGTTATTCAACGCATTTTTTGTGTTCACACACAAGCGATTTTCACTGACGATGAGCCGAGTGAACATGCAAATTCATTCCCTGACATTAGATGCCGCTTAATGTAAAACAGAAATAAAGTGGCACTGCGCAACTTTACGCTTCTGACACTCGCTTGTCACTCAGAAGAAGAGCGAGTTTGTCGAGTTTGTCATATAGTTCTTTATGTTCCGACACCAACAGCAGCTCTACATTCATCTGGCCTTGCATCTTCCTCGTCTCATTTCATCCCGGGTGTAGACGCTACTTGGCGTATATCTTCTTCGCCGTTACGTATGTGTGCTCGGCAAGACCGTTTTGTGTTTGAGCGCCCCCAAGTTGTGTTTTACTGTAACTTCAGAAGCTCCAGACACGTGAGCAAAAGCGCCAATCTCATTGGTCGGATAGTTTGTCAAACCAAAAAAACTAACCCGAGGCGTTTTTAAAAAAAAATTACGCTTTTACGCGTGGCACACTCATAATGTGAGCCCTTTGTTTAGTCACGAGGCGTTAAACGTCGGCGAATACGCACGCGAAATTCGTCCCGGTGTGAACAGGCCTTTAGACTGCACAGAGACTATTGGATAAGAACTAAATTAAGCTGATGATGACATCTGTTTTCTGCAGAGCTGCTTTATAGATGAACTCGTTTCATTAATGATCAAATTTACATATATTTTGAACTGAATCAACACTGAACTGACTTAAAATTAAATTCTGATTGCATTATTGTTTTCCTGTTGGTCACTGTAAAGCTGCATTAAAACAAAGGTATTGTATAAAGCGCTATATAAATAAAGGTGAGTTGACGTGGCCAGTATGAGATTAAAGTATGAACCGGTTACTGTCCTGAAATGACCCGCATGTGCAAAAGAACAATACAAATATAGCATGCAACAGTCACTCAGAAGTAAATATGGAGGCCACTGAAGTCAGTGTTTATGCAGTTATTTATAAGGCAACGTGCTGTGAAAGCTGGTGAAAAAACTACAGGTGTGTAAAATTGTGATGAATGTCGATCTAGAGATACCAGACCTGTATCTGAATTTGGACCATATATGCATGCGCTAATGCTGTTCAAATAGTTATGAAAAAACAGATCCGAGTAACAGGAGTGAGCAAAAAAAACAAAAACAAGATGACGACGATTTGGGTTACTTCTGAAACTTTAAAAACTGAAAAACTACAAATGATTGTCTGTATGATTCAAACCCAGAACTGCTGTGCACGTCCACTGATGCCCTTGGTTAGCTGGCATGCTAATACATTAATGTGATTTAAATGCTGTATGGGATAAAACAGATATATTTATAATTTATTTTGTATGGGGTGAATCTAGTCTCAAAATGATTGGCACATGCATGCATGTGCACATAATCAAAGCAAAATACAGTTTCTAAACACACCGTATAAAGACTCAACCATGATAGTTACATCTCTTGATGGGAAAAAGGCAAGTAAACCAAAGACATTCAGGTGAGAGTTGTTGAAGTATAACAGCAGAGCACAGGAGTGTGAGAGCACCTGTCATCTGTACCCCGAGGCTGGGCCGCAGGCACCGCGGTCAGACACACACACACACACACACACACACACACACACACACACACACTCTTGCAGCACTTCTGAAATGAAAGGTTCTATGACTGCGTTGCAATGCTAACATTCACATGGCACCACGTCAGTCTTCAACACAAGGACTCCCAAACAACCAATCAAACACACACACACACACACACACACACACACACTGAAAGGTTCAATGGCTGCGTTGCGATGCACTTAACAGTCGCAGGGCTTCACGAGGAACAGACTGGATAAGTTAACTATTTAGTAAGTGTGCTAACAGTAACAGCTGGACTGTCAGCATGTTAGAAATTATAAAGTTCTCAGAGGCTTTTAAGCTTAACCCCTTCAAAGTGCCGCTTTTGATTCGCTTTAATAATTAATTATTAGCATTACTGCAACTAAAGAGGACTAGCCTGGTAATACCAAACTCTGCTACTTTGCTTGGCTTCATAAACAGAGTCTGGCATGGCATAATTGAAAAGTGTTTTCTTTATCGCGGGTTGGGGGGGTGGGGGCTCGTCTGAAGTATAAAATCATTGGTTACCCGTAAACCAATCACATAACGTTTGGTTATGACGTGTGTTATGAGCCAGCTCAGCCGCATCGAACTTCCACTGTAAACACATTATAATGCGAAAACGAAACCATCGTGCGAAATACTGGAGTGAACATGGCTGTCAACGACTTTTGTAGATTATGTGATGTAAATCTACGCATCCACGGCACAATCGGGGCCTCTAAACTAATATTTGACAGTAAAGAGAAACAGGAAAATATTTGCAGCCAACTGTCAGAGTTCGGATTAGTTCTGTTAAACACAGCTCTCTGTTCATCTCGAGTCTGTCGGAAATGCTGCAACTTAATTACAAGATTACAGCATGGCATGGCAATATTTAAGACCTGGAAAAAAGGAGACACTGACCTGTCAAAGGGATGCCAATTCGAGCTCGACAGATAAAAGAGACCGAGATACACCCTCTAAAACTCCAAGGATAGGGTTAGAGGGGACACAATCGGGACACAATCGCAACTACGGCCTTTGACCTCCCCAGTTTCTCACTGACGATCGGCAATATTTGATCAATTAAACTTTTACCAAAACCTGTCGGGAGTAGGGCCACGACATCACCTACATTCAAAATGTTTACCAAACACTCTTCTTGTTCATCCTTCAGTTTGGAAATGCCGGGAATATTCTCCACAACAGAGCGAATTGCATTCAGCGATTTCACCTGCGTTTTATGCATCATAGACTTAAAAATTAAGCAGTCTTTGAATTGATTGTGACAACATTTTTATTATCAATTTTGGTTTTATATTTGGTGCCCTTACCTTAGACCTCAAGTTTCCTTAAAGGGATACTCCACTTTTTTTGGAAATAGGCTCATTTTACAACTCCCCCAGAGTTAAACAGTTGGGTTTTACCGTTTTTGAATCCATTCAGCCGATCTTCTGATATTTAGAAGAATATCAGTAAGCAGACAGTTTCTGGTCTCATTGACTTCCATAGTAGGAAAAAATATATACTTTGGGAGTCAATGAGACCAGAAACTGTCTAGTTACTGATATTCTTCTAAATATCAGAAAATCGGCTGAATGGATTCTGAATGGATTCTGAATGGCTGAATGGTAAAACTGAACTGTTTAACTCTGGGGGAGTTGTAAAATGAGCCTATTTCCAAAAAAAGTGGAGTATCCCTTTAAGACCGACTACTGAACTATATAGACAAAACTAAAAAACGAAAGGAGAACCACCATTATACCAGAACAAAACTGATAAATAATGTTGGGGTTAGCAGAGGCTGAGTAAGTGCTCTGGGTCTAGACAGAGTTCGTAGCCATTGGCTAACAGAGCAGTTGCCGGAGGATCCCTAAAAAGTGTGTATAAACACAGTGAAGATGGGTGTGTGAAACCCGAAAATGCACACGCAGACGAAACAGAGCAAACACCGCCCTTTATTCCAGCACTCCTGATGAGTGTGTGTGGCGAGGGGACAGAAGGGCAGGGATTACTGCACACAGGCGTGTGTTGGTGTGTGTGTGTGTGTGTGTGTGTGTGTGTGTGTGTTGTACGGGCGCTGGAGTGGAAACTGGACCGGAGGAGTGGCATGTATTGAATATCAGGGACGGGGATAGACGAGGCCAGGCTCACAGTTATAGTGTGATCATACTTCACAACAGATATAAGGAGCGTTGGCATGTGTGTGAGCTGAAGAACGACACGAATGCTACACGCTTAATCCACTCAGTCCAATTATAACCTTCTCAAAGAGTAAACTACTCTATAGGCTACATAGTTTCTGCAGATTCTTTCATATGAAACTCCAGGACTTTTAAAGAATACTTTTTTTTTGGATTTCAAGGACTACAATCAGCACTTGTTAAAAAATATCTTATTATTATTATTTTTTTTTACTCAAATTACATATACATATAAATATATTCTTTCCTTATACAAACTTTTTTTTTCATGGATATATGATTGACCTGAAGAATGAAAGTTGTATTATATCATAGATCTATATCTCAGACGAGCTGCTGCGTCAATTTTGCTTAAAAAGATTGTGTGTGTGTGTGTGTGTTTTTTTCCGGGGAAGAATAATCAATAATTCAAGCACTTTCCAAGTACCTCTTCAAAATATGGCTGTTTTCAAGGGTTTTTAAGGAGTTAAATTTAAAAGAAGTCAAATTCAAGCACTTTAAGCACCTTGTACAAACTCTGATATATAAATACTTGCACTATTTGTGCAGAACTATGTATGGATAATATACACATAATACACAGTTTCTGACTGCATGAATAACTAGTATTGCATAAAATGCTACATTTGCCAAAACGTGCAGCACATTTAATTTACTCTATCAGTAACAAATGAATAGTTTTTTTTATACATCACTGTTCAACAAACTCATGTGTTTCAATATAGGCCTATTTCTATTACATTTAGCACTGTGTGTGTGTGTGTGTGTTGTGTGTGTGTGTGTGTGTGTGGTGTGTGTGTGTGTGTGTGTGTGTTTGTCTCAACACACTGTTGTGTGTGTGTGTGTGTGTGTGTGTGTGTGTGTGTGTGTAACTCCACACACTGTGTGTGTGTGTGTGTGTTCGCGTATCTCCAGCACACTGTGTGTGTGTGTGTGTGTGTGTGTGTGTGTAACTCCAGCACACTCTGTGTGTGTGTGTGTGTGTGTGTGTGTGCGTGTGACTCCAGCACACTGTGTGTGTGTATCTCAGCACACTGTGTGTGTGTGTGTGTGTGTGTTGTGTGTGTGTGTGTGTGTGTGTGTGTGTGTGTGTGTGCATCTCCAGCACACTGTGTGTGTGTGTGTGTGTGTGCATCTCCAGCACACTGTGTGTGTGTGTGCATCTCCAGCACACTGTGTGTGTGTGTGTGTGTGTGTGTGTGTGTGTGTGTGTGTGTGTGTGTGTGTGTGCGTGTGACTCCAGCACACTGTGTGTGTGTATCTCCAGCACACTGTTGTGTGTGTGTGTGTGTGTGTGTGTGTGTGTGTTGTGTGTGTGTGTGTGTGTGTGTGGTGTGTGTGTGTGTGTGCATCTCCAGCACACTGTGTGTGTGTGTGTGTGTGTGCATCTCCAGCACACTGTGTGTGTGTGTGTGCATCTCACACACTGTGTGTGTGTGTGTGTGTGTGTGTGTGTGTGTGTGTGTGTGTGTGTGTGTGTGGTGTGTGTGTGTGTGTGTTGTGTGTGTGTGTGTGTGTGTGTGTGTGTGTCAACCGATGGCCAGCTGCTTGTTGTGATAATCAATATTCTCATTAGGCAAAGTAGAGCTGCACCAATTAATGGTTTTGGACTTGTGCCTTCTAGTAACAGGGAAGAATTCGTAACACCGGTATCAATGCAAACCTGACTGGAAATCTGGAGGGGTTTATAAAAACCCATTTGTAATACTATTCCTAAAGGTAAAAAAGGGGGCAGTAAAGAAGAAACAGAAACTGAGGGATGATACATACAGTCACTAAGATTAAATATGTTTCAAAAGTATAACAAACATTGAGCAGTTTATTACTCGTGACACTATTTAGGGCTGCACGATATTGGAAAAAACTTACATTGTGATATTTTGTTTTTCTGCGATATATCATTCACCAGATGATTTGAATAACTCTATTTGAAAAGAATGAATCATTCTAGAATAATTGGGGTGATTTTGTAGAGTGAATCTGCATAGAAAGTTATAAACAAATGGCAAGCATAGATAAATACAATAGAAGAAAACTACAAATAAAATAAGCAGTGATGCAAACAGCTGTGAGTATATTACGCTACTGTCCCTTTAAGACGAATGCACCGATCCAATATTTGATGTTTAATATACATGTGGAGGGGGTATTTTGAACCAATCAGATTCCACTGTGGGCGGGGCTAGTGAGATTGATTGATTGATTGATTGATGGATGATTAAGACAACAATTAAGCTTTTGCTTGTTCATGTTAAGCATGCTATCTTAGCAACTAGTTTATGAATTGGAGTAAACATACTCTGAAACCCTGCGGGCAGTTGTCAAGATGAATTATGGCTCAGGTGACGTGTTCAAAACATGCAGCTTTTAGGTTCATGGGTGTTTGTTTTTATCAGCACATTTCCCAGAGTGCAGTGCGGTGCAGAGCGTAAACATCACTAAACGGGGACAAGTGATGACTGCTATAAAAGCCCTTTACTGGGTCTCTCTCTGCAAATGACGAAAGGCCTGAGTGCTTCCAAGAGTCCACTAAGACTTCGTCACCCTCTTTAATTTACAGCAAGAGTTTACCCAACGACTCGACCCAATCCACCTCTGTGACGTGGCATGAGGACCTGGAAACTAGATGTGCTTCTGCTGTTTAGATTAGACTTCAGCCAAGAATGTGTGTGTGTGTGTGTGTGTGTGTGTGTGTGTGTGTGTGTGTGTGTGTGTGTGTGTGTGTGTGTGTGTGTGTGTGTGTGTGTGTGTGTGTGTGGTGTGTGTGTGTGTGTGGTGTGTGTGTGTGTGTGTGTGGTGGTGGTGTGGTGTTAAGCTGTTGATCCGTGTCCAGGATAAACGTTTATTCAGGTTATGCACAAGTAATGCTAAAACAATCTGCTTATTATGTGAACGTTGATTCATAATTCAAGCGGGGTTTTTTTCCCAGGCATCGATGTAATGACCTTTGACCTTTACACACCAAAGCTTCCATTACAGTGTGTTAATGTTGGAAATGTCACATTCATTGTTATAGCAAGCGATATAGAGGAAAAGCACAGACCTACTGTGAGCTACGAGGTTGATTCGTTAATGCTGAAGGCATTAGCTAGCATCATTTCAACTCGTATTTTAAATAATTGTGTTAAAAAGCAGAATTCTTGGCGAAAACACTGAAGCAGTTTACATGCTCTCAACTACTAAAATATTTATATGCATAACATAACTGTATATAACTCAAACTAATACTTTTTTAATCTTTATGGGAAAACTACTTTGAGAATATCCAGATTTTTTGTTTCATTGTCTCTGTTATGGCTGATATTATAAATGCATATGGTTTTGGATTTGCAATGAATTTCTACATTTTAATAGTGTTGAACAGATGGATAACGGTCCTTCAGAAACCTGCCAAAGACAAAAGGGTTTTTATCTAATATTATCTGCATATAGTATGCAGACTGAAACTGATAAACTGATTTAAAAAAAAGCCACTGACATCTGAGATCGATTAAATTACCAATATACTGGGCATCCTGGCAAACCAGTCAGTGGTAGTGTCATGTAATTTAAGGGTGCAAAGCCAAAGCTCACATTGCTTTTTGTTTTTGTTTAGGTTTCTGATAGATGGATTGACTATACACCATCTAAACTTAAGATATAAGCAATAGGCTAATATTAAATATGAATAGTCAGGACTGGAGAACCAGTGGCAACTGCAACCTCATACATATTCATATTTGAAATTAACCAAATCATCAAATCAAAATAAATATATTAAAAACACAGCATTATCATCAAATAGCATGCTTTAACACAGAGCTCCAATCCAAATGAGATACTGCCGTATAAATTAATATATTTGGATTCAAGATTTAGCTATTTCATTCGTACAGGTAATATTTTAACACTGATTTTAGCGCTTCAATATGGGTTTTCTGCAGATATCATGGGATCCTATATAAGTAAATCAAACGCAGCAGGTTTGCATAACACAAAGTGTTCATCTGAACACAAACTATGACATTTAACCGAAATAGGACAAGATTTGACATGTTAGCTGAGCCTTTGAACCTCGGCAACAATGTGCGTTTCAAAAACAACAGACGCAGAGCAAAACACATGCATCAGTTGTGAAGACTCGTGTGACCGTTTGTGTTTTAACATCAAACCTAGTAAAATAAGAGCTCACTAAAGTGGGTTCGCTCTATGATTCTGTCCCATTCGACGCCTTCAGACATCAGAAACCAAGCAGATGCATGCGATTTAGGCTACGTCTACATTAATCTTGATACATTTGAAAACGGCATTTTCGTTTAAAAACGTTTTAGGCGTTTCCCGACGTTTCAGTGTGGAAAGTAAATAGCACATAACAGGCACAATACAGCTATAAACATAAATATCTATTGGTACAATATGCGTCACATGACTAAACTTACGCCATCGTTTTAAAATGCCTACGGTTTCAGTCCACAACGTGAAAATGGCATTTTCAAATGAGAGCATTTTTAAAAAAGCTTAGTTTTCATTGCTAGAAACACCATCTTAATGTGGACGGAAGGCCAAAATGGAGAGAAAAGGATGCGTTTTTAAAGAAAAACAAGTGTGAACAAGGCCTTAGGCAATTCAGGTCCGTCTCATCGCTCTCAGCACTAACGCCGCATCGCAGTCGAGTCCAGCTCAAAGAAGCCTGTGTTCAGGCCTGATGACCAGCTCTCTAATCCACACACATTCCCCTGTTGGCTGCGAGACACACTTTACTAAAGCCGGGCAGAAAAAGCCTTACGCAGCAGTGCTTCCACGCTCCAGCATTCCCCTCGGTCTGGAGTTTCCTTTAGACGGCCCATCGCAAACAACCCACACTTGGTGGAAAAACTTACAGCTATAAAACACTTCTAGACGAAGAGGGAGCGCAGAAGCCAAATAAGAGTGAGGGAAAGAGGTGCTTTTAGTACCAATGTACTTGGGCTGTGAAAATGGCTGAAAAGCTCAATTAGAATTTCTTTCTTTGATATTAGAAAAATGTATTATATTTGAATTCTGAAGGCATAACTTGAAAAAAGTACTGTATTGTCTCCTGTGCCCACAAGAGGGCGCAAGCGAGCAAAATAAGCAAATATAAACAAAATCAAGTGTTGCATATTTTATTGAAATTGTGCGCATGCAAGGAAAATTAGGTTACAATAGTGCATACAACTCTGTAAGTGCATCAGAAACCTGAGAAAAAAACACAGCGTAACGTAACGTTACCAACATGAACACAAAATCGCAAACTGCCATTCAGAAACAATCCACTTCTAACCACTACATCTACATATTGTTCGTCAAAAACACCAGCCGCTCAACTTTATCTTCAGCGAGTGCCGAGCGCTGTTTGTGAACAAAGTCTCCAGCTGATGAAAACACACGCTCAGATCTGCCGATGCACAGGTTTGGTCAAGCGTGTCGTTGCATGATTTTTGCCACCAACTGAGAGGGTTTTCATCAGGAAGCCTTTCCCGCCATTTTTTTTGTTCAAAGTAACAACACAATGCTATATACGGGACAAGCTTACAAAAACAAACCGCGTCAGCTACGTCATTATCATGTCTCTGTACAAACAAAACATTTGAATGCATGGTTTTTGCATTCGAATGTGCATTTTTTTATTCACCGTATATTCAAAATTCGACTTTTTATTTGACAGTCCTAACCAGATAGCGGTCTCCAAGGTTTCTGCCTGGTTCAGTGAACGCTAGGAAAGGCTGGTATCAAATGCATGCTATCTGATATAGATTAGATGGACAGCTCGGCATCATCACCATCAGGTGCGCCTGACGACAGAATAATGAAGGAGCCAGAGGGACAGCCGAACCGCTTCTGTACCAGGACAGATTGCACGCGTTGGTGGACTTGCGAAAGGCCGGCTGGTGTAAAGAAAACCCTCGGCCTTACAGAAGGAACAGCAGGGACATGGAGACCACTAGTGTGTGTTCATCAATACACTGAGCTTTAGCAGGGAACAAATGGTTACACTTTACAATTAAGGATTAACAATATTAAGTTGTATGCAGTTTATTAGTTAATAAAAATACAGCTGTTTATTGTTGGTTCATAGTGCATTAACAAATACAACCTTTGATTTTATTAACATATCAGTACATGTTGAAATTAATATTAACTAAGACTAATAAATGCTGAAGTTGTATTGTCCTAAGGTAGTTAAGTTACCTAAATAACATGAACTAAGAATGAACCATATTAAGTTGTATGTAGTTTATTAGTTGATAAAAAAAACTAATGGTAACCCATAAACTATGCATAAACAAATACAACCTTTGATTTTATTAACATATGAGTACATGTTGAAATTAATATTAACTAAGACTAATAAATGCTGAAGTTGTATTGTCCTAAGGTAGTTAAGTTACCTAAATAACATGAACTAAGAATGAACCATATTAAGTTGTATGTAGTTTATTAGTTGATAAAAAAAAACTAATGGTAACCCATAAACTATGCATAAACAAATACGACCTTTGATTTTATTAACATATCAGTACATGTTGAAATTAAGATTAACGGTAACACTTTACAAAAAGGTTCATTAGTTAACATTAGTTAACTAGTGAGCGTGAACTAATGATGAACTGCACTTATACAGGATTTATTCATCTTTGTTAATGTTAATTTCAAAATTTACTAATACTTTATTACAATATTGTAAACAGTTGATGCACTGTGAACTAACATTAACAAACAATGAACAGCTGTATTTTTATTAACTAACATTAACAAAAATAAACAAAAACAGTAACATGTATTACTCATGGTTAGATCATGTTAGTTAATACATCAACTACTGTTAACTAATGAACCTTATTGTAAAGTGTTACCACATTAACTAAGATTAATAAATGCTGAAGTTGTATAACTAAGGTAAGTTAACTAATAAGTTAAGTCTAAGGTAGTTAACTAATGTTACCTTAGTTAACATGAACTAAGAATTAACAATATAAAGTTGTATGCACATAACATCAACATTTACATAATCTCAACATTGTATTTGTTAACACCCAAACTAATGAACGTTACTGTAAACTGTTACTGAAGATAGATGACTGCTGTGTGTGTGTGTGTGTGTGTGTGTGTGTGTGTGTGTGTGTGTGTGTGTGTGTGTGTGTGTGTGTGAGACTCTGGTTAACCTTACATCCAAAGTAGGGATGCACCGATACCGATACCAGTATCGGTATCGGGCCGATACTGAGCTCATGTACTTGTACTCGTACTCGTAAAAATGCCCCGATACCAACAACCGATACCAGGCAGCATGTGTACAGTGTCAGAAATTATAATGGGGATAAAAAAGAAGGCTGTATATGAAATAAATGTATCTTATCAGTGGAATATTAAACAGAATATATTAACGCGTCGTCTATATAACTATATGGTGCGCAAGCTGATAAGAGAAAAACACGCAGAGGATTGAGCGCGCTACGACACAGACGCGCGAGCTGGTCGAGCGCATCGTTTTTTCTCAGACGTCAGTGGAAAGTTTGTAGTTCAGTCGGATGTCAATGGCAAATCAAGTAAAACGAGGCATGTAGCTTATTAATAACGTTAACTGACGAGAGAGAGAGAGAGAGAGAGAGAGAGAGAGAGAGAGAGAGAGAGAGAGAGAGAGAGAGAGAGAGAGAGAGAGAGAGCGCACTTCTGTTGAATGCTGTTGATTGCGGATCGTTCACTCAGCACGTGTTATTTGGATTAAAACTAAATCGTATATGTAAGTAAAACATGAACTGTTACCTTATTTATGTTTAATGAGTGGTTGCCTACATTATTATAGGAAATTCGCAGGTCAAGAATTTCCATGAACTTCAAACATCCACAGCGCGCGCCCCGAAAACCACCAGACAGCGCGCGAATACTGAATGGAAGTCTTTCACAGCATTGCGCTTGTACGGACGAATTCACACAAATCTATGTAAAAACACATTGGCGAGTATCCTAGTAAAAGTATGTTATATATCTCAAGTGAACGTAGACAGTATAATTCAAATGGCGTCAGTGCGTTTGTGCGTTTGGCCCATGGTGCGGCCTTAAAGGGGCGGCACTTTAATAAATCTGCTGCTGTGTTTTAATGTTAATCAAACAAAGGACAAATAAATTACTCTCTGCTCTTGGCAAAATAGGCTACCTCTATCAACTTTACAAAAAGAAGTTTAAATTTAATAAACAACTAATATGATTGATATTATTTTGGTTTCTCTACCAATACATTTAAAAATTACAAATGCATGAATTGAAAATTAATTGAAAATTAAAAATACAGGTATCGGTTATGGTATCGGTATCGGTGAGTACCACAAATGAAAGTATCGGTATCGGACTCGGTCTGGAAAAAGTGGTATCGGTGCATCCCTAATCCAAAGGGATCCTTTCCATCCCGGAGAGAGGTTGTAATGTTGGGTATTTGTGGAGAAAGGGTATCTGGGTTATAAGCGTCTGTCTTCTAATTGCCCCGTTTCTGTGAGCTAAAGTGACTCATCAAAATCCCTCACACATGCGTCTCGTTCAGTTGCACACTCTTCCTCATACACACACATGCTTGTAAACACTCAAAAGTAGGTCACAGTTTGCGTTTCTTTAAGCGTCTCCCTGATTCCTGCATCTGACAGCAGTCGCCCTCTCCTCATTCCCCCAGCCCGGCCTCTCTGACCAGCTCGCCTCTTAAAAACAAGCACACACACGCACTCCCCACACACACAGCACTGGGTTGCGTAACAGAGAAAGGGCACTGAGGGGCCCGTGGAGTTTTAGGGGACAATAGCCGAGTCAGGACGCCTCTGTTCATGAGCAGAAGGTCTCTTTCATATGTAGATCCTCAGTCATGTGTGTGCAGAACGAGCTGAGCTTGCTTCCCACACTACAACCAATCAGCACTACACAATTATCACAAATAACACGAGTTTGGGATCAAAATAGTTACAAACACTGACAGGGCATTTTTAACAGTCCGGTAACAAAGCATGACTGGACAACAGTGAACAGTGTAAAATGCTTGATGTATCTGTGACCTTTTTGGTATTAGACATTTGCATTTTAAAAACTAATGTCATGATCTAATTCCAGTATCTAAAATAATTTACTCAATAAAATAAACAGCATTATTTTACTGCTTTCTAACAGTGTTTTGACCAATATTGATGGCCAATGCCAATATTTTAGAGAGCAGGGTGGCGAAATAAAGCATAAATTATAAATATATCTATTTACTTTACTTAATTTGTATGTGATGAGTTTAGTCTCAAAATGTTTAACATGCATGCACAGTTATATGTGATCTTGATAAATGTTGCGGGTATAATTTACGATCCACAACCAAAGGCCTTTCAACTTGCGTGTAGAAAATTCTGAATTAAACGGATGTGTAGCAATTAGTTCAAATAGAGTACAAATAAATGTCTTCTTCATTTATTTCTAGTTGTTTGTGTGTGGGTTGTGAAATGCTTGAAGATTGAAAAGAAAGTCTCAAAATCCAAATGAATCAAATGAGATAGACATCATTGCGTCATTGATGTCCACAAATGCACATCATCTTTGTTGCATGCGCAAATTATGATACATATTATATACACAAATGATACATATACATATTAATTTAATTCTGAATTTTGCAAACGCAAGTTAAAACGCATTGTATAACACAAATTTTACATACAGCACATGGTGAAAATGACATGAATATGACATACAGGGCAACTGGATATAGCAAAGCATAGTTTGAAATCAAGAGTTTAAAGTTTGTGTATTGTGAGTCTCCAGATAAGATGAAATCTTCTGTCCTACATCTGAAATAACGAATTTGCACGCACAAAAAACACGCTGTGTGAACGGCCCTTTATGGCAACGTGACATTAGTTTAATTCAAAATATTTCCACATGTGGCTCTCTCCTCCTTTCCTGTCAATAACAGAGCCACCGCATCGACTTGGTACTGAAGTACCGGGTCTTTTGACAACACTAGTACTGACATATTGTGCATAAACTATCATTAGCTATCAGTATTAGTCCTGGCTTTACACAAAATATCATTGAGCTGTTCAAATGCTAAGCTGTTGTTAACCTATTACCTAGAGAAATGTACTTCGCAAACATGATTTAGTCTTTAAAAGTCGTAGCTTTGGGGCATCTAAGGGCAACACTGTGTTATAACAGCATTCCTCATGAGGAACATCATGCTGTTAGTTTGTTAATGGTGTTTTGGAGTAGATTTTGGTGTTGATCCGCACAGCATTTAATGGCAAACATCTGAGGAGCACCATAGTGCCAGAAACATGGTAAAAGATGTACGTGTAGAAGTTGGTTTTCACATCTATTTTAGGAACATGGCAAAAGAGGTCTTGCTCAAAGATACACATGTAAAGATACAGGCGAAAGTCGAAAAATCAGAATATCGTGCAGCATGTATTTCAGTAATTCAAATTAAAAGGTGAAACTAATATATTTAGTATATAAACATATGCATGATTATACTTTTCAGAGGGCCGACATTTCTGTATTTAACATCCTTTTTTTTTATTTCATGTAGGCCTAATATTCTAATTTTCTGAAATTTTGAATTTTGGGTAAGCCATAATAATCAATATTATAACTTTTGCACGATATTCTAATTTTTCCAGTTTCACCAGTATAAGTGAATGACACTAAAAACAAAGACCACTGCAAACCATTTACAACAGTTCACCAACTGTGTTGGTCCAAACCACTGATCTAAATGACTGGATTGCTCATGACGTCATAAAAAGTGAAGCCATATTGGGATTCTTTAGTACTAAAATGAATTATGAAATCATCTGATTTTAATGAGAAAACATTACCAGAGTCAGTATTGTATATCTGAAGTATCCGTATACATTCTTACAATGCAAATGTCTTAAACATGTAAATGGTTATTAGTTTAAAGTGGTCAGCTGACATGATGCACATCAACATTTGTATTACAAATATCAAAATGATTATTCTGAAATATAGATTTATGCATTGTAAGGCATGTGCATGCAACTTAAGTAGTCATGTATAGTTCACTGTGATTATGTAATTATGTTGCGTTATATAATATTATTCGTACAGTAACTGTAAATGACCTAAGTGTTTTTGTTAACAGCAGGTTAAGCAGTAAAGATAATAACTTAAACGTTGGTTAAATGGATAATTAGCTCAATAATATATACAAATAACATTTCATATGCTAGTAAAAAGCCATAATTTGAGCTGACCTGTGGCATTTTTAACGGTTTCCAAGATCTCCAAAAGACAACAGGGAATAATATACACGAGAAATCATGCTGACTGCGAATGGATTTAAAGACGTGAAGCTTTATTTCCAAGCATTTATTCCATCACTCCGAGCCAGATGATGCATGGATAACCTTTTTAATAAAATATACTGCAATTTTATAACAGGGGGTTATATTATAAATGCATGTATATTCTAATCAATTTCTGCAAATAATCACAGGTATATGTTCATGCTTAATTATTTATTATGCACAGTGCCGTAGAATCGCTCATCTAAACAAGTTATACATGGTACTTATCCTGCCAAAAAATACTATAAACATTAAAGATCAATTAATGTGCATGCATATATCTTTAAAACTGTTCATGTGCGACTCGTATCAGGTGATTTTATTTTATTAAATTTAGGTTTATTCCCAACCACACAACTAAGGCCAGATGAAATTGCTCTTATCAGTCCAATTCTGCAAAAATAAAATCTCCACTCATCAGAAAGCGAATGAAAGGCATTGGAAGTGTGACGTCATGTTTAGTGAATGTGGATGAGGTTTGGTTTTAATAGCGAGGTCATTATGATGATGACGCATTGCCATTACGGACCGTCAGCGTGAAATCAGCGCCAAAAAGCTTTAGGTTCAGTTGCATCTAAACTTTATACGGATGCGTGCAATTGCAACATCTTAAAAAGGCAGTAATAATCACAGCATATTAAATATGGCAAACTATCAACACAAGCAATTTATGAAAACATCATATAAACATGCCCCCCCCCCCCCCCCTAAATTCGAGGAGCCGCTGAGTGCAGAAATCTGTGGGTATGTGAAGCGTAAAAAATGAGTCATGCTGACCTACATAGGCAGTGTTTGGAAGAGAGGCTGAGGCTTCTGCATATTTAATTATTTACCCAAGATTCTGCACTTTCTGAGCTAGGAGAAAACGCAAGCAAGAAGAGAGCGAGACAGAACTAGTAAACAACATTGCAGTCTGTGGGTGAAGGAAGAGTCTTCTTAAATGACAGGGTTACTCTACTCTACTCACTCCAGCACAGCAAACCAGGAATAATCAGAGAATAATCAGAGAATAATCAGAGAATAATCAGAGATCAGAGAATAAAGATCTGCTGCTAACTCACACACAAACTCAGACTCTGCATATACACACATTGAGCACGTAAAGCAAGGCAGCGCACGACTCGACTCGTACTGTTTTTGCAGTGGATATGCGAGTGCATTATGCATGGGTTGACCTACTGCATAAGCCAACATGTAAACATGAGATACGGCAGAGCAGAAAAAGCTCTTTTTTAACACAATATTTAATATTAGGGGTGTAACGATACCCTCATTTCACGATCCGATATTATTGCGATACTATCAGGTTAACAAACATGTACTGTTGATTAAAATGCTAAATTTGGTGTTATATTGGTGTGTAAATGAATATGCTTGGACTTGGTGCTGGAAACCCAATGCACAGGACAATAGAGATATTAATAACAATATTCATGATTCTGAAGCTGAAAATACTGACTTTTAGATGAATATGATTGCACTCTTTCACTGACTAGATTTATTTAAAATAACGTCGGCCACTTTTTACTGGTAACAAGACATTTGGCATTATCAGGACCCACAGATATTCCCCCATTGCATTATTATACATTATATTCAACATTATATATAGTAGTGTAATGTAGTTCTGACACTAAAACTATGTAAATTTTTTCACAAAATCATTTTTATTTTGGGTGAATTATACACAATACATAGTCACAACCCATGATACATATTGTTGCATTTTTGTATTGCGATATATTGTGACACATATTCATACAATATTCTTTTGAAAAGATATTAAATATTCATACTTATTTAATCAATTGTTTATCAATCATGCAACATTTAAAAATAGAAGATTTGTATAAAATTGCACAAAAAAAAAAAATCTCTCCATTTACAACATGAATGCTATTCAAACACAACATGTGCCTGTCTAAAATGCTTAAAACATTGTAGTTGGTATCTGAATAGCATTGTGTGTTCAGTAACGTGAGGCTAGGCTAGCTTGCTGTCTAATGTACTCTTGCCTGGCTGTGCCGAAGTGTTTCTCCTGCAGCGCGAGGGCAAATACATTCCAGGGCTCGACATTAAGGCTTGTCTGCTTGTCCGGGACAAGTGGATTTTTTGTAGGACAAGTAGAAGAGAAAATTAGTTGTCCGACCGGACAAGTTAAATTTCAAACAAAATAAAATGCCATGTTACTTCACGTTATGTGCCACTCGTTACGTCTATTTTACAGATTTAATTTTACCGATTTGAAATGAACACATTTTTCGCGCTGCCTGTGAATGTCCTGAATGTGACTCACAGAAAGACGCGCGCCAGTATGATGTGCATGCACAGACCGCGCGCCAGAAACAGTTCTCTTTCGCGCTTGAACGAACATCAACAACACACACAATTAAGTCAAAATGTCATTTGTCGATTATCTTCATAACATAAGAGCAATCCAGTCTTATGATGGACATAAAGAGTTGTGACTCGTGAGAGAATGAGGCGCGTGTGTGAGATCCTCTCCACAGCGACTGCTCTTAAAGGGCCAGCTACCAATAAAGCGTTCTGTCAGTAAAGCTAATGAAAGAACAAAGGGAACAGAGAAAATTACTCACTGCTCTTGACTAAAGAACTTGTGTAGCTTTAATAAGGAGTAGTCTATATATAAGTTATAATTTATGCAGCGCAGACTGTTTGATAACTTTATTCAATTTCTGTATATGTCCTACCTGTTAGACAGTTCATTTTTATCCAGACATCAATGGCTTATTGATCATTATAGGTGTTATTAATCATTTAGTTGTTATTGCTAATTTCAGAATTATCACTAATCTGTGTGTGCATTTGGTTTAGAACCAAAAAAGTTGACTCATGAAACCATTTGTTTATTATATCGCAATCGCATATATCGCAACCTCAATATTGACCTCAATAATCGCAATATGACATTTTCCCCAAATCGTGCAGCCCTAGATACAATTATAAATCTTTACCCGGACAAGTGACTTTTGTGCATGGACAAGTGAAACATAAATTTACTTGTCCGAAGGACAAGTGCCTCAAAAAGTTAATGTCAAGCCCTGCATTCCTTCTTTAATCAATAGGCTCTGCAGAGGTCTTCAGCTCGCTTTGAAGCACAGGCCTGGATCTGGTTTCCTAATCACCCCCACCCTTTCCCTTTCCAATACAATGAAGCCGTTTTCACATACTACACATAAGACGAGAGCAGCAGATTATAAAGGGAGAACAGAGAACGCAATTTTAGGCAGAAACCAAAGAGTTTCTATTCAATATATCTCTCAGTTAGATTAAAACCAAGCGGAAACCTTTCGGTCTCTTTCTTGAAACCAACACGGAAGTGACAAACTGCAATTCATCGACTGGCCACTAGAGACAGGCTACAAAAGAGAGTCAATCCCATAGACCCCTGTGTTAAAAGGCCCAAATTTACAGCAGAAAAAAATATGTTTACAGCCTGGTACAAAAAGTGGTTTTGGTCTATATAGGTAATTTTGCCCTTCATGAAGACTGTGAGGGGGGTGAATTGTTTTATAGCTCATCCGTTTAAATTATATTAAGCCTTAAAGTTCTCCATAATGGGCTACTTGCACATAGCAACCTGACGTCATATCCACAACGGGTAAATACGGCTCGCTCTCTTCCGGTTTGAAGGCGTACATACACAACGTAGATTCTTTCTTGAGCCACTTGAGAGACAGGTGGATTGCCGCTGATGTCACTTCTAGTTGTTTGTCTGCTGTCTATTAGCGCCACGTCACCTCAGCTAATCCTCCTTTTTGCTTATTTTTGGTTATCGGGGAGTGACTCGCATCCAAGATGGCGACGGCCGGTTCCAGTGACGCGCATCCAAGATGGTGACGGGCCGGTTCCGCCCACTTAAGACTTCAAAAATGCTCTTCAGAAATCCACGGGTGATGTCTCGGACACTATGTCCACATTTATTTTACAGTCTATGATTAAAACAGACTAAAGCTGATACAAAAAACAAGTTTTCAAATGTCTTGCTGTGCCACAGACCCTCAGCCAATGGCACGCGGGCTTACTGTCAGTGCAGCCAAAAGTTCTCCAATCACAGAGCCCGAGGAGCGTTAGTTAGACCAAAGGGAAAAAAAGGAAGTTTTCTTAATGGTTCACACTTTTTTGTGGGAGCAGGAAGAATGGAAAACAGAAAAGCAGAACATTGATCAGGCGAGAGGTGAGCACTAAATAAACCCAGCGTGAGCATCAACTCTCCACAGCGCAGCGTCGATGGGCTTCAGACAAATCTGCTTACAGCATGCGTGGCCTCAGGTGTGCTATAGACCACAGTAATTAGCTCTATCACATCAGTCTCCGGTCTGTCCAGAGTGTTTTTGGCTTTATTTTTAGAGGTAATTGTTTTATGCTCCTCTTCATACCCTTATTTTCTGCCTAACGTCTATTAAAATTAGGGGCAATTCCCTTTAAACAAGGAAGATACATTTCTACTTCTCTGTAAAACTATCGTTACAAACCACACATGCACACAAAAAAGGTTTTATATTTTAGTGATATTTTAAAATACTAAAAACTAGACGTGTACAGGCATTAAAATTTGGTCCTATACCCATATAGATGCACCGATATAAACATTTTGGGCGATACAGATAACCGAGAAATCTTTATATCTGAAAGCCGATAACCGATATATTGGCCGATAAATCTAAAATTCAAATTTTTATATAATCTTTGAGAGCCTGATACAAAAAAAAGTCTCACCATTAAAAGCAATGTCCCAAGCACACAATTATGATGTTCTCATTATAGTTTGATGTAGCCGATATGACAGACTTGCGCTGCACATGTTGCACTTTCCTTTTTTGAAGTGATTTCAATCATATTTCAAGCAATTCAAAAACATCATGTTGAACAGCATCTCAGCTGAAGGAAATAATTCATTATTTATCGGCCTTAATATATCTGCCAAATTTTCTTATTGGGCCGATAACGATAACATACAAAATGAACCGATAACAATAACATAAAAAAGTAACCGATAACGATAACATAAAATTTGTCTAATTAAATCAAATAAACACTAAAAACAACATAAGATTACAGAAATTCTACACTATGAAAAAGAAATTAATTTCGAGATTTGCTTGAGATTTTGATCTTAAAATAGTATTTGGAAAGATTAAACTGTTAGATGACGATACAAGGTACATACATAAAATTTGCATAAATGCATAACATTTTTCCTAAACATAAGCCAAAATCCAAAGTACTAAAAGTAATAAACTCTCGTCCTGTACTGTTTGTGACACAGATATGAATAATAAAATGTGCAGGTTGTGTGCTACTACTACAATAGTTCAATATGTGAATTATGGGTGTGCTTTTTTGATTTGGACCAGAAAGAAACCAATATATTACATTAAAATGAGCATTTTGTTATATGCATGGCCCTTGTTTGGACATCTCTGGCCTAAATAAACCACACAGAATGCAGTTGCACATGAGAAAGCTTTCGAAAAACCTATTATTTGATTAATCCCATTGATTATTTGTAACTTTGTAACAATCCATGCTAATTGCACTGAAACCAAAACGAGTCCGCTAACGCATCAATCCCCATCCTGAACATCATCCTCCTTATCAGCGAGTGTCAGCATCAGAGCTGAGGGTAATTCTGTGTTTTCTGAGCTTGTGGTTTGCAGAGTTATGGGGATGTGTGCTTTCAATCAGAGCCGCTCTTAAAGCAAACAACAAACAACAGCAGACCATCGACTTCATCTCCGTCTGCAAGACTACATCCCGGAGGGACTCGAGACTCATTACGCTCAATCAGAACTGCCCCCACTTACTATATGACCAACTGAGTCCTCATTCAACCTACAAGACCAGACTACACTCAACATGATTCACATCAGGCTGATTCCAGCGGGGAGAGCTGGGTCATTCTGGATATGAAATTCAATATATGGATGATTGCTGAAGCGGCCCACGGTGAATGGACTGAGAGAATGGCGCTTATGTGTGTGTGTTGCAGTGAGACGTTGTGCATTATTGATTATAAATACAGCAGGCAGGGCTATAGAGCCCTAATGCACAGAACGTCTATACAAAGCGAAGCATATTGTGTTACACATTACATCACCCAGAAACCTCAGCCCATCTGCAGCACACATCCACTGGGATGCATTTTTAATTAAGACTGGGGATCAAATAGGCCTGATGAAAAATGTCCACATGGAAAACAACACTGATCTATGAATGCAACATTCAAAAACTTTTCAAACAGTTTGAAGCTGACTTTGTAGTAAATGAGTTTGTAATAATATACTAACCAGCGTTTTTCAAAGCCGGAAACAACATTTTCAGAAAAGTGATTGAAAGGGATGCAAAACTAGCAACCACGATATCCTGATATTCTGGTAGTGTGAGTCTAGGGCAGGAGTGCAAATGATTAGGGAATAAATCCTAATTAAACACAAGCTAATCAATATTATTTGTAGAGTATAGGTATGCGTGTAATATATTTTAAAATATTAAAAATATTTTTACGTTTTCACCCGGAATCGTTCATAATTTAATTATGATAATTTAATTATCATAATTTAGGAAGTCCAAACAGTGCTGGACACAATACGTGCCTTAGCATAATACTCATTTTAGGGGTTCGTAACGACAAGTGTGTGCATTACCTTCAAGAACTTCGTAAACCGCGTGGACCATTTCTGATCTCAGTGCCAGTGCATTTTTTACAAGTGAAACAGTGCAGCAAAGCAAGAACAACGCGCACAAAAATGCTTAATAAAGATGCAGGTGTGCATTAATAGAAAAAAATATCCTTCCAAACAATATACGGTTGCACTGCAGATAACCAAAACGGGAGAGAGATGAAAAGGCCTGTCTGCAGTGGGTAATATTTCACTACTTGAAGCAAACACAGCACATGGAAACAAACATCACGACTAGTTATTCCACTGCATCTGAGTATTTACTAAAATGCATAGGCCTACTTTTACTTTATGTCCAAAGAATTGTTACAAAACATTAGACTGCACAGTGAGAGAGAAAAAAGCCAGGCTTAAGAAAAGAGAGTTCGTTTAAAAAGAGAAATGCAGTCCCTTTTTTATTTTACAACGGAAAAGTGTGCAGAGCAAGAAACTGAAATGTGCCAGAGCGATAGGAAAGGAGTGGGATGTCTTCTGTGCACGTCAGCGTTGAAGGCCACTGATTTCAAAGAGCTTTTCAGCTATGTGATAAAAGAGCTTCTCTATAGCAAACACACACAAAGGCAACTGCAACGCTGCGTAGATGAGTGTGTGTGCACTCAAAGCCTAGTGTACGTCTATCGCACACATGGTAAGAAAGTACATTCATGCTTATAAATCGTGACCTTTACATGGACCTCAAATCTTGTATATTTTCCCAACAGGCAAGAAAATATGAAAGGCAGAGTAAAACAGAACATTTTGTACAGCTATTAGTGCTGGGTAATGATTAATAGCGATTAATCGCATCCAAAATAAAAGTTTGTTTACACATAATATATGTGTGTTTACGGTTTATAATTATTTTGTATATATAAATACACACACATGCATGTATATATTAAGAAAATGTGTTTTATATAAAAATATTTGAATTTATATATACTGGTAAATGCAGTATATACATGCATATATATATAAAATACACACACATGCATGTATATATTAAAGAAAATGTGTTATTTACATATCATATAAATTATATATAAATGCAGTATGCAAATATTTCTTAAATGTGTATGCATGTGTGTGTATTTATATATACACAAAATAATTATAAACAGTACACACACATATATTACGTAAACACAAACTTTTATTTTGGATGCGATTAATCGTTGCCCAGCACTAACTATTAGTTATCTAAGTACATCCTTTAACTCATAATACATAAAAGTATCATGAGAAGATTATAATTGTGTGATTGGGACATACTGGTGACACTTGTTTTTTGTAATCAGGCTCAAAAAACAACTTTTATTTAGATTTATCGGCCAATATATGGGTAATCGACATTCAAATCGACGGCCAAAATGTTCATATGAGTGTATATGAGTGTTATCTACCAAAAACGCATCCTTTAACTGCTGACGAAAGGCATTAGCAAGCTGTAGTACGTGCAGAACTCATGCACATTAAAAGCTGCAGTTGGCATTATAGAGTATTGAGCGTGTCAGTATCGTCCTGTGCCGCCAGTCCTCCCTCGCTCTCCTCCTCCACTGCTCTTCCTCCTCCCTCGTTCCCCTCCTCCTCACTGCGGCAGCGCAGATGGCAGCTCAGTGACCTCGTCATTCCTGCCTCCTTGTTTTGATCCTGCAGTCCTGATTGTTCAGGCTAATCCCACACTCCCGAGTCCTTGGCTGAGCGCCAGAGCTGTTATTAAGCACACAAAGGCTTTTCATTCCTGCTACCGTCACCGCCGCTGCTTTCTCTCGTTTTAGCCATTTCTCTTTGAGTTTGGTCTCCATGGCCAGGCCATCTTTACCTCTACATCTGTGCCGGATCCAGAGCATAGGAGTGGCCTTAGCGTCTCTGTCTGTGCTGTTAATTACTAGATTTCAGTGAAAGGTCAGTCCTTTATGTCGACACAGAACATAAATCATCTCAGGTTGGTGTCACTGAACAGTAAACACTATAAACCGACTGGATTCACATCAGGTAGTGACAACGCAGTATGAGAATTATCGGAGAAATATAAACAAAATCTTACGGTAATATTTTCATTAACTGCAGAATATACATATACAGTGGAAATATATGCAGAATTAAGATATTTGCTATATTTTGTAAATGCATAAACAGAAAGTCAGGTTAACCAAGAAGAATCTGTCAGTCCTACTACAAAAAAAGCCCCATGAGTTAAAGGAAAATTAGCTGAGTGGATGTCATGCAACGATCTTTCAACACATTTATTTTGTTTGATGCATGAAATGTTTGTAAGGTAAACTTATAGCATGCAAAAACAGTAGGGATGCACTGATATTCAAATTTTGGTTGATATCAAGAACAGATAATTCCTTATATCTGAAAGCCGATAGCCGATATATTTGGCCGATAAATCGAAATCCAATTTTTTATATAATTTTTGAGAGCCTGATTACAAAAACAAAAGTCTAACCATTAAAATCCACGTCCCAAACACACAATTATAATGTTGGAAGTGATTCCGATCACATATTAAGCAATCCAAAAGCATCATGTTGAACAGTGTGCATCTGAAGTGTCTCGGCTAAAGAAAATAATCCATTATTTATCTGGACGATAACAATAACATAAAAAATTAACACATGGTGGCCGATATATTGTGCATCCCTAAAAAACAGCCATAGTGAGACATAAGAAATGATATAACCAAATACAGATTGTATGTTACCATTAGGCTTGGGAATCGGTTCCAGGTTCCGGTTTGGAACCGGTTCCGAACGTTCCGATCCATCGGAATCGTACACGTCCACACGTTAACGATTCCACTAACGATTCCGAATGTTCCGTTCCGTTCCATCCATTCCCGCGTCGCGGCATGACGTTACAGTATGCGACTGGACTTTTAAATCCCCCAAGACGTAAACGATCGAGAGTGTGGCTTCATTTTAAATGCAGACCGGGGGAAGCAAATCTGGGCGACATCTACAGCTCCAATGACGGCATCAAAACAATGAAAGCATGGCGAAGCGGCTCTCCACGGCTCTGCTTTCGTCGGCGAAAAAGTTAAGAAACTCGACGCTATAAGCCCTCAGTACCGAGCCAAGCAGTTCGCACGTGACTTATGCAGTGTTTTCACATAGACTAATTCGCGGCCACAAAATCAACTCCGGCCGCCATTTATATGGCGTTTCGTTCATTTTATAATGCTATTTATAACACGCAGCGTATTCTTTCCGTTGTATTTCCTTTCCCCGCTCTCCCTCCGTGTCTCTATCACTCACGTGTCCGTGTCTCTCTCTCTCTCTCTCTCACAACACACACACACACACACACACACACACACCCGCGTCTGTCTATGAGGCGCCAGACTGGACAAAAGCGAAGCAAACTCGCGAGTGACACTGGGCGAGAGAGAGACAGAATGTGACTTTTATTTAAACTTATATAAACTAATATAATTTATTTTACTGGACAGTTTAAAGCTCATAAACATATTTTGTTGTTACTTGAAGAGTGCAGTGTCAAGTGGCATCATGCAGTATTTGTCCTAAAAGGCTAAATGCCTGTAATTTAAGGTCATTCCTATTTTTTGTATACATTTTAATCATTAACTTTAAAAGCACACTCTTTTTATTACTAAAATAACAGTAAAGGGTAAAAATAATGAATTCCCAAAAAATAAAAAAGGAAAAAAACGGAATTTGGGAAAAAATAAAACGGAATTTGGGAAAAAAATAAAACTGATTTCATAGGGCCCTAAATATTGCACACTTGTTTTTCATTCTCTAAAACCACTTTAAGTTAGACATTCAAAGCCAACAACTCTCAAAGCCACACTGTAAGTGTTCAGCAAATGGTACAGGAATCGATATGGGAATTGATAAGGAATCGCATTGATAAGCAGACTCGACAATGGCATCGATATCGATAATTTCTTAACGATGCCCATCCCTAGTTACCATACTACAAAACTCAGCTCTAACGCTAAACCTAACCGTACCCCTTCAATAAAACTCACAATTACTGTAGAATTTCATCGAAAAAATGGGAAAAACAAACAGGATGAGTATCAATATAGCTTATTAAATGTGATAGAGGAAAACAAAGTGAGGAAAGTAATAATGACATCAGTTATTCAGTGGGAAGGGCTCAACAAATACCGGGCCAAAAACTGTATTAGTATAAGCCATATTGCCAGTCGACAGAGGAATTTGCACAAAAATACAGAATCAATTTCTATTTGGACCCCAACCTCTAACATCAACAGAAGACATGGGACGGGTTCACAGACATGATCACTGATATATTGTGCATGTATCTATATTCTGTTGTGCACCCACCCTCCCTCACATTCATTCTTTATTTATTTATTTATTTTCAGACAATTTGAAGATCTCGAAACCTGCGGATATTCAGGCATGTTGCTAGGCAACCTACTCACGCCACACTGCAGGGGAGCATGTGAGGGACGAAACCGCAGAACTGGTGCAGGTCCGTTTCAACGAACCTTGAAATACTATTTACATGCATTTCTATTCACAGTTAAAGCTAAGGGGAATGGACTAAATCAGAATTATTTATTTATTTAGCAGCTGGCCGTCTACTTCCTGAGGTACAGGAAGGGCAAAGGACAATTAGCTGGTGACGAATGACGTCAATTACCATGGAGATTCTTCTCTGGTCCAAAACAGTTAGATAATAGGATTTTCCCCCTCTTGAAGCCGACATCATTAAAAGTCAGCATGAAATGAACATTCACCCTTTCTATTTTCTAGATGCGGGTTATAGATCTTGTGGTCACCAATTTGTCCATGCATGTGTTTAATCAAAATAGAGAAAATTACAAACTTATCTCTGGTTACGTATGCAGGACTTTAGTCTGCTTAAATTCGCCCCTTCAAGCTAACGTTCATTTTAAAAGCAATGCCCACATCACAATGCAATCAAGTCCTGATACACAGAAACAAGTCCCCTACCCTAAATTTTCTCATTTTGGATAATCCGTAACACTCGAATGCACGTCACAATACGGAAGAAAACATCTGGTGCAACTTTGGTTTCATCGCGACTTTAAAAACAAGTTCCAGCACAGGTTGTTTACACCATGAGCATCAATCGTCTGTTGATTTCAGAGAATTAAACCAATAAGACGTGTGCCAAAACCCTATGGAAGTGTGTTCAGGTGACGCGATTTGAAATTGAGATTTATACATCATATGAAAGCTGAATAAATAAGCTTCCCATTGATGTATGGTTTGTTAGGATATGAGAATATTTGGCCGTTGACTATTTGACAATCTGGAATCTGAGAGTGCAAAAAAAATGGAAACATTGAGAAAATCTCCTTCAGAGTTGTGCATTTATGTTCACGATTGTGCTGCATTCACTCACAAAAAGAAATGTTATATACATGTACGGTAGGAAATTTACAACATATACTCATGGAAAATGATCTTTACTTAATATCCTAATGATTTTTGGCATAAAAGAAAAATCAATATTTTTGACCCATACAATGTTTTGTTGATTATAGCCACAAATATACCCGTGTGACATGTGACTGGTTTTGTGATCCAGGGTCACTCACAAATGACTATATGCACGCTTACCATTACCATAGTAAATATGAGCGGTTGAAGAAGTCTCAATCGTGTTTTATGATTGTTTCTTTATACCGGAGTACCATAAAATAAATCAACTAATTTTAGCGGGAGCTTCCTCTGTTTCTCTGACTGAATATATAACTTGGCTACTGGGAGAGAGTGCTAAAGCTCCTCAGGTCATATTTTTGGTGGCATATTTGTAGATCTAAATGTGATGTAATGTCCTGTAACTACCAAATAAACAGAAACAGCCTCGACTGAATAATTCTTTCTGAAATAGACCTAACGGTAAATCACTTTATTTCTGTGTGTCTAATGTGCAATTTTGACAATTAATTCATGATCAATGTATCACTTTTTATTGTAAACCTGTGGTAAAACATCTATGCTTGGGTTTTAAATATTCAAGTAAACAACAAAAATGCCAGAAAACAGTCGCTTTTATCATGTTTGTTTCCAGTGATTTATTTCTGATTCGTATTGATAAAACTTCCATTTGTTGGTGAAGTGTGTCATAAAACAACACAACCTCACACTTTACAACCCCAGCTCTCGCTTAATCGCCATAGCCTTTGAAAATATCTTGAACACTTTCGTAACAGGGCTACGATTCACAACAAAGACCACCAGATCTAATCTACTAACCTCTGAACAGATTTAAAGCCTGAAATCACACGGGTACAATCAACAATACTTTAAAATAATGGGTGGGACTTCATTTTATTAATCAGGAATGCATTAGCTTGTGAGCGTGAGAATGTAAGCAGACCTGAATACAAGTTTGAGATCGTTTTTTCTCTGAAATGGTGTGCATTGAAGACATGCATTCAAAAAGAGGTAAAAATAGAAATTGAGAAGATTTAACAGCATCTTGTGCTTCAGAGAAGGCCATCATACCTCATTTCACCCGTGGCACAATAAAGAGTAATTAAAACTGTCCTATAAGCAAAGCTTCAATAAAATCACAAACAATCTCACAACATTCACTGCAATGTCCACTTTTATTTTAAAAAAAAAGTTACCATTTACCCTTTTCTCTCTCTCATGCTTCATTTCCTTCCTAGCATGCACACTTGCTGTCACTACCTCACAAACAAAAACAGTAAGAACAGAAAGTTTCTAGCTAGCCAAACACTTGCCAAAGCTTTAAATAAGCTTGCGGTTGAGTAGTAGTGTATCAAAATGTAAAAACTGGATTTTACGTCCAGAGTCTGGTCTCTCTTAAATATATCTTCAGAAATGCCAAATATCAAGCGTAGCGTTAGTTCTGGTAGGTCACGTTAGTCAAGCTAGCATCAGCTGATCCACGTCTACCTTTTCTTTTAACATAAAAAAAATTCTTTAAATTCTCACTTGTCTGGTACTCACTTTATGCTACTCAGAGCAATGTTTGAACTTTGAGCACTTCTTGTGTTGTTTTTGCCTCTTCACGATGACTCACTTGGTTTAGTCCTCAGACGTAAGTCGCTTTGGATAAAAGCATCTGCTAAATGACTAAATGTCGCGTAATAAAGCGATCACGTTTCTCAGGAGATAATTACTCTCCTCCCTCCCCAGCTCCACCTCTCGTCAGTCAGGATTTGGCATTTTGATTCCCCTTTGAATCTGACTAAATTCTCGAATTATGTTGTACATGCATACAATACATTCATGTTGGTTATTTTCTGCCTACTCTAAGGGGGGTTATTCCTGCTCTTATCCATGCGAGGCGTCATGGATGCACAGGGAAATTCTTGCCCAGAACAGAACCATACCGCCAAACCAAACTATATGCTAATTGTCAATCGTATCTGACGACAGTGGTCCTGACCCGAAACAGCATTAAACTCACAAAAGGACTGTGTGAGCTTAAAGTAGAGGATGGTAGACGAAACTCTCCAATGATTGCTCACGGGCATGTAAACGCTGAACCAGATCGGGCAGGACAGACCTCACACCTGCTCCAGCAACAGATGCTCTCCATGTCTCTGACACGCCCTGTCCTTTGCTCTCGGCCCCGATCCCCTCAGCATTGCCCAACACCTGCAACCACCCACTACCTTGTCGCCTACCTGCTGTTTCCGTCCTCAGCACTGTGCACACACTCATATAAAACCAGCAAACCACACTTGCTATGCAAATTCAAATATCTGAGCAGACCCCTTAATAGAGAAAATGGCTCTAACATGAAATAAGTCCATATGACACTACATTTCAAGTCACCTGACTTGGTTTTTGAATCTCATGCACACCTGCAGTCAGAAAAACAACTAAAAACTGCAAAAACCACAGATGCTTGATGTCACCAATGTCAGACCACACACTGTATGCACCAATGCTACATTGTTCTAAATGTCATGTTCAAAAGTATTCAGTACTTCAATGAGTTCATTGTTTCTCCCTTAAATTATTATGAATATTTTAGCTAACTGTGATTTTGTATGTACATTTCTGAAATGCATAAAGATAGATATAAATATATGAAATACAAGACAGTCACTCTAAATTGTAATGTGGACTCATGCATTTTCTGTATGCATTTGTGTATTGTGAAAAGCGCTATAATATAATAAATTAGGGCTGGGTAAAAATATCGATTCATCAATGCATTGCAATTATTTGTTTCTCAATTCAATATCGATTCATCAAATCCTATGAATCGATTCAGCCCACCGCCCAGTGGCGGCGCTGTGGGCAACACTCATCAGAGCGCGCGCTGACACGGAGTAAAGACTTGTTTATACTCGACGCGTCCGTTTCTTTTACTGTCTATAATCCGCACGTGAGCGAAGGTGCGCGCGGCAAAAATGACGCGTTTGGTGTGCAAGACCTCATTTCGCTTGGCTGTGTGCAAGGCTTTTTTTGTAACAGCGCGCGCGGCACCGCATCCGAGGATGAACGACTTCTGACAAGCCGAATCTGTCCGAGTATGTATGTCACCGCACCGGCACTAGGGATGGGCATTTTTTTAAAATATTGCATTCGAATATTCGGGCTCATAAAAATCGAATATTCGAATATTCGTTTATTTAAATGACGTTTAACGAAAAAGACGTTATTTTTTAAGTAATTTTTTTTTAATGTTTTTGTCCATTTCTGAACAAGTTTATGATTAGGCAATATACACAACAAGCTCACAATACATGTTAAAGTTTTCTTTTAGTTGAAAACATTAAACAGTAGGCCTATGAAACAAAAAATATAAAAAAAACAAAAGCATTAATAAAAGCATGCTCAAGCAGCGCGAACGAAAAAAAACGGCTAATAAAGCAGATTGCCAGATATCGTACACAGCGTACAAACACACTCGAGTCAGCATATGATTATCATGTTTATACTGTTTGACATTTATGTAGGGATGCACCGATACCACTTTTTCCAGACCGAGTCCGATACTTTCATTTTTGGTACTCGCCGATACCGATACCGTAACCGATACCTGTATTTTTAATTTTCAATTAATTTTCAATTCATGCATTTGTAATTTTTAAATATATTGGTAGAGAAACCAAAATAATATCAATCATATTAGTTGTTTATTAAATTTCAACTTAACCTGTTAAGCTTCACCCCCAATTTTGAAAAATCCCCAGAAATGGCATACCCAAACTGAAACAGATACAGTTCATGAACCATTTGTTCTAAAAGCACAAGTATGATCTCATTTGAAAGCTGACACCTGGCAGTTTATTGCAAATGTAGAATTAATTATTGTCATAATGAAAAATAAATGTTATAAATAGCTTTAAAGTTTTGTCAAGTTATTAGAAATTTATTTTTATGAAATATTTTCATGAAAATAAAATTGAAGTTGGCCCTGTAGCAATCTAGAAATGCACTGCAGCTAAAGCCACATGTCTGACCATGTTATATTACAAATCTGAAGATGATATGTCTAAAACTCTTTATTTAGTTAAATGTTTTTCAAGATCATGTCAAACGACTTTATTTTGATTAGACTCTAAAAAGCAAACTGATGTTTATTGTCATTTTCTAAGCATCTATTCAGTCTATTTTCTCTATTGTGTTGTGGTCTAAACGATCTCCATTCAGTGACAGTCTCCCCTGCACACATTCACACCTCTCCAGCCTCTGGTTATTGCTCTAAATATGCTTTCTTTTGTCTGCATTATAATTACTAACGACTGGCTATTCACACTGTTTCAACCCCTAATCTCTTTTAGGGAAAGTTCTCAAAGTTCTCATCTTACATTTGAAACTATATAAAATGACCTTCTTGAAAAAAGAAACATTTCAGCAAGCAGTCATATTTAGAAATATTCATAAATATAACAGCTAGGTAGCAGGTGCACCAAGGGCTAGCTAGCATGTTAGCTTAGCACACCATCAATACACGACAATTTATGAGATTAAAACCATGTTTGTGCTCTAAAACTTACTTTATAGCACAAGTCGAGTGTTTTAAATAACCTTCTGTGCTCTGATTTGGCTTCAGATAAAAAAATCGGACAGAAAATATAGTATTTTATAGTATTCTTCACCATGATAAAGTCTATATCGATTAGCATTACATTATAAATATAATCTATTATTATGAAAATACCTGACATGGCTCGAAGAACACAGGTAAACCAAATATCATTGCAATCATGTTTATTGTCTTCAAAACATCTTTATCTGCATGTTACAGCGATCTCTGTTAGTGTTTACGTCGTGATGGACTTCCTGAAATGTCACATGATATGATTCTTCTTCGTGTTCCAAATTTGGAGTCCATATGTGTACAGGGCGCCCTCAGGCTGCCAGTATGTATTGAAAACACAGTACATCAGAGTCTCCAGCGCTCATAATGATTAAATCGACGCATTTGGGTAGATATTCAATAAATATGATTCCTGTCTATATAAATCTGATGTAAACCTATGAGAATCTATCAATATTTCTCCAAATCTGTACACTTTTGAGCTAAAAGCCCTGATGGACGTTGTTTTGTCAAGCTCTGTCGTGACGATCTCACTGGAGTTTTTTTCTGAATGGAAGCGGCTGACGCTCATAATTCATATCAAAGGTATCGACTCATTTTTTGATTACATAACTCCAGACACAAATTAAGACATAACTGTCACTATAAGATTCTCAGAATACAATAGTGGTCAAATACTAAACCTTCAGTCTTATATCTTTTTAATGATGTATAGTTTGTCAAGGTATTAACATTGAATCTGATAGTAACTTTGAACGATTTAAAAAAAAAAAAACGCTCAGAGCGCCCTCGCTCTGGCGAAGGTTAAGAGGTTAATTAGTTCAACAAATATATATTTCATGCACTGCATATTTATTACTGCATAAATTAAATATATATGGATCTTTTAGTAAAGTTGATAGAGGTAGCCTATTTAGCCAAGAGCAGAGAGTAATTTATTTGTCCTTTGTTTGATTAACATTAAAACACAGCAGCAGATTTATTAAAGTGCCGCCCCTTTAAGGCCGAACGCACGGACGCCATTTGAATTATACTGTCTACGTTCACTTGAGATATATAACAGACTTTTACTAGGATACTCGCCAATGTGTTTTTACATAGTTTTGTGTGAATTCCTCCGTACAAGCGCAACGCGTGAAAGACTTCCATTCAGTATTCGCGCGCTGTCTGGTGGTTTTCGGGGCGCGCGCTGTGGATGTTTGAAGTTCATGGAAATTCTTGACCTGCAAATGTCCTGTAATAATGTAGGCAACCACTCGTTAAACATAAGTAAGGTAACAGTTCATGTTTTACTTACATATACGATTTAGTTTTAATCCAAATAACACGTGCTGAGTGAATGATCCGCAATCAACAGCATTCATCAGAAGTGCGCTCTCTCTCTCTCTCTCTCTCTCTCTCTCTCTCTCTCTCTCTCCTCTCTCTCTCTCTCTCTCTCTCTCTCTCTCTCTCTCTCTCTTGTCAGTTAACGTTATTAATAAGCTACATGCCTCGTTTTAGTTGATTTGCCATTGACATCCGACTGAACTACAAACTTTCCACTGACGTCTGAGAAAAAGGGATGCGCTCGACCAGCTCGCGCGTCTGTGTCATAGCGCGCTCAATCCTCTGCGTGTTTTTCTCTTATCAGCTTGCGCACCACAGTTATATAGACGACGCGTTAATATATTCTGTTTAATATTCCACTGTTAAGATGGAATATTTATTTCATATACAGCCTTCTTTTTTTATCCCCATTATAATTTCTGACACTGTACACATGCTGCCTGGTATCGTTGTTGGTATCGGGGCATTTTTACGAGTACGAGTACAAGTACATGAGCTCAGTATCGGGCCCGATACCGATACTGGTATCGGTATCGGTGCATCCCTACATTTATGTTAAGAAAAACAATAATATCCACACGCAGGGACGCCGCCAGCACTTTATGCTCGAGTGAGAAAAGGCGCCGCGCTGACAGACGCTTCAGAGACACAAACATATCGGTGTTATAAGTTTCTAACAGCACTTTGCGTTTTCTGTTCTTAAACCGGTCTTCGTCAAAGAAACTTGAAGTATGTCTCAAAATCATTTTGCTATTAGATTATCATCTCGGATCGCGGGGTCCAGCTGTGCTTACCTGCAGTCGTGAATGTAGTGTTGGTCAGCTGCCTTTCCTCATTCGACTGTTTGGATTTCATGTGATTTCTCATTGTGGTGATAATATAATTCAGATTAATTAATTTGATCAAAACTAATTCCATTTTGTAAGATAATTTGGTAAGATAGAAAGTAATTCCAAACTTCACGAGGCAGACGACAACATTATGTGATCAAATACACACAACTTGTTGACTCCACAGCGCCACCCAGTGCATTTAATTATAACTGCGAGCTAGTGCTTGGGATTTATCATGGATTCACTGCATTTACGGCCAGCAAAAGCAACGTAGCAAAATTCGAATAGTATTTTATTTTTCGAATAATAATTACAGATCGAATATTCGAAAATTCGAATATTCGTGCACATCCCTAACCGGCACGCAGTTTGCGAGTCTAAATTGCAATTCATTGTAAAGATTTTTTTGTTAAGGATTTGTTTACTGTGTGTGATTCATTTAATGGAAAGCACATTCACTTCTAGTCGTCTTGTTGTTCATTTTAAATAAACGTAGAGCAAGTAGCTAATCAGTGTCTGCTCGTTTATTCAAACTAAGTTGTCCTATATAACAGACGAAGGTCGCAACGTCCCCAAAAACTGCATGTGCACTAGTTTGATAACAAATGCTTCAGAGTTAACATGTTATATATATTGTACTAAAATGTTATGAGTTATATGATGGAAATGTCGGTAATGTATCCTACATAGGCACAGTAAAAAAGCCAAAGGTTCTCTGATCAGCTGTTATTTATTTTGTTGACAAAGTAAGTTAGCAATTTGTAATGTTATAATATCTATGGTTGCACTTTGGTTTATGAGTATGCACATTTTGTGCTTCTGTTTACATTTATTTTATAACTTGAATGTTTAGGAAGAAAAATATACTTTCTACTAACAGTTACATGCACTTTAGATTAGAGATGTTAATAAAGCACCTGTTTGTTACAGTTGTGCTTTGTATTCAACACATGTACAATATTGTACAGTTTGTTCTGCTAAATAAACCATGACAGGAAACATGCTTGGGTCAATTTGTTCTTAAACATTGGTAATACTGCACACATTATTTAAAAATATACCCAGGTACTTAATTACTTGTGTATTTACTTATTATTGAATTGAATCGATATCGAAGCTAATAAGTCAATATCGAATCGAAGCCTCAAGAATCGAAATCGAATCGAATTGTGAAATTCCTAACAATACCCAGCCCTATAATAAATGTGAATTTAACTATTAAGTTCAAATGAACTTGTGCAAATAAAACTTCTAAAGGACTCAAATATCCAGTTAACATTGGGCCACGCTTCCAAAGGTATTAAAACTAACTTTAGCTGGACAATAACTTTATTCTAGAGCTGCTGTAAACAAGCGAAGTGTTGAATTTTGTGAATGACAGGCATTCGATTTTTGCGTGGGGCTTACGATTCTGTGCATGCCTAGTAATCGGTCTACGCAAGAGCTGTCAGGTCAAAGTAATACCAAGCATGTATATAGGTGTGTACGCAGTGAGCTTTAGCCCCGGCGCTGGATTACAGCACCTGTCCTTGGCCCAGAGGAGCGTCGGCCTGTTATTGCATCAGGCTGGAGTCAACAACATTTATGCCAGCTCTCTTTATTCCTCATACATTTCTCAGAAAAGACAGAATCCTCTTAAAAACATGCAAAATGTCTGATATTACAGAATACAGCAAAAAGAAGAAGCATTATGTAAAATCCAGACCAAAACACACCTAGATTCTCAGCTTGTCCCAACATGCAATCCTGCAATAGTTAGGACAGTGTTGCTCTGGGATCAGGTGTTGATTCATGATGGGCATATATTATTGATGCTCTATTTCATGGATGTGAGAAAATTAGCTAATTTATTTAGCGACTTATGGCCATTACACACAAAAAGGCAACACTTTACAATAAGGTTTCATTAGTTAACGTGAATTAGGAATGAAAAAAACTTCTAGAGCATTTATTAATCTAAATTAATGTTAATTTCAACATTTCTTATACGTTATTAAAATCAAAATGATATTTGTTAACATTAGTTAATGCACTGTGAACTAACAATGAATAATGACTAACATTAACAAAGATTAATCAATACTGTAACAAATGTTTTGTTCATTATTAGTTCATGTTAGTTAATACATCAACTAATGAAACAGTGTTAAGTGTTACCAAACAAAAAAAACACATTCAACTCAAAAGTTTGTTTTTTTCAATATCATCTGTATTGATTCGGGCTGACAAGATATCTTTTAACCTCTGTGGTTTTGCCGCCTCCTGCGTCTCACACACACACACACACACACACACACACACACACACACACTAAATTCTGTCTTGGAGATTCAAGCCGATTTCCACTTCTCTGCCAGACCATGACATCACTCCTCCAAAGCGTCTCTATATTTAGCTTTTCACCCCCCGTTGAGCCTCACAACTCGAGGCCCGACTCCCTCCTCCCGCTCCTTACTGTTCTCTTTCCCTCAGATGCCTCATCCCTCTCGGATAGATGAAGGGGAGGGGAAGAGATTCGGTGAGTTGAAAGGAGAGGGAGAGAGAGAGTCAGAGAAAGAGAAGGAGAGAGAGAGAGGAGAGGGAGAGAGAAAGGAGAGAGAGAGAGAGAGAGAGAAGAGAGAGAGGGAGGGGAGAGGAGAGAGAGAGGGGGAGAGAGAGAGAGAGAGGAGAGGGGAGGAGAGAGAGAGAGAGAGAGGAGAGAGAGAAAGAGAGAGACGAGAGAGAGGAGAGAGAGAGAGAGAGAGAGCATGAGCTATGGCACCAATAAATAAAAGGCAACCTCCATAAACTTGCGAGCCACTGCAATGCTCCCGAACTCAACGCTCTCACGCAATTTCATCAGCCACACGAGCGCAGCTTAGCACGGATGATGGCTCTGCATTGCAAAACCAAGGAACAAGAAGAGGAGGGTTGGAGCAGAAGAGTTTTAAAGAGAAGAAGGGAAGTGGGAAGCACAAAAATACTTGGCATTTAAAAACAGAATAACATCCTGGCTCGTGCAGCAATTTATTCACTATCACCTTGCCACTGAAGTCAAAGCGTGCCGGTGCGGAGGAGGCGGTGCCTGAGAAGTGCCACGCTCAGCATCTGCGCACACACACACACACACACACACACACACACACACACGCTTTATACAGCCATTCCTCACTTTCCCAGCCAGCCAGAGAGAACAAGGCTCTGCAGGTCTGAGCAACACATCTAACATTAGTTAACATGAACTAAGAATGAACCATGGCATTTATTAAACTTAGTTAATATTAGACATGAATTAATAGCCTACATTATTAAAATCAAAAGGGTGTATTTGTTAACATTAGTTAATGCACTGTGAACTAACATGAACAAACAATGAACAACTGGATTTTTATTAAAGATTAATAAATACTGTAAAAAATGCATTGCTCATTGTTAGTTAAAGGGATAGTTCACCCAAAAATGACAATTCTGTCAGTAAGACTTTCGTTCATCTTTGGAACACAAATTAAGATATTTTAAAAAAAAATGATTAAAGACATCGTTAAAATAGTCCAAGTGACTACAGTGGCTCAATCTTAAGTTTATCAAGCAACAAAAACCCCCAAAAATAACGACATTCATTTCCTTCTCTGTCGGCCTCGAGATAGTTCACGTAGTGTAACAGCGCAGCGCTTCTGTGTTATACGTCACACGTAGGCTCACTATTGGCTGACGCTGGTCATGTGTGTGTGATGCGTGTGACGTTCAACCAGGAGCATTACCGTTTACACTACGTGAACTATCTCGAGGCCCACAGAGAAGGAAATTAATAGTTGAAATAAAGTCGTAATCTTTGTTTTGTTTTTTGCGCTCAAAAAATATTCTCGTCGCTTGATAAACTTAAGATTGAGTCACTGTAGTCACTAGGACTATTTTAACGATTTCTTTAATAACTTTTCTGGGCCGACAAGTTTCAATCCCTTAGAAGCCTATGGAGGAGTGACCCAGCTCTCAGATTTAATCACAAATGTGTTCTGAAGATGAACGAAAGTCTTACGGGGACAACATGAGGGCGAGTAATTACTGACAGAGTTTTCATTTTTGGGTGAACTATCCCTTTAATACATTAACCAATGTTAACTATTGAACCTTATAATAAAGTGTTGCCAAACATCTGGCGAAAGGTTTAGAAACGGTTGTGCTTTAACCTCCTGGAAATCTGCATTTGCAAACGCAAGAAATCTCCAGTCGGCAGCATTCAGTGTCGAGTCTTTGCCGTCTAGAGAACTGGACACATGCAACGTGCAAAAGCACCGGGCATAAAACTCAGCAGTTGGTGATGGAAAGTCCAAAAGCCGTGCCAGAGGAAAGTGTGATGGCGAAGGGTGGATTGGTCCACTTATAATGTAACATTGTTTGGGACACAGACAGAGCTGTAGTTTTTGGGTTCGTACTGAATTTTCACAGGTTGACACCTACTATTACTGGCATTTAAAATATGGATTGTGTGTATTCTGTGTAGAAGACTACTTCAAACCCAACTGAACAGCACTGCTCTGTTAGTCCATTGACGTGGCATGAAGTGCGGTGCTTTTGCCATCCATGGCTTTGGCAAAGACAGAGAAGAGAAGGAGGGTGTTTGGGGTCTTACTAAAGGTCACAGCACTGGAAAATCTCAACTGGACGCATCTGTGGAGCTGGAAGTCTAATATAGGGCAGACAGACGTGGCTTTTTATTTCCCCTGGCCACAGCGCTCCAATGTACAGGAGCTCGTACAAGCCTTTAAACGCACTGATCATGGTGTCAGTGAAAGGCCAGTAGAGATGGGCTCTATGAAAGGATGCAGTGTCTATTCAAACGCATCAATCTCCTGAATTCCCCAAGAACTATTCCAGACAACCCAACTTTTCAGTTTCAGTTTTAAGTTGCTTTACTGGCATGACAAGTATTTTTACATTTGGATTGGCAAGCATTCACAACGACAACAAAAGAGAAGGCATTATAAATGGAGAAGTAATTATTATTATAACAAATTATGAAAGATCATTAATTGTGCTAAACACAAGGGTTGGGAATCGAAAATCGATTCTGGAAATGAATACTTGAGATACTTGTTATAAAATTAAAATGTTGATTCCTCTTATCGACTCCTTTGTGAGCATTTCAATATGACTTTAATCAATTCATGCAATATTTGTAGTATGTTTTATTTATAAAGTGCTGTGATATTTTACATTTGATTGCAGTTTCATTACCTGAATACCTGACAATCTTAAAACACTGTTTATTTCAATCGTATACCTTTGTTCGGTTGTATCTATTTGTTTTGATTGCTATTTATTTACTTGATCTTTTTTAATTACTGAGTGTTTATCGTCTTTAATAATGCTCTACATTTATATTAGTTAGGCTAGTGGTTTTTCTATGGTATTTTTAAACTTACACTCATGTAAGTTAATTTTTGTTCATGATATTCAGCTACAATTAAATGTTTGGCAATAAGACTAAATGTGAATGATATCTAAGTGTTTTTTAAACCTTATTGGAATCGAAATTAGGATAACAAATTAGTTAAAATTCAAACGATACCCAACCCTACTACAGACAGACTATCCCTCACTATTATTCACATTATTACAGGCTAAAACCAAACTTTCTGCAGTCTTTCACAGAGTGACATCAGACTGACTGTAACCGAAACTTGTGCAATTCCACACTATTCCTGCTGTATTTCCATTTAGTGGTGGAGAAGCGGAGAAGTGTTAGGTCGCTATATTAGGTGCGTGTGTCTCAGTGGGTGAACACTAGATCGGGTTCATCTCATTCCCATCACGTAGTGTGCCGATGCTTACTTCTCTGCCCCTATGCAAATCCAACAGGCTGTTGTCAAGGCAACTGAAAGTGTCCAGCCCCGTCGCATACGCATGTAAAAAAACAACAAAAAAACGTAATATTCAAAACAGCTTCTAGGATGATTTCAGGTGTTCAACCATAAACAAGAGTGTTGCTTCATGGCAGACGGCACATGTGAAGCAGAACATCACATTGCATATTTTGCTACATAAATACCAAATCTGCCTAACTTTAACATAGACATGAGTATGACTAGATATATTTTCATATACAGTAGGGCTGGGTATAAAAAAAATTTGATTTCTCTACTTTAATTGATTCATTTTTATGAACCAATAACGATTCGTAAATCCCAAGAATCAAGATGAATGAAGGGAACGCTGTAGCACCTCCCATCCAATAAATCGCAATAAGCTTTGTGCTTTCTTCTGATATGAAACAACGTCTCAGATTTCAAATTCTGGTAATTTTATTACGAAATTCAATCAAATACTGTTTAGGTGTTGCTGTAATCTTATCAGATCACTGAGGAGCTTCAGTTCAAGAGAAGCAGCAGAGTGAATGTGAACTGCTCATCTCTGCCTCTTTACTACTAGTTACAGCATGAAATAAACATGAATGAACATCAGAGTAGAGGTCTTCACAGTGCACCCGAGACCCGTCGACCCGGGACCCGACCCGGGACCCGTACGGGTTCGGGTCTAAATTTTAAATGATCGGCCGGGTGCGGGTCGGGTCCGAATTTATTACTTCGGGTCCCGGGTCTGTTTAAAATTGTGTGTAATACCCGTGCGATCGGACTCGATCAGAGCCAGAATGAGTCAGATCAGCACTGCTTGTGTTTTTTGCAACTTGTAAAAGTAGGTAAAGAAAAGAGAAATAATAAAAAAAAGCGATCTCTCTCTCTCTTTCTCTCTCTCTGCCGTTAGAAGCAGAGCGCGCGGCCGCGCCCAGACTCAGTCAGAGAGAGTTAATGCAACTGCACGCACGTAAATGATGGATACCTTTGTGTGCAGTGGGGAAACAGATCTTTACTATATTTAAGTTTATTTTATTTCTATATTTTATTTTATGTTTTTCTTGATAGTAATTATTGATATGTAGGTAGGCTACTATGTATACGTGTCATTTTGAGTTCGTGTTCCTATTATGTGACATAGTAAATGGTTCAAATCTCAAAAATGCTTGCAGACTTTGAGTTACACACTCATATTTAAATATATTTCAAATCAGCAACAAAATCTGAGGTGAATTGTCACATAAATGTTTTCTATGACTCTCATATTCGTTAAAAAAAAACCCAACATTTTAGGCTGATTCAGCTAGCGCGCATGTGCAGTCTCAAGTTTGTCGCATGTCATGTTTCTTTGGCAACCGGAGCTTCCAGGAGAGAGCACATATGATAGCAAATAAATAATGTCAGCGGCCATGGCACTGAACGAGCAATTGTTATTATAAGTTAGTTCAAAAGGACAAACGGTTAAGTTAGTTATTATGCGAGTTAACTCGAGTCAGAATGCACATGTGCAAAGTTGCATTTGTCATCCATCACCGTGACATCAAGTGGACTTTTAAAGCTGAAATACTGAGTGGATTAAGCTTGGAATAACGAGAGAAAAAACATGGATAGAACTTTCTTGTCGGTGGATTGCTAATGCATCACAGTCAGTCAGGTAACGTTACAAGAAAGTGAGACGACGACGACTAAAATTATGTAAGACAAAAAGTTTTATTTTTCGCAACTTGTGTGAAATAATATGTGACAATCGGGTCCAGTCGGGTTTGTGTCTTGCCGTCGGGTTCGGGTCCAGTTTTCAAATAATAAACGGGTCCAGGTCGGGTCCGGGCACGGCGTTTCTCGGATCTGCACGGGTCCGGGTCCAACTTTTGAAATAATAGACGGGTCCGGGTCGGTTCGGTTTAGCACATTACGGGTCTCTTCCGTGTCGGGCATGAATTTTTGGACCCGTGAAGACCTCTACATCAGAGGCATGTTAAAAGATACAGTACAACCAGGAAAACATGGTAATATTGCAAATTGCAACAGCTTGCGATATCCGAAATTAATTTAATAGGCTAATTCAAAAATTTTTGGTCAATGCATATAGCAGAGAATAGACTGGCGTACGTGTGACTTGCTTGATGTTAAAGGAGTTAAGTGCAATAAGCTGCAGAAAATAACGTAGTTATCTGACAAGCGTGTGCGCACAGAAAGCCGGCTCTCAGGCAGTTTCACACAAAGTGATGGGTGAGGGATCATGCTCTTCAGAAACAATCGCAGAATACGTTTTAAAGCGAAACACACACTGGAATGAATAATTCATTGAAAACACAACGCAAGTCTCTATTCACTCTGACATCTCTGATGTAATCAGCTTGGCTTTCTTTACATTACAAAAAAGTACAAAGCTGTCACTGGGACAGTACCCTTCAAAAGGGTTCTAATATGTACCTTTAAGGGACCAATATGCACTCTTACAAAGGTGTACCTTTTGAAAAGGTACAGCCACAGTGACAGCTTTTGTACCTTTTTTCTTCTGAGAGTGTAAGTTCAGCACAAAGATACGCTAAACTAATCAAGAAAAAATCCTGGTATTGGATCAGTATCGGATTTAGACTAAAAAAGTGGTATCGTTGCAGCTCTAGTGATCACAGTTAATGTGAAATTCTTCCTACTTCATTTTAACCCTTTGTAATGCTGGCGAAAGGAGTCTGTTGGGACAAGAGCATTTGATTTTCTGTTTTTAAGCCTCCAAAAGAGCTCCATTTACTACTGTCCTACTCACTCTCCACATCACACAGCCTCGTCGCTCTTTCCATCATGCCCTTTCATGCTAATAATATTATTGATCTTCCCCCCCATTCACATCACATCCAGCCTGTATAATATCCAACCGATTCTCCAGAAGAGCCGGCAGCATTTTTAACCCATCGGATGATGAAAGATGATCTGATGGATGCGTGCGTTTAGAGGACAGTGTAGGAAGGGTTGCTTTCTCAATATGCAAGATGCGTTTCCCGCTGGGTGGAAATATTCATGATGCAAGCTCATGTCTTTCAATCGACAGGCACTTTCAGCCTGATCAGCACTGTGGCTCTGGCAAAGGCAGAGACGCCCAGATTAGACTGGCATTTCACTTTAGCTGATATAGTCATAAGTGCAGCGAGGAGATGACAGGGGAAGAAAGACCGAAAGAAAGAGGAACATCGGGTTTAGGGAAGGAGGTACAAGGAGAATTCGCAATGAAGGATAAGAGAAAAAAGAACGCTTTCTCAGCACTTTTACAGCACAATTAACAACACTAATGGCCTTAATATTTATGACTAAGTCATTGGCAGTGTCTCCATTGGCACGGACACAGAACTTGTTCATCTGTATTTTGTGCATTTAGTAAGTGGTTACGTAATAGGCTGGAAAATGTGTAGTCAGCAGGTCATTTTCTCAAAATAAACCCATCAAGGTGATACAAGATCCTCCGATTCGAGTTAGGATGCAGATTACCTTGTCTGGGTTCATTTCACTATGATGACCAGCTGACTGTACATTATGCTTTATATCTAGAGCAAGGCAAAGTAAAATTTATCTTTAAAAGTAAAATTAAATTGAGGTTGCTTAAAATAATTTTTCCTAAAGAACAGAGACAGGTACCGTGTAAAGATAGTTTTAATAATCGTTTTATAGAGACATGCATCCTACAATCAACTATAATGATAACGACAGAGAAACAATATCCTTATTTCCAGCTGATGAATGTTAAAAACGTTGAAAGCCAATGAGAAACCACACGACTTTTAAGCAGCAGACTGCGGTGCGTGTTTCTAATTAATGATATCATCCGTTGGTTTGGATGCCAATATATTTATCATTCTTGGTGTGAACAGGCCTTCACTGTGATTATCTGTGGAACAGCGGCTCGCTTGGCTTTTACTGCTCTCTTTGGAAGTGTACATCAGAAAGTGACTTGTGCAAATCGACAGCTGTGACCATGATGGATAGTACAGGATGATATACGCATTCTGATATGACAGAAGTCTCAAATTAGTCATGGGTTTCACACATGGGCTCTAACATGCTTGCTAATATATCATTGGATTTGCGTTTTTAAACACCAGACTCCTTCCACTCAATACATTATTCCCACTGGCCAGAGACGGGAAAAATGAAGGGGGGGAGTGGAGAGAGAGAGGAGAGGAGAGAGAGGAGAGAGAGAGAGAGAGAGGAGAGAGAGAGAGAGAGAGAGAGAGAGAGGAGAGGAATGAGAGAGAGAGAAGGAGAGAGAGAAGAGAGAACCTAATAATATAGCTGATGCAATCTAATGGAACATTATATTAGGACGGGCTCAGGGCTCAGTAAATAATGGAGTTCTTACAGTCAGAGAGATAATGTGCCCACCCTGGGGGGAGGGGGGGGGGGGGGAGAGAGAGAGAGAGAGAGAGAGAGAGAGAGAGAGGAGAGGGGGAAAAGAGAGAGAGAGAGAGAGAGAGAGAGAGAGAGAGAGAGAGAGACTTTTTTGACTTTAAGATCACTTACTTACCAACATGACATCATAACTTTTGCGTAAACATACACTTTCAAGTCAAGTGGCGTGTTATCTATACACATTTTGAGCTATCCGCGTGTATGCGTGTATGTCTACGCCGTTATGTCCGAGTGATTCCGCGTGTATGTACACGCCGTTAAATGTCCGAGTGAAACGAAGCAAAATGTAGATCTACATCTGGGGGAGCAATATTTTTCTTCCTAGGATGTAGGGGAAGACTCATAAATGGTATTAACCCAGTGACGGGTAGGTTTAGGGACGGGGTTGGGGTAGGTCATATATTTATATATACAGTAATGTAACGTTTAGTCAACGGCGTTCATAAACACGCTGAAAAGCGATTATGCGTGTTGATAGCACGCCAAAAATGGAAATACGAATTGGCGTGTCATATACGCCATTTCATGAGATCAGTCTGTATTTACAAAAAACATTAAAGGACTTCTGGACTTCAACAGTGTGAGAGATAGTCAAAGCTCTGACAGAGAGAAACAAAGCAGAGAAATGGGAGAAAAAACAATATTGTCAAATATACCAACAGAAACCCTTTCAATTTGCAATCTGCAGCTTGTCAGTGAAGCACGGCTCTGTAATCAGAAGTACGACGATAGCGCATGTCATTCCAGGAAATCCCTATGGACATCATGCTATCGCTGTAGCTTGAAGATTGAAATGCTTATATTTATTAAATGTTGTCTTTTGTCGGACTATGTTTGATGAGTATGGGACGCAACTGAATATCACAGTTTACATTGATGTTGATTCCCTAAATGTGATTGGTGTTCAATTTGTTCGGGCACTTTTTATTTAACAATAACATTCTTCCAATCGGTAAGTGCATGTATTAGGCTATGTGTAAGAGGGACACTGTAAAATAAAGTGTTGCCTAAGGTTAAGATCATGCAACATAAAAAAAATAAAAAACATTTTTAATTTAATTTTAATGAATTTTTAATTGTCAGTGTAAATCAAAAGCTTCAGGTAAACTTAACTTAGTTTCATTTATCTACTAACTTTTGGTTTTGTACACACACATTATATATTATACTTATATATTATATTATATATATATATATATATATATATATATATATATATATATATATATATATATATATTATATTGTAACAAGAATATATATTGAATAAGAATGTCACAAGTATTGTAAACATTTGAGGAGTGGTTTGAAAAGAAAGTCTGAAAAACATGGCTATAAAGTGGTAACAGCAAGTGTAATTACACAGGAAACGAAGGCATCTTTTCTCGAGTAAAGGAAAGGGAGGGAGAGAGGAAGAGAGGTAATGAAAGAAATGCGGTGATCGCCATGCTATTTCAGTTCAGAAATAGGCTATAAGCGACTTGGACACTGTGACTCAGAGCCCTGGAAACAACACACGTGTATCTCGCTCTAAGAACCCAGTTCATCATCAAATGACAGGAACAACACATCGCTCTTAGGCCAAAGACGAACACAAAAGCAACAAACCATTTCTTTATCCATGAAGAATATTTCAGGGTATAATTGACCTGTGATAACGATAAATATAAACTAGGGATGCACCAATATAAACATTTTGGTCGATACCAGAAATATTATTATTTGAAAGCGGATAGCTAATACATTGGCCGCAAAATCTAAATCCAACTTTTTACATAATTTTTGAGCCTGATTACAAAAACAAAAGTCTCACCATTAAAATCCATGTCCCAAACACACAATTATTATGTTCTCATGATCATTTTATGTAGTCGATATGACAGGCTTGCACTTTACAGTATTTTCCTTTTTTGAAGTGATTCCAATCATATTTCAAGCCATTAAAAACCATCATGGAGAACAGTGCACATCTGAAGCGTCTCAGCTGAAGGAAATCCATTATTTATCGGCCAAATCTTCTTATCAGGCCGATTAAAAACATTAAAAATGAACATATAACAGCTGATGCCGATACATCGTGCACCCTAATCGATACATTTAAAAACAAGCTCAATTTGATTTAGTATTCCACTGATGCCCTAGTATGGCCGGCAAATATACGCAACACAGCACATGAAGTAGTAAAAACAGCAACCCACTTAATGGGTCTCTTTGGGGGTTTTTCTGACTGCTCCTGGCACTAAGTCCAAGTCAAACAAGAGCTGGTGACAAGGGTAGTAAACCCCTTCCCCGACACTGCAGGGGTCTGGCAGACTCTGCTGCAGAATGGCAGACAATTTAATCTGCAAAGTAAACCATGTAAAAGGAAAGCTTTCAATATAAGCGTTTCCCCAGCCGGTGACCCTGCGGACGTTAACTTGATTTGTAATCCAGTTCGTCAGAACTCCTTCTGTAAAACCTGCATGACCCATTTTAATTTAGTTTCTTATACTTTTAATTGACCTTGAGACATGAGTAGGGCTGCTTTACATCCCTATACTCGACTTTAATCAAGGAATCGTGAACGCACTAGACATGAGTGTTTTATCATGTAGTTGGGTTACAGAAGTTAAAATTGGAGGGAAAACCCCTTTGGTTTGCGTAGCTAAACATCAGGTTCAACATGGGTACATGCAAGGTTTCAATACATGCAATGGTCACGGATCACTTCTTTAGTACACTGTGCATCTCTGATTTGATTCACTTACAAAGTATCAGATGTACGTACTTCCTAAGGAGGATGAAAGTTACCCAGTCAACTGCCAAGTGATTTTAACTTGCATTTGCTTGGTGAGTGTTCATTTTGTACCCTATTGGCAACTGTTCATTCAGTCCTGGGTGCATTTCTGAGGCCAAGCAACAGCCGTTACTCTCACATCTGTGGCTGAAAAGACCCATGGCAGTTTCTCCCTCTGTCCAGCGAACAATACAATGGGATTTAGGAAGGGTGTAAAACTCCCGGTCCATCATTGAGAAGTCAGAGGACCCAGCGAGAGGTCATGGAAAAGGCCTGAAAGGGTGGTTGAATGAAATTACAACTAGAGCCGCACAAAAAGTAATACGGCGAGCCGAGCAGGAGGGGTGAGCAATGTGACATTGGCCAACCCCAGGATCTCCTTTCAGGACAAAGGTCAGGGCGCTGGGCCTATAATACACAGAGCTCCCATTCATAACCCAGCAGCGCACAAAGACGAAAGCTTGAAAAGAGCTGAAACCAGTCTCCTTATTGACACCCATCTAATTTAGCTCTTTTTTATTTGCAGGCTCTCTGCTTCTCTCAGTTAGAGATGTGACCGGGCCTCAGGGACATCCCACAAGCACTGACACTTATTGATTCAAAACATCTACTACGGATGCACCATATATCGGCCGCCATATCGGTATTAACCGATTTTTTATGTTAACGTTATTGGCACTAGGGCTGCACGATATTGAAGAAAAATGCGATATTAACTCATTAAATACGCAATATGCGATACGATAATGCTAAAAGGTGTAAAATAAACTTAAATTATCTTAAAACCTAAATTATCATAAAACCTACATACGTGTTTCACATTCTTTTTGTGATAAGAAACATCCCTTCAACTTCTGAAAGTGAACATCAGTGTTTTACTGTAGCATAAGAAGTGTTATTTTAACATCACGGGGTTTAGGGATTCAGGTTATCTACATTAGGTTTATTTAACCTCTTAACCTTCGCCAGAGCGAGGGCGCTCTGAGCGTTTTTTTTTTTTTTTAAATCGTTCAAAGTTACTATCAGATTCAATGTTAAAAAAGATATAAGACTGAAGGTTTAGTATTTGACCACTATTGTATTCTGAGAAAGTTATAGTGACAGTTATGTCTTAATTTGTGTCTGGAGTTATGTAATCAAAAAATGAGTCGATACCTTTGATATGAATTATGAGCATCAGCCGCTTCCATTCAGAAAAAAACTCCAGTGAGATCGTCACGACAGAGCTTGACAAAACAACGTCCATCAGGGCTTTTAGCTCAAACGTGTACAGATTTGGAGAAATATTGATAGATTCTCATAGGTTTACATCAGATTTATATATACAGGAATCATATTTATTGAATATCTATCCAAATGCGTCGATTTAATCATTATGAGCGCTGGAGACTCTGATGTACTGTGTTTTCAATACATACTGGCAGCCTGAGGGCGCCCTGTGCACATATGCAGTCCAAATTTGGAACACGAAGAAGAATCATATCATGTGACATTTCAGGAAGTCCATCACGACGTAAACACTAACAGAGATCGCTGTAATACGCAGATAAAGATGTTTTGAAGACAATAAACATGATTGCAATGATATTTGGTTTACCTGTGTTCTTCGAGCCATGTTAGGTATTTTCATAATAATAGATTATATTTATAATGTAATGCTAATCGATATAGACTTTATCATTGTGAATAATACTATAAAATACTATATTTTCTGTCCGATTTTTTTATCTGAAGCCAAATCAGAGCACAGAAGGTTATTTAAAACACTCGACTTGTGCTATAAAGTAAGTTTTAGAGCACAAACATTGATGGTGTGCTAAGCTAACATGCTAGCTAGCCCTTGGTGCACCTGCTACCTAAATGTTATATTTATGAATATTTCTAAATAGGACTGCTTGCTGAAATGTTTCTTTTTTCAAGAAGGTCATTTTATAGTTTCAAATGTAAGGTGAGAACTTTGAGAACTTTCCCTAAAAGAGATTAGGGGTTGAAACAGTGTGAATAGCCAGTCGTTAGTAATTATAATGCAGACAAAAGAAAGCATATTTAGAGCAATAACCAGAGGCTGGAGAGGTGTGAATGTGTGCAGGGGAGACTGACACTGAATGGAGATCGTTTAGACCAAAACACAATAGAGAAAATAGACTGAATAGATGCTTAGAAGATGACAATAAACATCAGTTTGCTTTTTAGAGTCTAATCAAAATAAAGTCGTTTGACATGATCTTGAAAAAATTTAACTAAATAAAGAGTTTTAGACATATCATCTTCAGATTTGAAATATAACATGGTCAGACATGTGGCTTTAGCTGCAGTGCATTTCTAGATTGCTACAGGGCCAACTTCAATTTTATTTTCATGAAAATATTTCATAAAAATAAATTTCTAATAACTTGACAAAACTTTGAAGCTATTTATAACATTTATTTTTCATTATGACAATAATTAATTCTACATTTGCAATAAACTGCCAGGTGTCAGCTTTCAAATGAGATCATACTTGTGCTTTTAGAACAAATGGTTCATGAACTGTATCTGTTTCAGTTTGGGTATGCCATTTCTGGGGATTTTTCAAAATTGGGGGTGAAGCTTAACAGGTTAACAACAGAAACTCAATAATCAAATGTAAAAATAAAACACTGCTTAGTTTTCACTGTATTAATTAAATATATCCTGATTCTTATTAAAGTTACATAAGTTATTTAGCCAAGAGCAGCAAATGATTTTCTCTTTTGTTCATGACCCCAGTTATTGCAAGCCGTTGCGATATGCATATCGCGATATATACATTTGCGATATTTCGATATATTGTGCAGCCCTAATCTGCACAATAAGAAAATTTGGCCGATATTTTTAAAGCCGATAAATAATTGATTATTTCCTTTAGCTGAGACACTTCACTGTTCAACATGATGGTTTTGAATTGCTTGAAATATGCATTTAAATTCCTTAAAAAAAGGAAAATACAGTAAAGTGCAACATGTGCAGCACAAGTCTGCCATATAGACTACATAAAATAATGAGAACGTCATAATTGTGTTTGAGGCATGCATTTAAAATGGTGAGACTTTTGTTTTTGTAATAAGGCTCTCAAAATTTTTAGTTTCGATTCACCGGCTACCGGCTTTTAAAAATAAAGACGTATTGGTCATATAGGGCCCTATAATTTCCGCGATCACGGAATCGCGGACGGAATCGCGGAATTGGCCAATTAACGCGGAATCTAGTGTTAACGCGGAATTTCGCGGAATTTTACATATTTGGAATGAAATTCGGGTTTTGTGTGGGAGAAGAACGTGTGTCTGGGGAAAATGCAGACGGGGAAGCAAATCTGGGCGACAACCGTCATTTCAGCTCATGACGGCATCAAAACAATAGCCGCGTTTCCACTGAAAGCATGGCGAAGCGGCTCTACGGCTCTGCTTTCGTCGGCGAAAAAGTTAAGAAACTCGCACGCACACACACAAAAATCCCCTCCGTGCACGTCTGTCTATGAGGTGGCGGACCGAGTGTGTGTGTCCGAGTCGAGAGCGCGAGAGAGAGATCGAGTGTGTCCAAGAGAGCGTGCGAGAGAGACCGAAGCTGCGTCCCAATGTGCATATATCCATCCTAAATAGTATGTAATCCTAAACTCGCAGCTCGAGTGTGTCCGTGAGCGCACTCGACAGTGCGCGAGAGAGAGACAGAAGCTGCGTCCCAAGTGCATACTATGCCCGAAATAGTATTGACATTTATAATGTCACATACTATTTAGGATGGATAGTTCGCACATTGGGACGCAGCTAGAGTGTGACTTTTATTTTAACTTCTATAAACTAATATAATTTATTTTACAGGACAGTTTAAAGCTCATAAACATATTTTGTTGTTACTTGAAGTTCTTAGAGTGCAGTGTTATGTTGCATCATGCAGTAGCCTATTTGTCATTTTAAGAGTAAATGCCTATTTTATTTGTGTACATTTTAATCATTAACATTAACACACTCTTTTTACAACTAAAATAACAGTAAAGGGTAAAAAATTAAAATGGAAAAAACGGAATTTGCAAAAATTAAAACGGAAAAAAAAACGGAATTTGGGAAAAAATAAAACAGAATTTGGGAAAAAATAAAACGGATTTTATAGGGCCCTACCACAGTTATTGCAAGCCGTTGCGATATGCATATCGCGATATATACATTTGCGATATTTCGATAATTTCGATATATTGTGCAGCCCTAATCTGCACAATAAGAAAATTTGGCCGATATTTTTAAAGCCGATAAATAATTGATTATTTCCTTTAGCTGAGACACTTCACTGTTCAACATGGTTTTGAATTGCTTGAAATATGCATTTAAATTCCTTAAAAAAAGGAAAATACAGTAAAGTGCAACATGTGCAGCGCAAGTCTGCCATATAGACTACATAAAATAATGAGAACGTCATAATTGTGTTTGAGGCATGCATTTAAAATGGTGAGACTTTTGTTTTTTGTAATAAGGCTCTCAAAATTTTTAGTTTCGATTCACCGGCTACCGGCTTTTAAAAATAAAGACGTATTGGTCATAATTTTCATATCGGTGCATCCCTAACATTAACTTTCATAACTTGCACAGATGAATTATGTGCTCTTCTATCTGCATTGCTATACAGCTGAATAAAAGCACAGATTACCACTACATTATAAAAAGATGCTCATACTGACAATATCATTGGATTCTCCAAATGGTTGTACTGTTGGTTGCTAGTAGGCATTCAAACTTAAATGCAGTATTCAATTGAAATAGGTGGCAAATGACATGATCTTTACGGTTTACACTCCCAATTTGTATTTTTAAAATTAAATCACTGCATTTGCATGATCTCAAATGGCCCCATTGCCAACAGCCATTGGCATTGAACGACTAACGCAACTGATAAGTAATCTCAACAATGAGAGATAACTATGCGCTTACTAAACGCCTTAGCACTGGTGAAAGGTTAAACAATAAAAGTGAGCACAAAAGGAATCAAACGAATGTTTCAGTGTGAAGCTCATTGATCAATCAGTGATTGATTAGGAGAAGGTTTGGACCCTCTGCGCACTAATTACCCAGAGTCCCTTTCAATTGTCCCCAAGAGAGAGGGCAACACATCTGCAACATTTGATGACAACAAAAAACTGCGTTTACAATTCATCAATGGCTACAAAAACCATATCAATAAAACGATTAGGCTAGTAGAAGAAACCTTTCGAGACCAACTGGAATACGACATAATGCCGCCCAACCTCTTCATGTAAACAGTGTTACACACAGACAAGTCATCTGACCGAGATGGATCCCTGCCAACCGATATCCCAGGGTGTGGCACGTCTGCGCACACAAAAACACGGAGCAAAAACAAGCCTCTATTGATGCTTCGATGGCATGGGATGTAGGGAAAAGAGAGAGAGAACAAGCAGACAAGGGGGCATTTTGGATTTCCTCTTTCAGTGGCGGCCATATGTCCTTTCACATCAGAGACCTCGACAGTTCACGTAAACTTCGGACAGGCTAGAAGAGAGGAAAGCAGGGAGTGCGAGTAAGATGTGTGTAAGCTAGGCTGGACAGATGGGGAGTGTGTGGCGTGGGAAGGGTTAAGTCTGAGGAGGTCCATCTGTCGACTCGTCTGTTGTGCTGACGGCCCCTGATCGGCTCCAGCAGAGAGAATGGACACAAAGTCGAACTGTGACTGCTTTCCATCTATGAGCAGCTGATTACCCACAGATGCCCAGAATGCCCGGCCCCTCCTCAAGTTCTGAAATAAAACTCTGTGATTGCTTTAGAAAAAGAGAAAAAAATCAGCTCTTTTCATGAAATTCAATATATTTCTATATTGTGTTTTCTCTAAATTGCTTAAAAATGTGATTTTATTTTAACCAGACAACCATTGTAGCTAAGTAGATTCAAAATGTTCATTTTTAAAGTTTGTTTAGAAAAAAAAGAGCCCTTTTCATGAAATTCAATATATTTATTTCTATATTGTGTTCTCTCCATTTTTAAAAATGTTATTTTATTTGAACCAGACACCCATTGTAGCTAAGTAGATTCAAAATGTTAATTTTATTTTTAATGTTTCTTTAGAAAAAAAGAAAAGAAAAAAGCCCTTTTCATGAAATTCAATATATTTCTATATTGTGTTTTCTCTATTTTTAAACGTGATTTTATTTTAACCAGACAACCATTGTAGCCAAGTAGATTCAAAATGTTAATGTTTCTTTAGAAAAATAAAATAAAAATAAAAATCAGCCCATTTCATGAAATTCAATATATTTCTATATTTATGTTTTTGCTCTAAATTGTGATTTTATTTTAACCAGACAACCATTGTAGCTAATGAGTAAGTAGATTCAAAATGTTAAATGTGAAAGTAAATAAAGTTTAAAATAAGCATGCTTTCGCACTGTTTTTCCATAAATTAAATCAGGAATAAAATGCAAACATACTTTATTTATGTACACCAACATAACCGTAATTAACACAACTTCTGTAATTAACCTTAATTAACCTTTGTCTACATATATTTTTTATCAAAACATTATAATACATAAATATGCGTGCATTAAACATAGGCTAGCTATTTTAGTTCCCCTCACTCCACAACCAATCCTTTCAATTTAACTATTCAGAACAGAACAAGAATATAAGCAATAGTAGAAACCGGCGTTGGGCTCACGTAGCCTCTCGATCATTTGACACGAATCCAAATGTTTCCATAATCGTGATGGATTCAATGGAATCGTGAGTTGTTTATTATGTACACTAGGATTTGCGCTACACAGTGGGGCAGGGTCACGCTGAATGGCACAGATTGTACTATTTCATTTGAACAGTGTAACTTTTTATGTGTTTTGTTGAAATTTATTTTGATATTTTGGTAACGTGGTCAAATTTTTTCTTTCCAAACAGCGGAAACAGACTAAAATACTCGGTTATTAATGGTCACACAGATAAGAGTAAGACTTCATTCGAAACTGTAAAGGGTTTACTTTTATTTGTGTACACTCACAATAAAAACAAAACATTGGGCTTCTGTAAAATAAAGAAACAAGCAGGATGCAACTTTATGCCATTTTAGTTTTTCTTTCCGTAAACTTGTTTGTTGAGTGTCACAAAAATGAATCGAAACTAAACATACACTAATTGTTGCAGTTTTTACCTTTGTTTTGTTTATTCGTTAATTATTTAAGTGAAGTATATTTAGCATATAGATCTATTTATTCCTTTATGCTCAGACACTTATCTATTCTAATTTAATAATCTTGTCGGTTAACGATCGTCTGTTAACGGTCAGGAAAAACAAAACAATGAAACGAATATTCCTAAAATAACTACCTCACCAACACAAACATTGTTGTTGCCACAAATTTGAAATCAGATGTTATTCTGAAATAAAAAAAAAAAAAAATTAAACGTTAAAATCACAGCAAAATGAATCATAGCACATTTAGTGTGCGCATTCAACATGAATCTCTGAGCCGCCCAATACAAGCACTGCAGTAACACATTGCACTGCAAGCCAGAAAAAAAAAGAACAAAAAAACATTGAATGCCACAAGTGACTCTTCGCAGGGAGTTTGATTGACAGACGATCTGACCAATCATAATCCGCCATCCGCAGAATCCACCATTTTTGTCCGACAAAGCAGTTATAAGAGTTAGTAGATTAAAGTTGGAGGATTTGAACTTGAAAAACTTTATTTGATGCTATAAATTAACCAGAAGGAAGAGATGATCGGTTCACGAGCAGCTTTAACTGAGGCGATCTGTCACACAATTTATATTTTTGTTCAATTAGCAAATTTTAAAGTTGAGACTTGTTTCATATCAAAAGTAAGCTGGTCTGTCCTGTCTGTCAGCGTGTTGTCAGTGTCCTCTCTGCTACGCAATGTATTTTTCACTGCGTGAGAACATGTGTGTGTGAGAGGCGTGGCTTGTCGGGCATAGCAAAAGTAACTAAAGGGGGCGGGGCAATTGCAATTCCAAAGATAAATTCCTCAGGCCCATATTCTGTGCTGGTTCTGTTCATCCAGCTGTCAGAATTCACAGCTAGACTCTGGGAAGGGACACGCGCACACAAGCACGGCTGCGGTCACTGAGAGCCCTGTGATATGAAGAACACCTGGATCCGGAGGAGCTCGAACCTTCCCTAGAGTCAAAACACAGTTCTTTCAGCGAGACGCAAGCACACAAACATGCCCACCTGCTTTAAGAACGCTGTCAGATAAGAGCGGCTTTAAAACATTCAACAGAACAATACAACTCCTCCTTTCTATAAAGAAAACTTTACTCTATACAGAGACCAAACAAAAAGTAGATTAGATGGACAACAGGGTTTATTCAATAAACACTTCCTTGACTTCTAAGCTTTTATCTGCTTCAGTGGTGGGACGGTGCAGATCGTGTGAACGATTTGCAGTAACAAAACATCCAGAAGTGATTCATTTTTTTAACAAGAATTGGCAATTTGAGAAGAAAGTGGCCACTGACAAACATCACAAAGTTGAAGCCGTGATTAAGATTAGAAGTGCGACAGGGAGCTCGTGTTATCCACTACAAGACAATCACAATGCTGGAAATTACAACTTCGATACGATACCTTGAAAAATATCAATATTCAATGACATTTTCGATATCAAGGGAAAAACAGTCATAAATATATATTTTAATATTCTCAAGATTTTTGTCCTTTTAATGAAATTCTTGGAAATCGATATTTTAACACTTCGACACAATCACTTTATAAAGAAAATTTTTAATTTAGGCATTCATTCCCATATAAAGATTGCTCAATTAAGCTACATACATTATTACAATTATCTCACCTAATGTTTGCTCAATCAATGCATTTATGCTTTAACAGTGAAGTAATTTTGAAACAATAGCTTTCACACAGCACAAGAAAGCTTGGTTTCAAAATTGAACTGAATTGAATTTACAAAATAAGACAAACAGTCAAGAACAAATTAACAATACAAATATAAGCACTAAATAAATACAATAGAATAAAGATACAAATGAAGTAAACGGTGCTTTAAGTTTTTCAGGTAGGTCTAACAGTAGCAGTGTTTATTAGCCTGCTGTCACTTTTACCTTGATATTAATACGTTTGCTCATCGGATCATAAGTAAACGAGATCTAAACGTTTTGAGCTCGTCCACATTCAATACTTCCAAAGGTAGTCAAAAACGCATTAGACTGATTGCTTTCTTAGTGTAGACGCTAGGGTGTGCAATATATATAGTCTATGAAAAATACAATATGATTTAGTACAAAAGGCAAGATCACAAGTGCATAAGGAATCATAAAACTTTACATATACAAATACTAATTAAATTAATCAAATGAAAATTCAACAACTCCTATCCTAGGTTACCTGATATTGCGCGATAAACCTTAAATTATATTTGTGATAATTTGTACTATTTTGCTGTACTTTAGTATTATATTTTATGTAATTTGTTCAAGCTACAAAACAATCAATGCTTGATCAACACGCTTAAAATGTCATAAAATGAAAGAATGCATGTTATGATAACATCGGCTATGTGGCAATGAAAAGTTTGCTTGCTTGTGTTGGTTTATGACCTGTGATGTAATATCAAAAAGCAAAAAATGTGAAATAAAGCTTATATAGCTAAAAGTGCTTGCATTCATATTGTTGAGTACGCTCAAGGCCTAGGCTAGTGCTAGTTAGCGAGCACAGTTCGGACCATAAGCTTTGACAGAACATGCCACATGCTGATTAATGCAACATTTGACAATATTTACACAACAGGACACTGGACATTTGAAGTAACAAGCAGCTTCTCACCCAATTTCTTGTTTTCACATGAAATGATCACAGTGAGCAAAGGTCAGCACCTCTAATGAGAGAAGAAAACAGCACGCATGCACACTGAAGGCTTGTAAACAAGGACAGTCCACCCCAAGAGTGCGGTTGGCTTGAGACCAGATGAGGGACACTTGATAGGAAGGTCACTGAGCTCGGTGTTGGCACAGCCTAAGCAGGGCAGGCCGGGGTGGGTTCGATGCCCGGCGCTGGGCTTTCAGGTTACAGGCCTATTGAACACAGTCTCAGCCCTTTCACAGGAGTTCAGATATCTCAACAAAATGTTAACAGCACTATTTCCTGAAACCAGAGCCTGTCTAACATAAACAATGAGAAAACAAGGTCAGATGCTGGCGAACAAGTTCTCATCTCACGGAGCAGCTCCTTAAAATAAGTGCTGTGCAATTAAAGCTCTCAATACAGTGCAAGAATTCATTGACAAAAACATCCACTCTCACATTAAATACAAGATTTGGGAAGTGTAAAGCTTTCTCTTCAACTTCATCATGAGAAAAGCACTCAGATGAGCAAGTTATTCAATTTTTATGAAAGATTACCCTATTTGGAATAACATGCATGGATGAATTACTCACAAATAAACCAGAACAATAAATTGAGGCCTATTGTGATTGATTTTATGTTGACACTTTAACGTAGTGAATTCTGTTGTCAATCCCAAAATCAAACTAAGATCAGGAAATACGGCAGCAACATTTTAACAGCACAGTCATCGTGATTCAGTCAGTGAGAGTGATATGCCGTGTAGAGGAGGAGAAAGAAATGCAAGGAAGCAAAGGGGAAAACCAGAACGTCACAGAGGAATGAAAAGGAGGGGGTGCGGAGAGCAGGAGTGCACACACACACACACACACACACACACAACACACACGCGCTCAGATTTATGCTTGTTCTTTTCCCTTTCAGGAATTAACCATTCTACAAGTGTGACATTTCAGATATGCAAGTCTTTATAAACTTATATGGTGTTGTCAAAATATTGATATTTCGATATATATGAAATATATGAAACGGCTTCAATACTCCTTTTCTGCAGTATCGATGCATGATACCTCTAACTACACACCCGCCTCCTCTCACTCACTCGTCTTATAGACTCCGGTTGAATAGTGCTTGTATTGCACATAGTTTTACACATTCATGCATGTTTCACGCTCACACCACTGATTTATAAGAGGCGTACACATAAAACCGCATCTCAAACAGCTTGCAAGTCCCAAATGTGTGTTTTTGTGGTGTACTGCGCTTAAAAGGTCAAATATACGTCAAAATGTAGCGAGTATTAAGGTAATAACAGTCAGTTTGGGACAGTATATAGTTGAGAAAGACAGTTGTGTAACAGTATATTGGATCCGTGCATAAGCTCTTAAAGTGACATTAGCCTAATAAACCTGCATTTTAATGAAGAAACAAAACAAAAAGAAAATCACTTGCTGCTCTTGTAAACTTTAATTGTAAGCATTGATCTGTATTTAGTTTTTACAATGAAGACTACCCAGTGTTATTTTTTAGTTTCTTACCTGAATACTAGCGTACTGTTAGACCCACCTGAAAAACTTTAAGCCATGGTTATTTCATTTATCTTGTGCGTATATTTGTGCTATCATTTGAATTTTTTTTCTATTTTTATTACTGACTGTTTAATTGTCTTTTTTAGTAAATTTTAGTTTCCAACAAAGCCTCCCTGTGCAAGCTATTGCAGCAAAATTACCAAAATTATCAAGAAATTATGATATAATGAAATATCTGTATGGCATAGAGAACATGTAACACTATCTGCCCTGAGAAACTGCTTTGCCATGATAAATGCTGGATGGGAAGTCTTCGTTTCTTAGCTCTCTGCAAACGCCACATGCACAAACTTAAAGCCTCTACTTCATACACTTCCTATATTAGAAAAGGGACAAGGACTTCCTCCATTGTACCGTCACAGTTAAGATAAAACATTACATTTACAAAGAAACCATTTGCAGCTCGCAGATTGAGTTGAAAGGGCGTCTATGGAAAACAATGCAACATCCCTGCAGTTCTCCGTGTTCTTTAATCACCGTGCCGGAGACCCGTGCAGCTGAACCAGCACGCTAAAATCATGACTGCCCCGAGGCACCATGGGAGGGCTCTTCGGCTCAGATTAGAACATAAAAATCTAATTTGTTCCATTGGGTTTTGTAGTTCATTGGGCCTCTTGTCTGTCAAGTGGGTTTAGTATTTATTTGATGCTGTGTAAAAGCATCGGCATCACGGTCTGAAGCTCCAGACCTGTAGAGACTCAGCTAGGCCTGAGGGAAACACCTAAAAATTTGCTTTCTTTTTAGGGCTGCACCACAAAAACAAGACATGTTGTGAAGATAAAACTATATGACTTGAACCATGAGTCACAGAGTATTAACAAACCAGGTGGTTGCATGAAAAAAAGGATGTCAAATGCCGTTTAGTTTTGATTTGTGTACTAAAATTAGACCAAAACATTGGTCGAGGAACATTTTGTGCATGATGATTTTACATACCAAAAAATCCCACCCTTCACTATGATTTGTTCCTCATCTTAACTTCCCGATAGCCATGAGACACACATAATCATGAGTCTCAGAGATTGTATGATCTCTCTCAGCGTGGGACATAAGCAGAAGGACAAGCTCTATAGTCTTGGCAGCACATCCCTCTAGATACGAGCGTCTCTTCATTTACTAAATGGACACGTCCGTTTCATTGCCAAAAGAGAAGGGAGATGAATGATGAGACAAGAGAAGAGTTTAAAGCTGCATTTCCTTGCACATAAGTGCTACATGCAATCTGGAGGAAGAGGACCACACCCACAACCGGCCTACAGCACTTCCTCTGAACACGTTCTCAGCGCGTCGGGTCTAAACACCGAGCTGGCTTGGAGAGACTGAATTAAATGCAGTGTTTCCGCTACATTCACTCTGCCGTGGAGGTCTGCCACACCAGAAAACACGGCTGCAGCTGCTCAGTGAGGTCTGATATTGTGCATATTATTGTTAAGCCACACTAAAGGCATAAAAAACATTGTAAAGCACCATAAAGTTTTCGTGCACTATATTCCAAGACTTCTAAAGTCATTCGTAAGCATAATGTGAGGTAAAAATTTAAATTTATAATAATAATATATTAAATAAGATTAGTTATAAGTTAATGGAAACATCTTTCCTCAGTCATTCTCCATTCAGCATTTAAACAGCGCGTCGCGTTCGGTTACGACAGTAACACGACGACACTCTTCAAGATCAATGTTCCCATTATTATACTTTATTTGTAGATAAAGGTCTATGGTTTGCATAAAATCTTGCTGGAGTTTATTGTGCTTTCTAAATCATATTCCTTTCTCCTGGTGTGTTAGATTACAGCACTTTTAGATTCTTCATGCGCACTGTAACTAAAATTTAATACTGTTAAAAGAAAAGGCTCAATAAACTGTTGCATAGATATAGTAAACTAAGCATCAAATATATCTTTGCGCTAAACGCTGGGACTTTGCGTTGCTTCAAGTGCATCACTCTGCGTACGGGATGCGCATAATCGCTTTGCCGCTCTAAATTGGAGCCTTTCGTATTATAATACTTAGGGGAGGTTTAAACACCTGGGACAAGGGGGCGTGGCCTATGGGAATATCACTCACCTCCCCTTGGAAAAATCCTAGAGGAAACACTGTAAATGAAATGCAATGCAACCAATGAGAAACCAGAGCAATGACTGGCAGGACTTACAGTGCATCCCAAATCACACTGAAACCAGTATGCCTGAAGTACCCAGATGGTATACTATTTCCGGTGGATTGTGAAGTGTGCATCAATGCATGGTTTTTGCATACTAATACTGCTCAAAACCCCCTTGTGCAACAGAAGAGGGATTGTAGAAGTGAAAAATGAAGGCAATGCATTCAGCTAGATGCAAATGCTTACATGCCAACTCAAATACAATGAATTCATTTTGAGATTCAATTCCTAATACTGCCACACTGTCAAACTGCATAGTAAATATAATTAACTTTGTTTTACAGTCGCATTAGCACATTTGCAGCAAATTGTCGAGTAAAAATTAAAAGGTCCATTGTCAATAACGTTGAGATGTATGAAGCACTTCTCACTTATCTTCACTTTCAAAACAAGCAGCATTCTGTGGGTCAACACAGCAAATTCAAGCGACCCTCATAAGAAACTCCTATTGGAGTTATTGGATTTCACTCGTAAACTTTTGCCGAGCAATGGTAAATGTGATCGCACCTTTATGCTTGCCTCATTTTGCACGGATATTCGATCTGTTATTATTATTAATATATATAAAAAAATACTATTAGAATTTGACAACGTTGGTTTGCTGGCCGTAAATGCAGTGAATCAATGATAAATCCCAAAGAAAAAAACATTGCTAATAAAGCAGACTGTGCCAATTATCGTACAGAACATTAAACACTTATGCAAAGCACTGTATTGTTTAATGTTTTCAACTAAAAGAAAACTTTAGGATATAACGTACGATTGTTGTGCATAGCAATCGTAAGCTTGTTCAGAAATGATGACAAAAACTAAAAAAAAAATTAAAAAAAAGTAAAAAACTTGTTAAATGTCATTTAAATAAACGAATATTCGATTTTATGAGCCCATCATAAAAAATGCCCATCCCTAATTTGTACAAACGCTGGCAATGTTAAAATCTGTTCTAAGCAAAACAAAGCTGCTTTCTCATCAGTATGCAAATTGCAGTCATAATACCCATCTTTAATGTGTCAATACAGCGAATACAGCAACCAGATTCAAATCAGCTCATCCTGCATCGCTTATGCAGTAAGACTCATTTCTGCTTGATATTGACTCATATTAGCACCAGGATGGACCAGCGCAAAACTCAACGGTTACACTTTATTTTAAGGTGTCATTGTACTGAATACTGAGTAATATTAAGCAACTACATGTACTTATTATAGGGGTAGGCTAGGATTAGGATTTGTTTGCGGGTTAGTTGCATGTAATTGTGCATAATTTACTGTTATTACTACGGTACATGTAACAAGGACACTGTAAAGTGTTACCGACTCAACCACTAGAAAAGTGACACTTCATTGCTCAAAATGCAGAGAAGGCCCCATTGCTTCTGTCCAAGTCGCAAACCCAAATTGTCTTTCACAGGAAGAGCCCGATTGCTTCTCTAATCTCTGTGCTCGCACACGAGCATGTGCACGTTAATGATGCAAGTTTTCTGCTCTCTAACCACAGAGCTGAGCCTGTTCGAAGCACACAGACTCTTTCAATACCACATTAACATTTGGGCCGCCAAGAGGGGAAAGGAGGAGGTGGAGAAACCTGGGAACAAAGCCTCTATAGTCGTCTCAAGCCTGGCTATGAGAGTTATGTAATTTGACTGGCAAGGCTGCATTTCCCCACTGGAGTTTTGCAGACTAATCTCACGGAGGGACGGAGCTGTTCTAGAAAGAGGCGAGGACACGAAGAAACGTGCTTGTAATGAGCAGCTTTATTCTGTAGCGGTGCCAGACGACATCCTTCTCGCAGTCAGCAGATGATGCTGCGAATATGATCAGATTTTTGGTACGTGGTGCACAGGGTTCAAGGGGAAATGGAGGTAGAGAGGGCCGAAGCAAGAGCCTATGCTTACCATAAGCATGGCGGTGGATTTAGAGCGGTTAAAAATAAAATCTGATTCAGATTTACTGCTCTGGGTGCCTGGAAACCATGTGACTGGCATCACATGAGAAGTGGAAGGGGTTTGGGGGGAGGAAAAACACACACACACAGAGCGCGCTGCCGGCATAATGAGCTTTGTGATCAGTCTTCTGGGTTTCTACTGACGGTAAGCAGATATGGTCTGATTTCCAGAGGTAAACACCAGAAGAACTCTGAGCTCCACAGGGACACTGAGGAAATTATCAGTGTTTCGGAGGGTAAAAACGGATCTTGACTGCTGTTTATATCTGTGGCAGTCTGTCAGCCTGTGTGCCAAGCAGTAACAGCATTCACTTCTGTAGCAGTGTCATGCTACGTACAAAACTTTAAGGAACAGTTCAACCCAAAAAAAAAATTCTTAAATGTCTTTGGGTGGAACATAATAGAAGAGAAGCAGATTATCTTAAATATCAGACACACAAGCTGTTATTCACTAATGCTCTTCACAAGCACTGCAGTTTTCATATTCAGATATGGCATTGGCACATATACCACTGGCTGCATCAATTTTGAAAGTGAGAGCTGTGGTGGATGTGACCATCTGTATAATGAAGTGTAACGATTTATCAATCATAAACTATCGATATTATACATCAATACAACACAGACAAAATTTTAAGTTTTTACTCTACTTTGACACTCATGATAGCCACACCTGCATGCATGACCATCTACCGTTCTACCCATCTCCGTTAAATGGTGCATTCTCTACTGTACAAACTGTACACGTTTAAACCAAAAAACCAACACTGACAACTAGACATGTGCCAATATATACGGTAATACAATATATCGCGATAATGTGCATACATGGTATTGTTATTGTGGGCACTTTAAAATACAGTGAATTATTATTTATTTTGAATATTTTGATTTTTTTAGAATGCGTTTTAATAATACTTTTCCATCAACTGGTTAAAATGCTCAACACCGCATTCAATCTCTGACAGCTGATGACGCTTACTGAACAGCGAAACAATTATCACAACACCAAATCATTTTTACATTTTAATCTGGAGTACATGTTAGATGAAATGCCCTTAAAAATGTTCTGATTCTTTATTATTGTCCGGTAACACTTTACAGTAAAGCTCCATTAGTTAACAATATCGTGATAATACCATATAATGTGATAAAAGGCAATTATCATAAACAAACATATTCGTCCTGTCTGACTCAAGTCACGTGGAGCAAAGACGACAAAAACTTCTCTAGATTGTTGTCATTGCTGATCTCATTGCACAAGCCTATGATGACTGCTTTATTGTGTGATTATATCACTAAAATTTCAACAAAGTTAGCCTATGTGAAGCTAGGAATATAACGCACAGGTCAAATCTGTCGCATTTGGCATTTGCCCCAATTAATTGATGTTAATTTACTAATTTTGTGTTCTACAGAGGAAGGTCCTGGTTTGAATGTTGAGCAAGTGATGAAAACATTGAATTTTAAGTGAACTTTAAGCATTTCTTAGAACACAACAGCATATTGCCAGTGCTATGTTAGCTTTCATGGTGGAAAGTAAAGACTTAGGTTGGCACTGCACGGTCACATGACCATGGAGAGGGAAGCAGTGCAAGACGTGACCCATTTAAACAACAGCCTCTACACACACATCACAGAGAGAAAGCAAATCCACACTCAAAAACAAAAACCTTTAACAAAAGCGGTGGCAGGCAGGGCCCAGGCATGCAATAAGCCCTGCTCTTAATGCACACATTCCAGAGCTGAGCCGTACACCTGCCTGTCCGTACTAGCATCGGCGCCAACAAACTCAGTGCCATCACATTCACAAATAAAACCTGCATGTTCAAACATATACACTATTTAACCAAAGGGAAAACCAAGAGTTTAAAGCCCATAGTCCGTATTCCCAAACTCAAGATAATTTAGAATAAACATCCCAACTGACATTGACACACAGATATTACAGCATCAGTTGTGTTTACTCATAACCAACTGTAGCAGCAAAAACGAGGAACTAGCCAGTAACAGTCAAACCATCATTAGCCGCAAGAAGAAAGATAAATGGGATTTACCGATTCCATGGCCGTCTTCAGATGGGAAAGGTTAAAATCCAGCTAAAAATGCTGAAGATGTGGCTGTGAAGTCCAAGGAATCCTGCGAAAGAAAAATAAAAGATAGATTAGTTTTCTGAATATACTGATGTTTCACTTAACATGAAATGAGTTTTTTCAAATGCAGATTTATTTTACTGTAGGGGTGTAACTAGGGGTGCAACGGTACAGATAGCCCACGGTACGGTCCGTACCTCGGGTTTTTGGGCCACGGTCTCGGTTCGGTTTCGGTACATGTTTTGTGCAGAAAGAGACTGCTATTTCATCCCAAAAATATGTTTTATTTTTCTTATGCGCAAACAGAATGTCACAGTAGGAAGAACATCAATGTGTATGGAATAAATTAACACTCTAGTCTGTACTGAACAACACTAAGTAATACAACCTCTTCAACTACCACTTATGAAATACAAAATGTAAACAAACACACTTTAGAATATTCAAGTGGATCCCAATTCCAAACCTTGATATATGAAGTGATCAGTGTGAAAGAAAAAGTGCACTTTTACCTTTAAACAAATATAAATTAGCTTGTGGTTTGAATAAAAAAAAAGCAGAGCAAAATAATATAATAAAAAAAAAATATTATCGGGGTGTCATTGGTTAAATCTTACCCAGATACAATAGTGCTATTTTCTGATTGGCTAACAACACCAGACGAACAATACCAGACGAATCAGAGGTGCTTGATTCCTGCCGGTTCCACAGTGAGAGCGGCGCGGTCAGAGTTTTGGGCGCTGCGGCATATTAAATATATTACAAATAGTTTTTCAGCGTGAGAAATACAATGTGTGGCGGGAGAGCGTGACAAAAGACCGAAACGAGTGACTGTCACGCTCAATGCGTCACACTTGAGAGCCCTGCTAGTAATACGAGCCAGTGAGTGACAGAAGTTAGCGTGTGGGTGCACAACAGTGATTGTTTGGACACGTTAACTTGCGGGAGCGGGCTTTCGTCTGCCTGGACAGGCAAACGCACCTGAAGGCGTGTAAAGCAAAAACTAAAAGGATCAGCGCGAACTCAATGGCGAAACCGAAGTCCCGCGGGACACGAGGGTGGATTGTCCCGTGCAGGGCTGACCGAACGGTCCGGGATTTTACCGTGTACCGTTGCATCCCTAGGTGTAACAATATATTGTGTCTGAATATATCGCAATACAAAAATGCAACTATATGTATCGTGGATAGTTCACCCAAAATAAAAAATAATTGTGAGAAAAAATTCCAGTTTTTAGAGTTTTCGTGTCAGAACTACAATAAACTACTATATATAATGTTGAATATAATGTATAATAATGCAATGAGCACATTATTTTAAATATCTAGTCAGTGAAAGAGTTTAAACATATTCATCTAAAATAATTCAGTATTTTCAGCTTCAGAATCATGAATATTGTTATTAATATCTCTATTGTCCTGTGCATTGGGTTTCAGCACCAAGTCCAAGCATTATTCATTTACACACAATGTAATCCCAAATTTACCATTTTATATCAACAGCACATTTTTTCACCTTTTATCATATCTCGGAGTATTGCAATAATATTGTACCATATGCATATGATGATATGCATCAAATCGTGACATGAGGGTATCATTACACCCCTATTTTACTGTATTTCTTAATTCCAGAACTCAGAGCATGAAATGCCAGATCAAGCCAAAAGCCTTGTGTTTTGGCAACAGAGGTCCAGCTCAGCATTTATGGGGAATTGGTTTATCACGATTTCGGGGGACAGTTGGTGTACTGGGATGCAATGGACACATTCCTACGTTGCCGTCACCCAATCCCACAAGTTACATGCTAACAGCTGCAATAAGAGTGTGGTATTCAAGGCTTGACAGCAATGTCTACTGTACCTTTATCAGTCAGCTGTATCCCATAACTGACTGCCCAGTCAAAATAAATGTCCCATTTGAGAATGTAATAGTGATGCACAAAGTATAGTTGAGCTTACTGGTATCGGTGGCGTTTCTTTTACCACTTATCCTATTGGTCTGATATTACTCAGAAGTTAGCATCACCCCGGTTCCCTCAACAAAAACCCAATAGGATTTTTTGATTGGGTTTTGGATTATTGCAGAGAATAAGTTCTTTGACCAACAAAAAATTCTGACATTTTTTGTTCATTATAATCATGAACATTTATGAATTTAAAGTCTAAACACAGAAGTACAAAGCTAAATGTAGGCTATAAACAAACCACACCATGGTCTTTAAAAAAAAAAACATTCTCCTGGAAAGTCTGAGTTAGAATAATTAGCAAGAACATGATTAATAATTATAAACACAATGAGACCGTAAAAGCGGACTAGTGAGTAGATGAGTTTTTCTGTTCACTACCATGAAGTTTAGTGTCAGAAACCACCTTTTTCAAGACAAGAAAAATATTAAAAAAACAAACACAACGTCACATCGAGAATTAAACACAAATATATTGAGCTTGTTAACCACAGACCTTAAACAAACAAACACTGACTTCCAGGCAAAAATAGCAAGTTAGATCACTAAGGGTGTATTCACACCAGGAAAGTCCGCTTGTTCAATTGCATTGGTTCGGACCAAAAACAATGTTGATTTTGTGTTTGTTTGTGGTTCACTTTCACACTGCCATTTTTGCAAGTGAACCAAAATTTGTAAAAACAAACAAAAAACACACACGTGTGCTAAGGTCATCCATTCATTGGACCGAAATTCGAAACGTACCAGAGTTTGTTTGGACCCGTACCGAGAGCACCTTTTCAGCCGGGTCTTGTTATGGTTGTTTGTGATTGCTGTATGCACACATGCCCAAAAGATCCGCACGGGGGGAAACAAACCTGAGTCTGATTCGATCGAACCAAACTAGACAGGTGTGAATACACCCTTAGAGAAACAGCACACTAGCTCTCACAAAGGCTGCATTTACACTGCAGGTCTTGATGCCCAAATCCGATTTTCTGACTAGATCCGATTTTTTTAACAACCCTCTTACATCTTTTAAAAGTGACCCGTATCCGATTTTTGCATTTACACTATACACTGCTGAACCTACCAAATGTAGACGTTCTCACCCGGAAAAGGAAGTAAAACAGCACGAAATGCAATGGATGAAGACGGGAATAAAATTATCCAGTGGTTTGCTTTCGCTTTGTAATTGTTTTTAAAGCTTATCGTACGTTGGCTCTGTAGCCACGAGCGCTTAAAACCGTGCCTCCCCATATCTCGTGCAATGTCTTCAAACACGATTTATTTCTGTAACAACCCTGCTTTTTTGCCCGTGTTTCTTCGCCCCAAACACTCAAGAGACATGAAACCCCCGCATCACTCCGCTGTGTGTATCCTTCATCCTCCATCGCGCCTATAATAAGTCATGTGATCTCAGTGGTGTCCACCTGAGTTGACGTCACTTTTTTAATGACGTACGACTTGCATTTAGTGGGGAATATCCGATTTGTCTGCTTACATGGCACACGCAAATGCACGTATCCGATTCATATCCGATTTATTAGCACATATGAGTGAGGCCTGAATCCGATCTGAGAAAATAGGAATCCATGCGTTTTTTTCCTGCATACACGTTCATCGGTCATATACGATCTGTGCCACATGAGAGGAAAAAATCGGATTTGGGTCACTTGAACCATGCAGTGTAAATGGGGCCAAATTCACACAATTATAGGTATCATTCTGGCCTGGGAAAACCCAGACAACTTTCGGCAAATTTAGATTTGCCCTGCAAGTAAGTCTGGCAAAGAGCTCTTTCAAGCCCATTTCCAATCCGCCGAAATCGGGGCACCAATCAGAAGCATTAAGGCGGGCTTTACACGATGACGACAGCGCAGCGACGGTGAAGCAGATTTTGTACATTACAAAGATGGATGCCGCCGTGGAACATCACTCGTTCGAGTCTATCGCGTCGGTTTCAAGCGATTTGAACGTTTTCTTTTTGTTAAAACCCGAGCAAAGAACAACACTCGGAGATGTTTCTCTGTCGCTCTGCATACATACTAGGGCTGGGTATTGACACAAATTTCACAATTCGATTCGATTTCGATTCACAAGCTTGCAATTTGATTCGATTTCGATTCCGATTCGATTCAATTCAATATTGATTATTTTGGATATCACGTACAATACAAGGCAAATTTTCTCAAGGAAAACAAATCTCTTAACCAATGCTATAAACTATGGGAGTCAGTTGTATCATTAAAATTGTTTCATTAGCTTACTATAGCCTAATATTGAAGGTAAAGATTTACTGATTTGTACAAACACTTAAATTACACTTATTTATTTTTCTAATAATAAAGTTATATGAAATATAAACATGTAACTGGTGGCTGTCATAAAAACTTGACTGATTTATTCAAACATGCATTAAATATTGAAGAACATAAAACATTATAATGAATATGTAATATGGTGCATATATTTAGCAAAATGCTCCTCTCTAGAGTTAATTTTTCTAGCTGACTAACGAGTTCATGCCGGTCACTATGGTTTTTCTGAGGTAAATGTGACGTCACCTGACATTGTATACAAGCTGTTTCACTGACGTCTTTCCCCGGTTGAAACACTGATTGAGCTTTCCATGTGACAATAAGGATTTCAATAAGTTATACTCTATCTTTTAACACACTTTCAGACGCTCATTCTTGTTTATTTCACGCTGTAACTGGTAATATTAAGGCGGAAGAGAAGATGCTCGGCGCTGCTGCTTCTCTTGAGCTGCGCTGCGCACACCAGAGCAATCTCACGCCACAGCGCCAAAACGGTTATGTTTTTGAATTTCGTAAGAAAATGGACGTAATTTGAAATCTGAGACTTTGTTTCATATCAATAGTAACAAAGCACAAAGACTATTGCCTTTATTGGATGGGATGCGCGCAACAATGTTCCATTAATTCATCAACTGAAAACAGGATGACTAATCGATTCTTGGGATTTCGGTTCGTAAAAATGAGAATCGATTAAAATCGAGAAATCGATATTTTTTACCCAGCAGTAATACATACGTCATCTCCATCGCTCTGATTGGTTTTAGGTCTATCCAATTGCAGCCAGAGGCATTTGAGCGACGTCCGTTGGTGACGCCCCTTTGGAAATGATTTGTCTAAGCTTTGCCAGACCATAACTCAGTTACTACTGATAATGGTCTGGTTTTAACCAGGCTAGTATCATTCATGATTGTACCAAAAACATTGGACGACAAGTTATCATCTTATGCAAAAGATACACAATTTAATCAGCTGAGTATCGTAGAGCACTGGGTCGTCCTCACTCAGATGGGGTGTCTGGGAGGACCAGACAGGATTCTCCCAACAGGAATGTGCCAGATTGGATTAATCCTGAGTGGAGAAAACTCCCTCTTAATGGGGCTTCAAAATGAGACCGTAATCTTACCAAGAAAATCCTCTGAATATAGAGAACAAGAGTAGCTTGTGTCGCCTGCTCAAACACACATCAACTGGCCATGGTTAAACAAGTCATTTAGTAAAAACAAGATATTTAAAAACGTCGCTGATGTGTTTGTCAAAACCAGTTTGAGGACAGAAGTTTGTCTCCCAGACCTGTGTTTATTTGGTGATGATGTTGTATCAGTCTCTCCTGTCCTGCTCAGAGTCTTGCTTTATTGACCCTAAAAGGAAACTTGAGGCCTAAGGAGAGCTTTTAAAGCCTTTTAAAATAACCAGTCAAATGGGCTGTTTATGAGTGCAGAGGATTTCACAATGCTTTCACAAAGGAAAGAAACTTTTCTGCAGAGGACGGGTCTGCCAAGCTTGCCACATCCTGACCATCAGGCTATGATGAACAACCAAAAAACAGGCAAAACAAGCAAACCCTGTTAAAATCAACTGGTTTAACACGTTCAGGTTAAAAAAAAAGCCTAAGCTTAAAAATATGCTGAAGCCCAGCCAAGCATGGTCAACGTTATTAACAGAAAAGAGACCGAACAGGGACTAATTTAAAGGCAAAATTAAATTAAAAATTGTCCCTCTTGAATATTTCATGTTAATGTAATTCCAAAGATGTAAACAATCAATCATCAAAATAAAGATTTTTTTTTAATTAGCATGAAACTGAAGCAGTGGCTGACTTTGTTTTCTGTGGATTAACTTGCATTTATTAATTGTTAACCACAAGGCTAGTAATGTTGTGCACTAAAAGAAAATGGGCTCAATTTTGATTTTATGCGGGCAATACCCAAAAAACAGCTCTTCTGCAATGATTTAGCAAACTCTCATTCAGTCTGGCTCCAATTCTGGAATTGAACGGTCATTTTTTACAATCCAATCGATTAATGATGGGTAAAATCAAGTCCACACTAAAAAGACATTTTTATTTATGATTTGTAAAACTGCCTTCAGATCTTTAAGCAGTGTTTAATGAACATCATTTTATTTAAATTTTCCCTGTAGTCCACTTACGTTTACAAAAACGTTCATAATTTGGCTTTTTTAAAAGGCTCAAGCCCTTCACACAAGATATCACACTGACCTTTACTTGCTGGTGGGCTTTTAAGACTGTATACGCCCACCTCACTAGTGAAATGATCAACAGCACTTTGCTTCATTTACTCACAAGCTGCTGGTTTGAAGTCGGGTCAAATATATTTTGTGCTGACCCATCCTTCAACAACAGCTTCTTTGCAAAAATTACTCTAATTACACGTTCATAAAACACATTGAAATATGGCCCAAAAAAGTTAAAAATGCAACTTTATTCGTTTGCTTGTAATATTGGGATCTTTTGAAAGTACCTATATGTAGAACAGCAGGTGCCACACAACCAGGAACCAGCACAAGATTGGGTTACTGCCATTTTGAAGTGATTTCTTCACTTCATTTAATATTTTTGAGCTGGGCCCAGTTTGGAGGTAAAGTAAGTTTCATAGTACAGGGCTTTCCTGCTGGTGCGACTAAATTTTGTTAGAGGTCGCATTGGTTTTACCACCATGTTGCCCAACTGATAAGAGCTGCCAATCTTTGATCACTCGACACCGTTACTACTAGGGCTGTCACTTTTGTGAAAAAATCCTGTTCGATTTTTGAGACATAAGTGTTCATTGAATCGATTGTAAAATCGATTTTCCGTGTGTAAAGACGTTTCCATTTTCAACACCAAATATAGGCAAATCCACGGACAACTAACAGGCATTAGGGCGAACGTAAAGAGGGCGCAAATCAGCAATATTCCTGATGCTTTATTGGCGTGAAGTTTCGTGCACAATGACAAACAGGAGTGCTACATTCAGGGATTGAAATTAACACCCTGGCCTCAACTCGCCAAATGTGGGTAAAAATAAATTTTGGCGGCTAACGCTGTCAAATCAACAGGCGTGCGTCTATGCTTACTCACTTTCTTTGCTGTGGAAGTTCGTGTAATCCAAATCTGTGTGGATTTAGCGCAAACACGCAACTCGTGAGTCCTCGTGATATAATACAGCGTATTGCGCAGAATCTGCACATTTCTGGCCTACTTGAAGACACACGTCACTAAGCAACGGCTCTGGCAACAAATAACGGAGCGCTTGTTCACTTGCATTGAAGTAATAGCGAATATTAAAAAGCATTTGGTTAACAGAAAAGACATTATTATTTTCCAACATCCTACATGTTCTATTGATCTGTCCACCTCCAAAAAACACATTTTTGGTTAAAAAAAAAACAAAACAAAAAACAAAGGCAGCTAAAATCGATTCCCTATTTTCGTTTCGATACTTGTTGTTGGTTGGTCCGATCGATTGTGCAATCGATTTTCGAACGTAAAGTGGCAGCCCTAGTTACTACACAGCGCTGGGAGATCCGGTGAGAAAGCATTTAAAATCAGCACACAGTTCTGTTATAAACCATAGATATCAGATTAAACAGCGCTGATTTAGAAACCAGGAGAAACATTGCGCCATAAACGAACAAGTTATAAAGGATTTTTAATCCAAAAATACCCAACATTCACATGGATTTAATATCGCAACGCTAACTGACACCATGGTATTGTGGCAGAAATAGTTGAATGGTTTTTTTTTCGTACAACGAAAATTCAAGCACTTTAAGGTTTTTCAAGGCATTCACACTTTCCCCAGCACTTTAAAGCTATAAATATCCAGTTTAAGTTTAAAGATGAAGGAAAATAAAACTTTGAGGCAAACAAACACTTATTTTTTAAAAAATACATGAAATTACCACTTTAACCAGTATATGGCGGCAGAGGAAAACGTAATGACTTATTAGCCATTTCCACTCCCTAATATGGAAAAAAGTACAAAGTCTTGTGAAAAACATTTCTTTAAATTTACCAAGTTACCCAGAAAGTAACCTTTATAATAACCTATATCAAGATTGTAACCTTTTATAAGAACTGAAGCTGTCGGTCAGTTTAGTAGGATACTATAGAAGAACAATGGTACGTTTAAATAAGAGTATAGAATATTTGAGCCCTATAGTACATTTCAAAAATCAAGAAATTGACATGAGTCTAGCACCTTAATTCAAACAACAATTCAAATCCTAATAAGAAACTGAAGTTCTCAGCAAAATAAACTAACCAGCTATCTCAGTAATAGTAGACTAATAATGCGTCAGGGACACTGATCAGTTAATAGTGCAAATTTACTGCATTACAAATAAATTGCAGACTCTTCAATTTAATAATTAAAAACAGGATCAGACTATGTTCCCAAGCATCACTTCTTAGTAGGGCTGTAACGATGCACTCGGCTCACAATACGAATACGATATTTTAAACAAAATTAAAAAATGAAATTCAAATTCAAACAATTATTTCCAAAACATCAATAATTTTCAATAACTTGTTGTACATACAAGTATTTACAATATTTCAAGATTTAATTGAACCTTCTGTAATGTAAATTAACAATTGACTATTGTATTGACTAATAATTGACACACACTGAACAATAAAACTGAGTTTTAACATGAAATTAGAATTAGGCTAGCGTCACTGAAACTCTGTAAACTTAAATTCTTTTCTAACGCAGTACACTAGGGCTTTCAATGCAGGCCTTCGTTGAATCTCGTTTACAGACACGCCACCCGTGCAGATTATCGCACATACATAAGAAAAAAAACGAGCAAATCTAAAACGCTTTGAATCATCAAACTACCAAAACTAAAAATGTGATATGATGAGTTACTATGCTTTCACTTTGAGAAGTGCAGCTCCAGCGTGTATCTGCTCTTCGATGATCAATCATAGTTCTATCACAAGAAAGACTGTCAAAATGACTATTCCCAAACTATAAATGGTTAGTTCATCCAAAAATGTAAATTCTCTCTTCATTTACTCCCTTCTCATGTTGTTTTCACACATCACACAAGCATTTGAATGTTTTAACTTCAAATGGAGGGACAGAAATCTCTCAGATTTCATAAAAATATCTTCACTTGTGTTTGGAAAATGAATGAAAATCTTCGAGTATATGAAAATGAAAAGGGTGATGACAGAATTTACATTTTTGGTTGAATTATACTTTATATATATTAAGCTTAGCCTTGGATAAAACTAACTCTGTATAGCGAGTCATATGTTTTACATCAACGATACACTGTCGGATTTTTATATCTCGATATAACAATGTATTGTATAACTACTTCTTAACCCATGCACCCAACAGTTCCTGCAAAAAACCTCAATCCTGTATATTCAATTGTTTAAAAGTTAGGAAGCATTCTGTAATCAGCCAGATATGAGTGTGTGAGTGTGTCAAAGTACACATGGCAGTAATATAGGCTACAGCTATAAGATAATACATGCGGTTAGTTAGCGTCATTTATTCTGTTAAGCAGACAGAAATATGACCCAGGCACGTGACCTTCACCCACAGAGTAAAGCAGAGGGAGAAAAAAATGTGAGAAACCACTGTTAAATCTGAGGTGGTCTAGTCCAGTGGTAGATCTGATGGAAATTGCTGCCAGAAGGCCTCAAAGCATACATCTGACCAGATAAACACACGAAAACATGCCTGCCATCATGCTTTCGACAGCAATCAAACTCAAGATCACCAAAACCATTCCCACATGCAGTCAGCAGCTCTACAGAGAACGCATTTCCTGCACTCAAAGCCACAATGCATGTTTGATGTGCTTCTGGAGATGAAATGTCTCTTGAGAAAAGGATGAAAATTGTCCCACATCACGTTACATTTAAAGCACTTCAGCCGCATGCAAGGATCATCAACAACTAGGGGTGTATCGATACCCTCATGTCACGATTCGATACACATCACGATACTGAACTCACAGTACGATATTATTGCGATACTCCAAGACATGAATAAAGTTAACATTTTTTTTACTGGAGATTAAAATGCTAAATTTTATATTTTATTGTGTGTGTAAATGAATATGCTTGGACTTGGTGCTGGAAACCCAATGCACAGGACAATAGAGATATTAATAACAATATTCATGATTCTGAATCTGAAAATACAGAATTATTTTAGATGAATATGATTGCACGCTTTCACTGACTAGAGATATTTAAAATAATGTCGGCCACTTTTTACTGGTAACTTAAGATATTTGGCATTATCAGGACCCACAAATAATCCCCCATTGCATTATATTCAACATTATATATAGTAGTTTAATAAAGCGATATATTGTTACACCCCTATCCACAACTGAAACTACATATAGGCAGAGAACTAGATAAGAAGGGAGCAGTTTTGTATGTGCATCTGCATTGGTGGATGGGAAAAGGGTTGTTTGGGTCCAGGTTGTTGTTGTTGGTCCATGCCTGTGGCTTTTGTGAGCATGTAGACCTATATGGGGCAATGGGCATTGTGGGATTAAGGAGGAGACGAGTGCTTTAATGCAAGCCTGAGGGCACAGCCATCCTTTATCCCACCTCTCTTCTGTTTGCGGCCCGTTCTCTCTGTGCCGATCCCCAGGGCATCGGATTACAGGAAGAGCCATTATTTCCACAATTCAGTCAGCTCCATTTATGTGGGAAATCAGGCCGCGGGAGCTCCCTTCCCCCCCCGCCCTTTGCCACAAAGTGCCTCTCTTGTCAGATAACACTGCCTCTCTTATCTCACTACATGTTTGACTGCGGCCATGATGCCCTGTCTGAATACTGAAGACAAAGCAGAAGGCACATAATCACTGGGGAATCGGTGGACAGTAGTGGACACACTGAAGAAACGACACAAGCTGGTTTTGCACACAGAGCTTTTTCAGGGAAACCGGGAGCTGAATATACAAGGCAAACCAAAAATTATTCAGACACCAGATATCATTTCTTACTGGTGGGTGCAGGACACTAGCTATAGTTCATTTATGTAAGTGAGGAGAGCAAAATAAAGTTAATAAAGACATATTATACCCAAAAAGTCTTCATACAGCGACTGCCAGTAAAATTAATAAAAATTTGGGACTTATTCAGATACTTTGACCTGACCATGTTTTACAGTATTTTCTTTAATAGCTAATGCAATCTTTTTACACCACAGACTGAATGAAATTAAGCATTGCATCGTAATTTGTTTACCTAATTGGTTTTATCTTATTGTGTAGTTAAATTTAACAGCTAACAGATATTCAACATAATTCATTTGTGAGACAGTCTAATTGACATGATGGACAAAACCAGTGAAATATCAACTGATTTGATAACTCTTGTAACTCTTGATCTGAGTTCTTTTAGTAGAAGAATTGCCTGTACACATATTTACCCAATCAATGACGTCTGGGACATCTTCAAGTATTTAATAATGAAATATATTACTTGAAACAGTCTTTTATTCGTCTGAATGACACAAAATCCAAAGCAATGCAGGCACATTTTGAAATCTGTGAATAACGATTATTTTGGTAATCAAGTAATCGTCGATTATTTTAATGATTAATCGGATATTTTTGTGGCACTAAAAATAGACCTAAGTGAACAATACAGTCTTTATATAATAATAATAATAATAATAAGGCAATAATAATTGGTTCAAATGAAGTATCAAAGCAAGTAATCATATTGTTTTATTAAATAACACTGTTAAAATACATAGTGTATAGGGTGTCACGATTCTCCAAATCCTCGATTCGATTACATTTTCGATTCTAAGGTCACGGTTCGATTCGATTCTCGATTTTTACATTTATTTTTTTTAAGCACAGTTTGCGATGCCATTTTTGACTAGACTTTTATGTAATATAATATATGACCTTTGTTCGCAATGTACCACACTACATTGTCAAATTTAAAACATTTATTAACAAAATAATGTTACAATAACTTATATCTTCAGTCAATTAGAAACTTAAGCAAAATAGCCTGCCATGTAGTTTCTCTTTTGTAACTGCAGTCTTATTCACAGAAGATGACATTCAAGTTCACAACAAACCAAACAAGGTTTAACAGATACATATGTTTTCCTTGCTTTACCTCGGTCTTAAAGTACAAACATGACTGTGAAAAATATTAGTATTTAATGTAGAATTTAATTAAATGCATTTATGATGAAATTACAACATTTTCGTGTCATGTTCATTTTGACCACGAACTGTGCGCTGTCACTTTAACTCGGCGCGTGCAGCAGAAATAGACTAGGTGCGGAAATGAACGACACTTGTCTCATTCGTGGAGGTGGAGAATCAAGTTATTTGTGACATGCTAGATTTATTGTATAAAGATTTATACTGTTCTGAGTCTGCTGTTTTTGTCAATTTAAAGTTTTAATTTAAAAAGTGGAAGAATGGTACACGCACTGACGCACATACAGTAGCAGAGCTTGCAAAGTGTGGCTTTTTTTAAGCGCGAACTTTGAACGCGAATGTGAACGTTGTCAACATAACTCACTGGAAATCAGAAATACTCCCACTGTCCCACACCGGCGACTTTAGTGAAAGAGGAGGTCAGAAGTCCTGTCGATGGGTCTCCTGCATCTGCAGCCATGCTATCTTTTGACTGGCTGTAACTGAGGTAGAGGACTCGCAGCACTTCAACGCTGTTTTTTTCCGCTTTGCAAACCGACTGGACGTGACATGGGGGCGTGGCAGTATCGACGATTCCATTTTTGAATCCGATTATCGAGATTGTGACTTAATTTCGATCGATTTCGATTTAAAATCGAAATCGTGACACCCCTAGTGTAATATACATAACAAACAATCAAGTTATGTACACATTCTAAGTAATGCCAGCAGAGGGTTCAACGGCCTGGGGATTGTTACACTTTACAGCATGATAAAATCCTTGTTTAATATTGGCCAAAGAACATTTAATTAAAATATGCACTTAATATTTGGCCACTTCACATTAACATTTCTTGAACAAGAACATGTGGACACATCAAAAAATGCAAACTCAGAGCGAGGGGTTAAACTTTTATTTTGAAGACGATCTCCATATTTATACACGTATTGATGTGTTTTCCTGTGTTGTCACAGGTTTATAAAATCATTTCCATTACAGATCTAGAGAAATGGCACATGTTGCCATCCTAGATGAACGTTATAAGCAATTCAAACTCACAGCATATGCAGAGATGGAGTTTGTTAACCGCATGCAGTAAAAGACAGAACAATATAAAATGCACGCACTGTAACGGTTTTGACACAATCTCAACTCTGTCATGCTGATATCACGAGAGCTTTTCACCTCTACCAGAAACATCGTCACCTTTTAATATCGAGAGATCTCATCATCACACCCCTAGCATGAGGCTTTCTCTAGCGTCTCTAATCTGGGTTTGAAAGCCGACATAGTTCATAATGACGCAAGCAAAGTCTGGCATCGAGTGTCAGAAACAGCAGTTTATTGCAATAACTTAGCAAGGCAAATTAAATTCATCTGTCCTAAAAACTATCCGTCTCAAGCACCGCAGAGGAACCTGACACTATCTCCTGAACAGCAGGAGTATCAGAAGCTAAAGCCAGAGACTGTGAAAAGCCACGTAATAAAGTCTCTGCTCCTCCTCAATGACATCTACATTATTGATCAGGTTGGCTTCTGTAGGATCCACTCCATCTCCCATTCACCGGCACAGAACCAGTAGGTGGACCACTATAGACACCATCCCAACTTATATTACGTAGCTGTAATAGGATGTTCAGCTGTTGTGACTCAAGCTACTTTTAAATACTCATGTGGCGTATGCATAGAGAATCTAACTCGATTTTTGGTCAAAATGACCACCTTGGAAATAGGGCTGGTTATTGGCAAGGGCCTCACGATACGATACATATCACGATACATATATTGCAATAAAAAAAATTTAAATCCAAAATGTTAAAAAAAAAATTGAGTTGAATATACAACTTGCTATGTACCACCTGGAGTATTCAGGTATGTGTATCACATTATATTGATAACTCAGCAGACAAAAAACGTATATTATATATATTGCAATTTATTCGCAAAGTATGCATTGTAGAGTGAACACACTGAAATGTAGGAAGTGCATATCACTAAACTAAAAATGTAGATGCCACAAAAATTATATAAAAATAAAGTGCATCAAGTAAAGTTGGTTGTGTTTCCTGAAAATTGAATTGTAGCCAGGCAAAGTTTACAAATTGCATTGTTTTTATGATGGCATTGTCAGACCGGTGTCTACGCGCGAGTTAGACAGGTGTGTCCGAGCATTAGTATGCGTGCGCTCTTTTAGACGCACTCGAATATTTTTTTTTAAATATCGATACTAGAGGTTGAAATATCGATACACTATCATGAAAAAAAACATTGCGATAGTTAGCTGTATCGATATTTTTGCACAGCCCTACTTGGAAATGTATTAATGCAAAGAGTTTAAATTAGGGATGCACCGAATATTCGGCCACCGAAAATTTTCGGCCGAAAGACTTTTATTACCAAAACAATACGGCCGAAATGTTGTGATGACGTCGGGTTTAATTTATCACCTGAAATCCAAACATTCCGATCGCTACGCTGAATATGAGAGGAACACGGCCCAGAGAGAGAGCGCGCGCGAGAGAGAGGTACGGAGAGAGAGAGGGAGAGAGCGCGCGTGCGCAAGAAGTACGGAGAGAGAGAGAGTGCGCGAGAGGTACAGAGAGAGAGCGTGCGAGAGATACACAGAGAAGAGAGAGAGAGAGCGCTACGGGCTCTGCAATCAAATACGATTTTAAATAGGCTTAGTAAAAACAAATTGAAAAATCAACGTGTTGCGAACCTAAATGCACTTTGAGAGAACATTTAATTTTAAAACCTTTCTGCAGGCCAGTAGGCCTGTACATTATTATTTAATGTACACATGAGTGGGGTCACGTTACCATTTTAGTTTGAATTTTATTTTATACTGTGCATTGTTGCAATTTGCTAAATGAATATTTGGATAATTTGTAATTGATTTATTCTTTGAAACTGTAATATTAATTTATGCAATTGCAATGCCTTGATTTTAGGAAAGTTAGTACACAGTCATAGCCATAAATGCAATGGTAGGTCTACTAATAATTGGCATAATTTCTTTCGGTGTTTCGGTTTTCGGCCTTGGTTTCCTCTTTTTCGGTTTTCGGTTTCGGCCAAGAATTTTCATTTCGGTGCATCCCTACTTTAAATGAAGACGTTCAGGACTTTTTTTGATGGAATTGTCACTAGAATGTGCTAGTATTCACAAATATGTATCATGCGTTTGTTAGTCTCACCAGTTCAACTCGTTCAAGCGATTTTAAATGGTTCAAGTACAAAAATAAGATGCGCAAAAATAACTCCATGGTATTCGCACAGTCTGACATACGATTTCTGTTAAAGAAAGCTGCCTGTCACATAGTGCAAATAGCACATCAAGTTCTCTTTTGTGACTTAATGTCTTTGAACTGTCAAATGCACACAAAATGATACACAAGCACAGTCGGTTATATCATACGTGAATGTAAACATTTCGGGTGGGTTGTTAAATTTGCATCAATATATTGTATCCATGCATTGCATCTTAAAGTGGCAGCAGCTTAAAATACTTAATAGTTATCAACTAACAAAAAAAGAAAATCAGTCACTGTTCTCAACTGAATAACTAATATCATAATTAGGGCTGTGTTGAAAAAATCGATTCACCAATTCTGAATCGATTTTCGTATTAATTTCTAAAGATCGATTCGTAACTCAGAGGATCGATTTAATAATAGGCCTACATTTCCCCCGTGAACTTTAACTTGCCGCGTCATTGAACAACGAACGTCAGTAACGTTAAGCAGCAAGGTTGCTTTGTAAACTCGAGAAACGCTTAAAGCTGCGATCTGGCACCATTTCGGGTTCAGAACAAGCAATGTAGAGAACAAAGCAATTTGCAAAGCCCAAATTGAGGTGAAGTATTGTGGAAATACTACAAACAGGGCTCAACATTAAGGCTTGTCCGGGACAAGTGGATTTTTTGTAGGACAAAGTGGAAGAGAAAATTAGTTGTCCTACTGACTGGAAAAGTTAAATTTCAAACAAAATAAAATGCCATACTTCACGATATGTGCCACTCATTACGTCTATTTTACAGATTCATTTTTACCGATTTGAAACGAACACATTTTTCGCGCTGCCTGTGAATGTCCTGAATGTGACTCACAGAAAGACGCGCGCCAGTATCGTGCGCATGCACAGACCGCGCGCCAGAATACAGATCTTTCGCGCTTGAACGAACAATAACACACACAATTATGCCAACATGTCGTTTGTCGAGTATCTTCATAACATAAGAGCCGTCTTATGATGGACATAAAGAGTTGTGACTCATGAGAGAATGAGGCACGGGTGAGATCTGTGTCTGTCAGAAAGCGGCTGGTCTTAAAGGGCCAGCTGCCAATACTGTCAGTAAAGTTAATCAAAAAACAAAGGGAACAGAGAATATTACTCACTGCTCTTGACTAAAGATCTTGTGTAGCTTTAATAAGGATTAGTCTATATATCATTTATAATTTTGTTTTGTTTGATCACTTTATTCAATTTCTGTATGTCCTGTTAGACAGTTAATTTGCATCTAGGCAATGGCTTGGTGTTATCCAATGATTTAGTTGTTATTGCTAATTTCAGAAATATCACTAATCTGTGTGTGCATTTGCTTTAGAACCAAACAAGTTGACTCATGAAACCATTTGTTTATTATATCACAATTGCAATATTGACCTCAATGTCTTTAATAATAGTATCAATATGTTGCAAAACTACAGTCCTGTAATTCAGGTAACAGCTGTAAAAAAATGCTTTTTTCAAAAACACTTATCTAAATTTTGAAGATAGGATCAGATCGAATCGAATCGAATCGAATAATGATAATCGATTCAAGATCTGGAGAATCGGAATCGAATCGATTCTTGGAATTTGAATCGAAACACAGCCCTAATCATAATCATAAAATATCTCATGTGACATGTGAGATTTGGTTCATATCACCCACCCTTGGTTGCATGCGTTTAGATTACTGTTACCTCACTGGTTTTTGTGAATTCATTTTCCTTAAGACTGCCTGGTAACGAGTACAGAAACGGACTTTCTTTAAGATCCAGCCGCCATCTTTGATTTTTAACGGGAATGAAAGTGAGGCTGTGAGGGATAGACATACATCTCTTTAGTGGTTGTGCTGTAATTTAATGTTTTTTTATTATTATTCTGCGTATGAAACATCAAAAATATCTTTCCAAGAAATTTCAGTTGATAAAAAACTCCAGACAATGTGAGCTGTGGAAATGTTTAAGTGATCTAGGAGCTTTATACAGTTTTTCACAGCAGATGCCGATGAAAACACGGTACGTATCCCTCACAGCCTCGCTTTCATATCCGTCATGGCACTGCTCTGAATAAGGTCTATTAGGGGCCAAAAGAAAAATAATAACTACGTCTGAAATCATGTACTGACTGAGGTATAAAAAGTATAACTACGTAAAAAATAACTACGTCTGAAGGTACTAAGTTTGAATTTGAACTTGCGTCACAAGTTCACAAAAAAGAAGTTGTATATAAGTATGAATGTGACATATGAATGACATACTACATCTGCCATGTTGACATCATCATGTGACCTCCTAGCGTTAGCTGCGACGCTTCACTGCCATTCATAAATCCTCAAAGTGTCTATCCTATGCACACTTTAGACTCTCGCCAGAAGTAGTAGGTCATCCGAGTGCATTTCACCTACTGTAATTTAAATACTATATAGCAGAGAAGTATTTTGAATGCAGTGAATGTTTCTAGCGTTTTTTAAAGCAGCTGTTGTATGGTAAAAAAATGACACACATAACTGTGGGGACAGTGAAAAACTTGGCAGGGCAAGTAAAAATCAGAACCACATGCCCAATCGGGCAACCAAAAAAAAAACAAGAAAACAAAGTAAATTCACTGAACATGTGAATTTGACCCTGCAGTGTAAATGTAGTCTAATAGAAATTAAATTGGTAGAATTTCACTTGTATTTACAACAGAAATGTAGGAATCATTCAACTATTTAGATTTTTTGGCCAATATATCGTTATAGGCTTTCAAATATTAAAAATTATCTGTTATCGGCCAAAACGTTCATATTAGTGCATTCCTAGTAGGGATGCGCGGTATACCGGTACTGCAAAAATACCGGTATATATTATATTTCAAACGGTACAATATCATAATTTGGTTCATTTCGGCATTTGATGCGCTGCTGTTTCGAAGTTTACCACTAGGCGGCAGTGCGCTATCTAAACTGACGCGGGTCATGCGAAACCGGCAAACGGTGACAACAGAGGAACACGATGAATCAAACGAAGCTCATTCGAATTTCTACACGCCCGAAATTAATAAATAGAGAGCAGTATGAGTGAAATAAGGCATTACTTTGCCTACAAAAGTCATGAGAAAGGTAAAGAAACAGATCTCAATGCACCACTCTGCAAACGGGGAGGCAACACATCAAATCTGCCGACCCACTCCACTTGTCAGTTGCTCATCTTGACTTGTTCAAAGAGTTCAGAGATCGACAGGTTAGTCCATCATTCAACTAATTTAATTTAGACTTTTATTGAACACTGAACAGCGCACATACATAAGAGCGTATCAATGATACGGTACACTCGAATCTGCTTGCATGACACGCTAGAACAGTTAAGTTTAGGTATCATCATTTCTGCACTTTCAAACAAACATATATTAATTGAATTTGAATGAATAAGGAATAAAAATTTGAATAATATTAATTTTAGTATTAGTGATAGTAAAATGAATGGCGCGCAGAGAGATAAGAGAGAGAGAGAGAGAGAGAGAGAGAGAGAGAGAGAGAGAGAGAGAGAGAGAGAGAGAGAGAGAGAGAGAGAGAGAGAGAGAGAGAGAGAGAGAGAGAGAGGAAGTGATATGAATATTACTATTACAATTAAGCTACATTTGTCAACATTAATTAGGTAACCTGACCTAACAGTATTATAGCATTTATTAATCTATATCAATCAGTAATTAAATTAACTAAAAAATGAAATTTACTAATACATGTTTAGCATGTTAACATTACTTTATGCAATGCATTAAACTAATATGAACCCAAACAGTAACCAAACCAAGATCAATAAATGCAATAAATGTTGATAATTCTCTGTTGATGCATGACAGCTAATGGTTTACATGTCATTTCATTATTCTATTATTATTATTATAATTATTAGCCTATATGTGAATCTATTATTATAGATATTAACCTATTTTATTTGTATAATTTCAGTTTTTTTTTTTTTTTTCAAAATCAAAATTTAACCTACCGTATGTTCCCTGACTGATTTTTTAAAATTTGTTTTACATTTTGATACCTTTTCTTTCCACATTTGGTAGTGGAGAGTTTCAAGCAGTGTTTTTTAAGTGTCACTTAAATTGAGAATTTTTTTTTTTTTTTTACCTGTGGTATCGATTTGGTATCGATTTAGTATCGATACGAGGTATTAGATTCTGGTATCGTGCCGAAGCCAAAATTGTGGTATCGAACCATCCCTAATTAATTCCTAGTGTGTAATTATTTTGTATAAACAAACACATGCATGTTTATATTTAATACAGAAATGTTGGCATCATTCAACTCTAACCTACCAGCAAAATAAACACGAATAGCCGCGACAAACACCAGAGATTTAGTGTGGCGTAAGACAGATATGGTTTTTGATATGGTCAAGCTCAGGGAGGGGGGGGATGGGAACGACCCAACATGATCAGATTAGTCCATCTGGCGCGCAGCAACACACACACACACACACACACACATCAGCTCAGCCTACACTGCTGCAAACGTGCCAATCTACCAGCAGAAAAATGACAAAACTGAAGAGGCAAAGAATCACATATAATGATCCATGAAGAGTGCATGGGTAAAATATTGAAATGCGTGAGATGACAAAACTGCAGAAGAGGCGGCTCAGTGAATTGAGAATCCGGACCATTCCGACACAGTTTCTACATGCTCGGCTCAAACACTATCCTGTTGTCAAGGCAACCGTTTCTCTGGACTAGAGGGAAAAACTCCCACATTCCTAGAAATCTAAACCTGATAACAAGCATTATATCTGGTGATTTATCTTCGTAGTATAAAAACTGCATTCTGACTTACTATTTATGTAGCACTGATTTAATAGTCAAGGATTTGCTCGTATACAGCCAACGTTTCAACAGTATATCCTTAAACGGTCCTAGTTCAGGCTCTGATTAACCGTCACCATGGCAATTATACACAATGACTGTACATTCTTCCTGTGCAGAAGCAATTCAAGGACTAAACGCTAGATTGCCATTATGTGTTTGCAGGTTTATTACTCTATTCACCTATTGCAGTAGTGTAGAAAGTGGTGGTGCAAACTAATGATTCAAGCACAGCTCATATCTCCACTCAAGGTCTGTGTTACAATTAAGTGAGGTAATGCCATAAACATATATACTTTATGGCAACCATCAGCTACTTTCCAGAACCAAATTCAGCATTTGAATTTTGATAAGGGACAAATATATTGAAAATTTAAAAATAAGCAAGTTTAAAAATGAATGCACTTTATGTATAGAACTGTGCAGCAGGATTTCTAAACAAATTTTAAAAGGTGTTTGAAAAATAAATGTACCATTATGACTTGATTATGACATGATTAATACGGTCACTTGCTGAGGTTAGGGAAACATTTTAGCCTTCATGATACACCTGAATATAGGGGTGTGCGATATGACGATATTTAATCGTGGACGATTAAAATGTCTCCACGATTCACTTTTTCGGAAATATCGTAGAATCGCGCTCCAGTGCATGTTCTATCAGATGTAGTTCTATGGCTTTTGTTCAGCTACGTACAGCATGCGATGCGCGGCGCTCTAGATGTCAGTGTGAGCTGTCTGTCAACCCTCCCGTTTTTTCCGGGTTTCTCACGTATTTTAGCTCTTTTCCCGCCGTCTTTCCGTTTTAGTGTTTTCCCGTAAAATATCCCATATTGTTACAGCCTAGTTGTGTGAGACGTGAAGTCGTTCATCCCGCGCGCGCTGTTACAAAAAACGCTGTGAACACAGCCAAGCGAAATGAGGTCTTACGCACCCAACTCGTCATTTTTGCCGCGCTCGTGCGAGCGAACGCGCTATATAAACAAGGTTTTTTGTTTAAACAAGGCTTTATTTCGTGTCAGCGCGCGCTATGATCGGTAAAGGTGCACAGAGAACTCTCCCGCAGTCCCGCATCATCTCAGAAGCACCACTAACTCCGCCTCCGTTTCCCTCGTAAGCTGATATTATTTAAACATTCTCTATGATAAAATTTGACACACTGTCTCTCTCTCTCTCTTCTCTCTCCTCTCTCATCTCTCTCTCTCACACACACACACACACACGCACGCGCGTGCACACACACACACACACACACCTGTGTGATGAGAAGTCTGATTGTAATGCAGGTCCTGTTGACTGTTCTTACTTTGCACAATTGCAGTTCCATTAAACATACACTTGATATTTTTAAAATGGGGATACAAGTTTGCTTGTATTGCGGCTCAGTAATTTGCAAAATAGTCTTAAAAAGCAACATGAAAAAGAATCAAACGTTAAATCGGATTTTCCTGAAATAATCGTGATATGATATTTTTTCCATATCGCCCACCCCTACCTGAACATGACTAAGTGTCACAACAACCTTTAGCCATGACAAAATTTGCAATATTACTAATATAACCAAATTACTAATGCTTCAACCCAACATTATAAAGCATCATGCCATTACAGGTCATCATCATATGCTAGAATTCTCCAAACTCGTAGAGGAAGCAGACTTTTAAACACTGGCCTTGATCTCACTAGGAGTTAACTATTAAACAATGCTGCCTCTGCAAAGCACTCGACTCAATTCATGCATGTTACATAAGCAACAGATGCAAGGATGCTCGTTCAGAACAATAACTGAAACGGCTAAAGAAATCCCTGAAACCGCTTCCAAAATATGCAAAGAGACGAAGGAGATCTGAAGGCGTGAGCACACATTATGTTAAATGGCAGAGAGTGGGATGGGGTTTATGAAATTCCCCAGACTCTGAAGCTCCTGTCTAATACACTTAAGATTCAGGGACGAATGAGACTGCAGAGGCATTGAGTGCTGCAACAACACGGGCATAGCATGCAGACTAGCCAACCAGTGACGAGAAAAGATAGTAACAGTGTGCAACGGATCGCAGTTGATCCGTACGGATCAGGCCGCACTAGGCGTGCTACTAGCGATGCACTGATACGGAGCTCATGTACTCGCACTCGGAATAATACCAACATATACCAGGCAGTAGGGCTGTGCAATTAATTGAATTTCTATTTCCATCGATTTCCAACGCTCACCAAAACAGTACACACGCACATCCGCCCCTCCCGAAGCCATAAACTCTCTCAGCTTGAATGTTTAAAAAAGGGAAAATTATCAACTTTAGTTATGATGCAATGTGACAATTCCACAATGTCGACACTTGCCTTGTCCAACACATTGAGAGGAGAGAGAGAGAGAGAGAGAGAGAGAGAGAGAGAGAGAGAGAGAGAGAGAGAGAGAGAGAGGAGGAGAGTGAGTGAGGAGAGTGAGGAGGAGGAGGAGGAGAGAGTGAGGAGTGAGTGAGAGGAGATGAGTGAGGAGGAGGAGGAGTGGAGTGAGTGAGAGTGAGGTGAGGAGTGAGAGAGGAGGAGATTGTGAAATTGCATCTAGGAGAGAAGTTTTAAAATGATTGATTTGATTTTATAATCTGTGTGGATTGATTTAGGCTACTCTACAATCTACATGCTAAAGTGAATCAATGAGGCATGTAGCTTTTAACGTTAACTGACGAGAGAGAGAGAGAGAAAAAGACTCTTGATTTTTAATCGTTTATTCAGCACGTGTTATTTAGATTAAAACTAAATCGTATATGTAAGTAAAACGAACTGTTACCTGATTTATGTATAATGGGTGGTTCCCAACATTAGTTACAGGACGTTTAGCAAAATCCATGACGCAACTCCGAGCGGGACCCCGAAAACCAGCGACTTGATAGACAGCGCACAAATACTGAATTGAATCGCTTAGCTATACGGACGATAAAAACGTTATTTTCAAGTTTTTTTGCGCGCAAAAAGTATTCTCGTCGCTTGATAAACTTAAGATTGAGCCACTGTAGTCACTTGGACTATTTTAACGATTTCTTTAATAACTTTTCTGGGCTGTCAAGTTTCAATCCCTTAGAAGCCTATGGAGGAGTGACCCAGCTCTCAGATTTAATCACAAATGTCTTAATTTGTGTTCCGAAGATGAACGAAAGTCTTACAGGGTTAGAACGACATGAGGGAGAGTAATTACTGACAGAATTTACATTTTTGGGTGAACTAACCCTTTAACTTCTAAATTTAACCATCATAGAGTGAAATTTTATCATTTGGACCCGTTTTGTCTTGCCAATTTACACATTTAAAAATTTTAATCAGTATCAGTAGGGTAACACTAACCCGTCTCACGACAGTCTAAACCCCCACTGATCTGAAAAATGACCCGATTTGTGGTTCAAAAACGGTAAATGATCTGAACCACTAGCGTCAGCATAGCAAGAGAGTAATGCTTGACAGTCAGGGTGGCACATTAGGTCAAAAGTAAACACCACAAGTAGAAACCCAGGGAACTATTCCACATTTAACCTTGCACAGCTTGTAAATAACAGGAGCAGCTTCTTCAGACAATCTTCTCACGTCAGCTTTCCTCTATCAACTGACCAAGTGAAGGCTCACAGTAATTGGGTCAGAGAGGGGTTTCTGGTCCTATTGCAGATAGTGACGCAGAACTCGGGTCAGAGCCTCAAGGTAATGGAAGTTGATGAGCGGGGCAAACGAAAGGTGTCAGGAGCGTGTGGACCCCGTCTTCTGTATGGCCCTTATGTCACATCCAATCCCTTCCCATCAGGCATGCACTGCACCACCCACCACCAAACTCCACTTTCACCCCCAGTTTCTCATTTTCTCTTCATCGGAAACCTGTCTTCTCGGGAGAGGTGGATATGCATGAATTAAGGCTGGGCAGAATTACGCTCGAGTTAACGCAGGGGAAAATGAGTCTGGCAGTGGGAAGGAGTGTGTGTGTGTGTGTGTGTGTGTGTGTGTGTGTGTGTGTGTGTGTGTGTGTGTGTGTGTGTGTGTGTGTGTGTGTGTGTGTGTGTGTGTGTGTGTGTGTGTGTGTGTGTGTGTGTGTGGTGTGTGTGTGTGTGTGTGTGTGTGTGTGTGTGGTGAACCAAAGTCTACCTGAAAGGAGTGACTGCTTCTCTCTAGACAAGCAAACAGGGACGAACGCTGATGTTTGTGGCTTGACTGAATCGGTTATGTCAAAGACTTGCATCAACACTAAGGTTTGACCTTGATCCAAACAAAAAGGCTTGTTAGGTCTTGACTCCACAGTACTAAAGCAATTATGTTAAAAATATACTTTTGCTCATTGTTCGATGCAGCATAAAAGGTTTTTGAAAGCCATGGCTTTAAGGGTAGGAAGTTGCACACGTCCTATGAAGTTATAAACACTTTGTTAATACTTGTTGAAACTAGGGCTGCACGATTTGGGGAAAATGTCATATTGCGATTATTAGTCAATATTGCGATTGCGATATAATAAACAAATGGTTTCATGAGTCAACTTGCTTGGTTCTCAAGGAAAATGCACACAGAGATTAGTGATGTTGAAATGTGTATTTCTCAACTCAAACTACCAACAACAACTAAATGATTGATAACACCTATAATGATCAATAAGCCATTGATGTTTGACGTCTGGATAAAAATGGTTCATCAATATGTTCATTCAATCCTGGCATGGAGCCACCCTGAAGGGAGGGTGGCATCTCATGCTTTCAAAGCTAACTTGCTATTGCTAGCCTCTCAGAAATTGCCTACCCTACCTTTACCGGTTAACACGCATGCTGTAACAATGAACAATGGGCTCACATTAGCAAGACAAGTTGGTTTAGGAGATTTACCACTTTTACTTAACTAAACAAAAGGTGCCAAAGAAAAAAAAACTAGTTTAAACACGTAAAATTTTCTTTTTTTTAAAAAAAGTTGTTTGCCCACAATTGTTGGGTGTTAACAGGTGGTTGCTATTCATTTGCTAAAGTGAGCTGAATGTTTTTTAGGTTGTTGCTATGTGATTGCTTACTGCTCAAAGTTAAAAGAGCAAGTCTCTAAGATACTCTAGTTAAGATATCGTTTAGGTCCCTCCAATTTAAGGAGCAATTGTGTGAGTGTTATGGTCTGAAACACCACCAATACATTTCTGCATGAGTAAACCATTTGTAATGCTAGTTTAGCTGTGTTTTACATGCACCCAAGCAATCTATTAAATAATGTGAATTGATGGCTCAATCGTTAAATCTAAATCCAAAAATAATAGAGTGAGTGGGGAAAAACAGGCAAGGATCCCTGTTCTACAGAGCCCGATCCAAGGCGTTCCTCGTGGACATAAATAAGCCATGTTTGAGTGGGCTGTTAACACATACAGACTCTTCATAATCATTTTCACCAAACCTTCTACGGCAACACACAAAAAAGCATTGAGCTAGCAGGCATCCTTTTGTATTAGCAAGGGACCCGAGACAAAAAAAAAATGGAGGTCAAAAAAAGGATGCCATCATGAAATCTAAATGAACATTACGCAGGTGAAAATCACTATGGCAAGTTATTATTTACACTGTTTACATTTCATTCTTGTCTCTCAGAAACAACCAGAATCCACAAGGCTGTAGTGGCAATATGCTAGAAAGCTAAAAATGTCCTCGACAGAAAAATCCAAATTAAATATAGAGTAGTACACTTCTCAGAGCGGTCATCGCACTGGCTGACAATCCCACCCTGCAGAGGAAAGGGTAATTTCTCCTGAATTCATGCATATGTAATCATCAATTTGACCCTGGGGCACATCAACTCATACAGACACTAAAATTCAAATGAGAACAGGCTCAATTCTACAGAGAGCTTTAAAGAAAGAACACGATGGCATGAGAGAATGTTGTTAGAATTTTCTTCACCATATATCAGATTAAACTGGCTCCTGAAATTAAGTTGGTCAAATATTTTCAAAATATGAAACAGACAGAACTACACAGTCACGTTTACTGAAAAACAGACTTTATGTTGGATCAGTAAGAAAAAAACGTAGCAAATTTGGCAGCTTTCCAGGTGCATGAGAGAAGATGCCTGATTTCAAAACCCACATCCTCACTAAGAAAAGATCTAAAAGTGTCGATATTGTGTAGAAGTTTATATGTCCGTTTTCCACCTGAAGGGATCATTCTGTCCACGTTTTCTGACTATAAGATTTTCCATTCCTAACTATCATTAACGAGTTGAGTATTCCTGTACAATTCGTTAAATGTATTGACAAGTTTAATCCGTGGACGATCGGATGCGTGTAATAGCCAGCGGCGCATAAAAGTCAAGGTGCTACCTACAATATACTAGTGAATTGAGTATATTTTCCTAACACATCTATTCAATTAATCAGCTAATGCCATTCCATGATAGGATGCACTGAATCTGATATTTAAAAAAAAAATAGTCTGACACAAACAGCTGACTATTTTTTTTAATAAATAATAGGTTGTTTATGGTTCTTTTATAATATTTTTATGTTTGAATTGGGAAACAACAAACACTGACCAATGCCAACAGCCAATAATCCAATATAATACAAAAGTATATTGGCCAAAATGTTTGGAAATGTCTGATAAAGTAAGTAAACAACCAGTGGTATCTTAAAGGGATCCCCTGGTATGAAGACATGTATAGCTTAATATAACGTAAATGATGTCTCTTATTTAAATATGTAGTAGAAAACCCATGAAAATGTATGTTATTTAAAAAAATAAACATGGTTTTTGGACTATGGGGGGCGCCATTTTTTATGTACACAGTACATTCTGCGTCGATGACGTCAAATGGTTGCACTCAGTGAGCTAGTGGCGCTTATTTCTATACTCTTTGGCTTTTTACTGCAACACAACTCAGAATACACAACTCAGAAAACAAAAAACCGATACGATACCACATTGTGTGGCTTTTGGTTGTCAAAAGGCAACAAGAGAAGCAATGTAAGATTTCTTTCTTAGCAATAATAGGATGAGAAAAGCACGGGAAGAGACCGGTGGACGAAAAAACTTTATAAAAACCCGCTTCTTTTTCCTCTCCACTTTAGCCTTGATCCCTTGGAGTCTTTTAGTAGACCACATCTACTAAAATAGCTCACAAACGGCTGAAACAAGAAACGTTAGATGCCATCTGTTAGGATGTCAACATGCCGACGCTAATCATGACTCGAGGCCGCTAGAGAAGTTCCTTAGCGCGGATTTCCCTCGAAAACTGGGGCGTTTACACTCCTTGTGGGGAAAAAATCATGGTACAGCATTTGGTTTCGACCTATACTTATAGTCATCGGCACCTGTACGCTCTTTCAGTAGCTGTGGTCATCATGTCAGTATTTTATTTTCAGACTTGTCTAATTCGAGATGTATTGTGGTAAAAATAGCAACAGATTGCGCAAGTAGCTCACGGAGTGCAACCATTTTACGTCATCAGAATAATGGCGCAAGACATGTATAAAACGATGTGATCTTTTAAAAATAAAATAAATCTTTGATGGGTTTTCTACTACATATTTCAGTAATAGGCATCATTTTCGTTATTTTAAGCCATGCATGTCTTAATACCCAAGGATCCCTTTAAAGTAAACGTGTAAATGCAGTCTAAAAAGCCTGCTGATGTCTTTTATGTTCCTAATATTAAGCAAAACAAATTACTTGTTCTTTACTGACTGTTGAATAATTACTTGCAAAATACATTGTAAATGTTTATATTACATTAGTAGGGGTGTAACGATACCCTCATGTCACGATTAGATATCACTGTACGATATTATTGAGATACTCCAAGACATATGAAAGAAGGTTAACAATTTTTTTTACTGTTGATTAAAATGCTAAATTTTGTGTTATATTGTGTGTGTAAATGAATAGGCTTTGACTTGCTGCTGGAAAACCAATGCACATGACAATAGAGACACCAGGGGCCGGTTGCATAAACCGCTTAGACTAGTAAGTCAGTCATTGAATTTTTTCTTTAAAACGGTTCATAACTTTAAGTCAGTTACATAAAAAAGTACATTGGCCTAATTTGATAGAGAAAATTAAGACTAACCATCCCTTGACTAACTGCTTGTGGGTCATCCTAGATCTTAAGACACTGTCTTAACATAATGGCTAAGTTTATGCAACTGGCCCCTAGAATAACAATATTCATGATTAATGCTTAAACTCTGTCATTGACTAGATCTATTAAAAATAATGTTGGCCACTTTTTACTGGTAACAAGACATTTGGCATTATGAGGACCCACAAATAATAATAAGTATTATTAAGTATTAATATAAGTAGTACTGACACTAAAACTCTGAAAACTTGAATTTTTGGTGAACTATCCACGATACATATTGTTGCATTTTTGCATTGTGATATATTGTGAAATGATATGGTTACATCCCTAATTATTAGTAAATTTGCATTTGAGAATTATGAATTTTCAATGGTGTTGGTTTTAACTACTGCAATCTTGGTAACATGACAACTCTGTGTGACCTTTGTGAAAATTATATTAACGTGCCACTAATAATGAGAGAGATGAACCCTGCTGTGCTGGACTAGAGAAAGCACATGACTCCCTGTAGAGAACCCACAAAAATATTCCCCTACGCACAACTGAATTATTCATAATGTAAAATATTCATCATGAAACGGTTGTTTACGATTTTAGTCAAGCAACTCAAACTGTCAGGTAAAAGTGCAACAAATTAAAGCCGTACACGAGACATCATGGATAGAAAGTACTGGGGAAGCTACCAAATTATAATTATTCTGTCCTTATCAGTGAACCGTGCAAATTGGGTTAAGTCCTGTGGTGCGCCATACAAATTGCAATTTAGTAAAATGTCAGTACATAAATAACTGATTTTTACATTAAAGAATCTTTTGCAACTCATACTTGGTAAAAGCCATTGAAAACCACGAAAGCAGTTGGTGAGCTAAAATGAAAGCCTATGCACGATGAAAATAATCTCTGCTTCACACACAGAAGACAAGTGTGCGTCTATTAAAAGCTACAGAGCAATGTGGGAGTTTGGCACTGGAAAAACACGTGGATTCTATTATGGGCAGTGAATTCGACAGTGGTAGCGGTACACAAACACACACTATAGGGCTTGCTGACAAAAATCTGCTTCTCCCAGCAGCAACGGCACTTCAAAAGCTTCTGTAATCAGCACATAGGAGATGGAAACGGGGAGAATTAGAATTAGCTTTCACCAATCACATTTCTGAAAAATCACTATAACATCTAGGGTACAACACTATTAAAAACATAACAAAAGCAAGCGTTTCACATACATTACATAATCTGTCCCGGCAGAGTTTCATAATGAACCGACAATATAATTAAACTTCTTATAATAACATAAAAGGTCTTTAATGTCGTGTTTTACGCCATTGCTTTGGTAAAACACTAGCCTGGATGCCAGCCCGAACCCCGCCCACTACAGTTCGGTCTGGACTCGATCCATTGAGTAGTAATTATGATCGGTTCAGAAATCGTCTGGCCAATCAAATTGCCAGGAAGGGCTTTATACGATGATGGACAGATGATCTGCAGTTATGTAATCATCACGTCATCAAACGTATTTCTTTCAAAAATGCTTTTCGTGTTTCCAAGTAAATTTAATCCTTAAATTCTTTTTGCAACACCGGCAAAGATCGTTCACTCATTTTTTAATACTTTTTCCAGCAGTATCAGACTCACATTCTGGCTGGAATATGAGTATGACGAAGTCAGGCTAGTAAAACACATCAAGCGAAGTAAAAGCAAAAGTGCGGTATGGCTTTGTGCCCTTATCAAATCGCAAAAGACAGTGATTTAATTAAATGTCTGTATGTGCTGTGAGTTGCATTTGGCAACATAGCATGCACCAGTTATGTATCATTTTCACATTTGCATTATTTCCAACATTCTTGTGGTAATATCATTTTAGCATTTCACTTGATTTGTAATGAGACTCGTTTGTAAACCGGTTTTTCACAGAAACTCTAGTTTTTCGCCAAAATAAATGTTCAACTGCCATTTCCATGAAAATAAAAGCTGAAGAGTAAAATTATTACTATTATATGGCTTTCTAAAACACCAATTTGAATGTAAAGTCAATTCAACTTTTTGTTCTTTGTTCAATTTGCACGCTGAACATGGGTTAGAGCTTTTATTTTTGATCTTTCAGCGTGCACCAGATTGACACATTTAACATTAAAATGTACACAATTGTCACCCAGGGGGGCATGGACCCCAAAATACTGTGTGAAACACTGAATGGGTATATTATGCAGTTCAAACAGAGCTTAATATTACTATTTTTCCCATTTATTAAAATCTTTTGAAGCAATACGATAGCTTTGTGCAAGCAAAATCTAAAACACTTGACAGCTCTCAACTCTCATTCACAATTCTGGGTAAATTCAACACTGACAATGAACGACATTGGTCACTCTTGTGTAAATTGTCAATGACAACAAACCTGGTGTGATTGAGTCTTAAGATGCTTTTATGGCACTTTTTTGATCTTGACAATTTTGCAATATGAAAAAAAAAACCATGCTTGAAATTCTACAAGGCCTATATAGCCGTTTTTGTACTCCATGGCAAAAGGAAAACACCATCACATTTTATTCACAGTTAATTTTCAGGGTGAAGTATTCCTTTAAATGTAAAATGCAGTGTAAATAGCAGCATCAGGCTGAAACGGAGCGTTTAAATCTGAAGCTCACCCAAAGGCTGTTAAGATGCCAGATGGGCACAGCAGCATGTTGCTATTGAAAAACACACCCATGCTACCACAAACTGGTTTTGTGTGCTGTTGCACCAGGAACTCACAAGTATTTGGGTTTAAAACAATCTGCGATTGTCTTCAGCAACCCAGCACCAAAGTGGAAAGAGAAAAGCCCTCAGGGTTTAGGATGACAACCTTACCAAACCTGTCCACTCATAGAGAAGATTAGAACTTAAACAAAAAACAGGCAGCTAGTTTTTATTTATTTATAAAGCCTTCATACACATAGCATCGAAACAATGGCCTTATTTGGGGATGATTAATACACAGGGTTCGTACACATTTTTACCATTAAATATCCATGACTTTTCCATGACTTAAAGGCAAATATTCATGACTTAATGTTCCATAAAAAGTCTCTGTATACATGTGAAATAAGAATAAAAATCCGTGTTCAAATTTACCACAGCATATCTTGATAGCGCTGCTTCTCCCATTTTCAAAATGTACGTTTTATGACAAAGTCTACATTTTGCACGTCCCGGGTCCTGGTCTTTCTCAATCCATGCATTATACTTTTCATGATTGAAGCCAAGCATTATTAAATCCACATTTTCCCGGCATTGCTGATTTTTGCTCAGCTGAAACAGAGTTGCCGTAAACCCCACACAGGGGACATACGTGATCGCTCGAATGACAAAAAAAAAAGTATTGCAATTTGTTTAACCAATATCATCAATTAAACAAATTCATGTACACAGATTTTTTTTTTTTTTAAATCCACGACTTTTACAAAACTTTCTGAGTTTATTCATTTTCCAAAACATTTCCAGGCGTGGAAATTGCCATTTTAAAATTCCATGACTTTTCCAGGTTTTTAATGACCGTACGAGCCTTGAATACTGATTATTAAACATATTATTTACTCTAAATAAGACGTACTGTATAATTTACCATTATTTAAATAGTTGGAATTCATAATGGAATGAATGTGAATTTTTTTAAATGAGAATATAAGAATTGCAAAGACACAAAAAGGACTGAAAAACACCATAAATAGACCTTATTACACAAGCAGTATATTCCAAGTCTCGTGAAGCCATATGAAAGCTTTCTGTGAGGAAAAGACCAAAATTTAGATCGATATAGACTGATAATCGCGCCTTCTGCTGCAAATCTCATTCTCCCACCTGCAGTTTCTATGCAGTTCATCACATTACGACACAAAAGCAGAAATTGAGCTTTGCCATCAATGGTGTTAAAAAAAAAAAGCATACAGGTTTTGATGGACACGCACATGTGTAAATAAATCATTTAATTTCTTTGATAAACAACTGCTAGGGCTGCACAATTAATATTTTTTTCTAATCGGTATTACAATTACGGATACGCTTACATAATCGGGCAAAGGAACAATTACAAAAAAAGCTATAGAAAAGGAGTTAAAGTTTTTTAAGTAGCGTTTTCAGCTTGTTTATATTCGTATAAAAATATGTCGTGCAGTTGCTTCAAACAATGGTATAAAGCTATTCAAAATAATCATAATTAATAATCACAATTTCAAGAGAGTAATCGACAATTATGCAGCTTTAACAACTACTTTAATAGAAATTCGTACTTTCCATGTCTCTTTCAATGACCATTTCAAAGGTGCCGACAGACAGACAGACTACAGACACTCAGTGTGAAAGTATATAGTGTATAGCTTTAACAAACCTGCAATTAGGGCTGGGTATCGATTCAGATGTTCAAATTCGATTTGATTTCGATTTCGATTACCGATTCGATTCAATGAATATAGATTTAAATTACAAATCCTATATTTATAAAAAAGAACAGTTAACATAAGTTTACCAGTGGTTAATTAATAAAAAGAAAGTAAGAGCCACAAACCTGTAGGGCTGGGTACCGAGTTCGATACTTTTTAGGTATCGATCGAATTGCCTCAATACTATCGAGTATCGAAAAATGACACGTTGTTCGGTTCCAGATTTCGATACCTATGGAGGTAACTCGTCAACGTCAGTGCTCAAACAAATACATATGAAATGCACATACACGCAAACTCTACACACACAAGACGCGCAGAACTCTCCACGCACATACACGCATGAGACGCACACAAACGCGCCACGCGCATACTTATATTATACGCGACTCACGCGAGCACTGACACGCGAAACACACACTCTCCGCGCACATATTCATATGAGACGCGAGCGCGCACACACACATAATATCTTAAAGAAGTCAATCAAAAGTGTGGGTACGTTTCTCCAGGCTCGATGCCAACAGCGCGCGATGCAGTATTTGCAGTAAAATAATTGCAAAGACCGGTACCACGACATGATGAAGACCTTGACAGTGCACAGAGTAAACATAAAAGTTACTCCTCTTCGATTGGTAAATGAAGAGATACCTTGTTGATCACTCTGACAGTGTTTATATTGCAATAAATGATAACCTAGTGAATGTACACTGCCGTCCAAAAATGTGTTGGTTAGTCAGAATTTCTTTTCAGCAAGGATGCATTAAAGTTATCAAAGGTGACATTAAAACATGTGTAATGTTACAAGATATTTCGTTTTTAAATAAATTATGTTCTTTTGAATTTTTTATTCATCAAAGAATCATGAAAAAAATTATCATATTTTCCAAAATATTAAGCAGCAAACTGTTTTCATATTTCTGAAGGGTCATGTGACACTGAAGTAATGATTTTGAAAATTCAGCTTTGAATTCAATTCATTTAAATAAATTTCGTTTTGAAATGTATTCAAATAAGATTTTAAATTGTAATACTATTTCACAATATTACAAGTTTTACTGTATTTTTTATTTTAAAAAATTCAGCTTTGGTGAGCATGAGCACTTTATAAAACATTTTTTGTTCCTTTGTGCACTGGCTAAGTAGCATGAGTCAAACTGAAAAAAATAAAACCAAAGTTTTTATTAGGTAATGTGTTAAGTAATCTTGTTAAAATGGATTTCATAAAATTGGTATCGAAAAAAGTATCGTTAGGAACCGGTATCGAAACTGAGATATCGAAATTGGCACCGGATCGAAAGATTTTGAACGATACCCAGCCCTACAAACCTGTATATTAAACTTGTTTTATTTTAGGTACACTTGGGTACATTAAAACAGAAGACAACTCTATATTTCAAATGAATAGACAGGATTTTCGCATGCCCTGATTAAACAGGATCAGGATATTTTATGTTTAAGATAAAACAAACATAAGATCTCACAGCATTAGCTGTAACATACAGGCTGCAAGCCTATATATGAACAGTGTAAGCTAATACTGGCTTTTGGATGAAAATAAATATGGAAAAAAATCGATTCGTGGCCTTTGAATCGACCACATTTTAAAAAACAATTAATCGAAAAATCAATTTTTTTGCCCAGCCCTACCTGCAATATAGCATTGTTTAGACTATTTTTCCACTTTGTGCTATTTTGTCTTTTTTGAGCTTGACATTCATGGATGAATAAATATTCTTCAAAATTCTTTTGAGTTATAGTAAAAAAAAAAAAAAACGGTTTCGATGGACATGATTTTGTGTAAATAAATATTACATTTTTTGGTAAACAACTACTACTTTGAAAAGAGACAAATTTCTATTAATGACTATTTGAAAGGTGCCGACAGACAGACACTCGGTGTGAAAGAAATGTAAAAAGCTGAGTAGTGGAAATGAGCGCAGTGGTCAAAGTAGGGGTGCTTAAAGCCTTTGTGCGATGCACTAGGCACCAGGACTGCCGAAAACAAAGAGGTGTCAGAGCCCCGCAGTGGACCTCCTCTCTTTGGTCTTTGGTTAGGTATGCTTTTCAGTCACGCACAGGCCTCAGACCCCCCCCCCCCTTCCTGTCCCCGCATTTCAATGTAAATAGGCCGATTGAATGGCTGCAGCTGCCCCATCAAAAGGACAGTGGTGCTAAAGGGCCCAGTCATTGAGATTCAGCCGAGCCACGCTTTCCCACCCCCAACATCACAGAAGAGCCGAGCCGCAGCCCCTAGGAAGTGCTCTTCAGTTTAGAGAACGGCCCCGTGTAAACCTCAGAGAAAAGCAACGCTCGTGTATAAGGTTGGGAATCAAAATATCAAATACTTGGTCAGGAATCAGATACTTGTTATTATAAAATTTTAATTTTGATTCTTCTTAGCGATTCCTTTGTTAGCATTTCAGTATGACTTTAAGCGAGAGACGACTTTTCACATCCAAAATTTTCTGGACTTTATAAATAAAATGTACATTAAAAGTAGTTACAAAGGTTATTCAATGTTATTTTACATTTGATTACAGTTTCTGTACCTGAAAATCTTAAAACACTTTATTTCAATCGTATCTTTGTTTGATTGTATCTATTTGTTTTGCGATTGCCAATATCTTATTTGTTCTTTTTTAATTACTGAGTATTTCTTCACTAGTTGAATAAATACTCTAGTCTATTTATAGACTAGTTGTTTTTCTATGGTATTTTAAACCACAGGCAAACGTTCCTCATGTAAGTGTTTTTAGCTGGTTGAGTTCATGATATTCAGCTAAAATTAAATGTTTTACAACAATAAGACTAAATGTGACTGATATGTAGTTTTGGGGTTTTTTTGCATTATTGGAATCGAAAAAAGAAATCAGAATCTTTAAAATTCAACCGATAACCCTACTCGTGAATGAAATTCATGATCCTATGATATGTTTGAGAGATGGTGCAGCAGGACACAAAGGTAGTGTCTGAATCCGGAGAACACAAAATGCAATTGAGGCAGGATATTTTCAACAACTAAAACCATTTTTTAAAAATACCAGGATCAAAACATTAAACTAGAGCTGCAACTAACGATTATTTGGACGGTTAATCGGATTAAAAAGACCAATTTTCTTCTTTTATTGACATAACACACTATTCCACGTCCTGGCCAAAGCTGTCCTTCAAACAAATTTAGCAACTGAATGCTATAAAAACATAGTGAATATATCTATAGCTACACTATGTACAAAAGAGCTATAAACAAAAGGAGAAGTTTAAATCCCTACATTTAACATGAAGATAATAATTATTTAAATTGCAGCAAGACACCAAGGTAAGTGGCTGAATCTGGAGAACACGAATTGAGGGAGGATATTTTCATCAGCTAAAACTATTTTTTTTAAAACACCAGGATCAAAACATTAAACGCAGATCTAATAAAACAGATATTAAGCTATAACATCTAGGTATAATAATAGGTATAAACTGAAACTGAAATTCTTAGATACAACAATAGAGATGAAATGGTATGAAAATGTCATATAAATGTGAGCATTTTGATCACTATAATCATATTACAGGGTTCGTACAGATTCTGTAAAATGAAATTCCAGGACTTTAATCACTACTTTTTTGGTTTTCAGGGACTATCAGAGATCTCACTTATTAAAGAGGTAAATGGATCAATCAAAATAAAAAAATAATAAAAAAAGGTACATATAATGTGCAGCACATGCAATGACTGTTAACTTTAACCATTGAAAGGATACTATGCCAAAGATATCGCTTTTCTTATTCAAACAGATTTTTTCTTCCATGAATATATGATTGACCTAAAGAACGAAAGCTGTATCATATACTTGAATTTGAACACGCTTATAGCCATGTGAAATGGCTCTATATCAATATCAGACGGGTGAGAAAAGATTGTTTTATCAATAAAATTAAACTGTTTTGTAATATAGCCTATAGTCTATCAATAATTCAAGCACTTTCAAGTACCTTTTCATGAATATGGCTGTTTTCAAGGGTTTTCCAAGACTGGAAAAGTCAAATTTAAGTACTTCAACAACCATGTACGAACCCTGATATTATACATATATATTGCACACTCCTACATATATAATATGTAGTAGGGCTGGATGATTAATCGAAAAATAATCAAAACCGAAATTCAGAGCCTATAACCGACGTAATTTTACCATGTCGGTTATTTCGGTGTTTGAATCCTATTAATATTTCCGCGCACTGCGCGTTAATGTACTTTCCCCTTAAAACATATTACCGCGCGTGTAGTCACGTGACTCCGCACCGTCCAGTCTGTGACATTGAAGCAACATGACCTCCTTTCACACAGCGCGTTGATCCCGGGAAATTGTCGGGAAATTTCCTTCTGTGTGAACGCAAACACGAGCCGGGATTGATGCCAGGTTGGGGACCTAGTAACATTGTTCAGTCCCGAAACGCACGATGTGTGAACAGAAGCTGTAATCAATGCCGTGTCGTCGTGATGATGCTGAAGCCGGGATCGTTCGCGAGCGTGTTTATGATCGAATCAGAGAAAAAAATGCACAACCGCGGTTTCTCGAGAGAGAAATCGCAGCTCATGAGCAAACTGTAGACGCTGCTGAGACATTACATGTGCATTGCTCAAAAAGAGAGAGACTGACAAATGCCCAGCAAGTGCCTCCACAAAGCAGGTGTCTACAAGCATTTACAAATGCTACACAATATGAAAATGATTTGTTTTTTAGGTTTATACAAGTTATATTTTACTTTTAAGATGGCAATATTTACAATCATTTATTTTGTTTACAAAAATAACTTTTTAAAAGTTCTTTATTTTCTACATTTTTAGGAAACTTTATTTTTACATTAAAACTTAAATTACGTTTTATATAAGACGTTTTTATTTCAAGCATTGTATGCTTTGTTTAATTCAAATGTTTGAAATATTTAATAAATAAGCATTAATAGCTATCTGTGTGTTTCCTTATTTTAGAATCACAAAGATAGGATTATGCACTCTTTCATTAGAAAAAATAACCGTAAACATATTTACAGTAAAAGCCTTGCCAGTGACATGAGATTTTTTTTTAAATAATCGTTCAATAATCGTAATCGAGGTGACTTGTTCGATTAATCGCGATTATGATTTTAGCCAAAATCGTCCAGCCCTAATATGTAGTCAGTGATAAATGAATATAGCTATATTATCTGTTCCATAAATAATTCTATATACCTTATTATCTGAATTGCTTAAACGTGTAGAATGCACATTAGCTTATTTCCAATCAATTAACCGGTTATTTTCCATCAACTGGTTAAAATATACAACAACTGCTACAAATTCAGTCTGACAAAACCGGCATACAAGCTGAATGAAAATCTGAAAAACCACTCTCTGACAGTAGATGGCGCTTATAGAAAAGCTTATAAACTTATAAAACTGCTTATAAACACTACTTTATTAGACATTACACGGAGGGAAGATGAAAAGAAAAAGCCATTGAAACACCTCTGAAGACAGAGTTAGTCCCTTTCAACGATGCATTCATATAATTCTTTCATACATTCATATATTTTCCACCTAGCACTCTTGTAAAACCTCTCACAGCTTTCCCACGTTCGCACTCAATCTGAAACTTAAATGAGACGGTTGCTAACGTCGCTTAAAGCTAGAAAGTAAGCCTATTTATTTACCATGTATTTTTCAAATCGCTGTAATCAAATATGGTTTATATGATAATTAAAGTATGAAATGGTAATACAAACCGCCGGGAATTTTACCATGGTTCATGATTAAACTGGTAACTGATTCACCCCTAAGATACAAAACATGTTTTACCGGTTTCATCTGAATAAAACACAAGTGTAAATTGGGTTAAAGGGATAGTTCACCCAAAAGTTGTTCCAAACCTGTATGAATTTCTTCTGCTGAACACAGAAAGTTGATATTTTTGATACATAAACAGGGTTTTTCGCGGGTGGATGAGAGTAGTGTTGTCAAAAAACTCGGTACTTCGGTACCAAGTCGGTACTAAAAAAAATTAACGGTTACGGTACCAGCTTTTCTAGGTACCGAGTACCGGGTTAATCCGGTTCTTGATGCGCTGTCGGAAAGGTGCAGAGTTTCGTCCTCTTCATAAAAACACTGAGACGTGGCGACCGGCGCTGCTAATGCGGCTCTGAATCCACTTGTTGACAAGAAAGGAGGAAAGAGCCACATATGGAAATATTTTGAATTAGGCTAATGTCACGTTGCCATAATGGGCCGTTCACACGTACACATAGCGCGTTTTCTGCGCGTGCAAATTTCAAATGTAGGCGCGCGGGAAGCGCGCTCATAATAGAAGCGACGTGCAAGCTTGTTTTTCCAGGCGCGTCACTGTTGCATAGCGGAGACACGGGAGAGCGAGAGCTTGTGGAGAAAGCGGTGTGAACTGCGCTCTCCGTGATGACGAGGAAGTGTCAGCAAAGAATTAATTGATTTTTTTAGCCCTTGCATTAAAATCAGCTACAGGGTTCTCAAGTTTTGAGAGTGACATTTTTGGCAGTTTTGGATTAAATAAAAGTACAGTTAAATCAAATAAAACATGTTTTATCTCCTGTATAGTTTGGTAACACTACAATAAGATACCATTCATTAACATTAATGCATTATCTATCAACACATTGAGTGAACAATATATTTTTACAACATTAATTAATGTTTGTGAATGTTATTTAATACAAACACTTGATTGTTCATATTTGTTCACTTCATTCATTGTGCATTAAATAATGTTAACAGATAAAACTTTTGATTTTAAAAACGTATTAGTACATTTTTAAATTAACCCCAAGGAGAATAATTGCTACAGTACTATGGTTTATTGTTAGGTAATTTTATATAATGTTATCTATCAAATAGAATCTACTTATTGTAAAGTGTTTTTAATACTACAGTTTCCATATTTGTAACCGTGATATACACTTTAATATATGTAAATTTAATCTAAATTAAGCTTTGGTACCGAAATTGGTACCGAGAACCGTGAATTTTCACTGGTATTGGTACCGAATACTGAAATTTTGGTACCGTGACAACACTAGATGAGAGATTAATAATTAATGTGTTAATAAAGACACGGTAAAACGCAGTGAATGTGCGTCACTCTTTTACTTTCATTTTTAACAACGGCATTCTCTTCAGGGAAAACCAATCAAGGAAATATGCCAGGGTTCGACATTAACGCTTGTGCGGGACACGTGTGTTTTTAAGGGACAAGTGTAGGGCTGGAAAAAAATCAATCGATTTTGGATGCGATTAATTTTTTTCCAGCCCTAGACAAGTGTAAGAGAATTTCACTTGCCCATAAGCCTTGGCCTACCTGATGTACTGACGCACCAGGAACTACGTCATCACGTTTAGGTTTTAAAAGATTTAAACACCCAGGATACACACACGTATTATAAGGACCATTTTAAACAATAATATGCCATTCAACATACAATACAATTTGAATTTTTACAATACAATACAATCCTCCTTCGCATGGTCGCTTTGTAAACAGTGGGCGGGTACTTCCGTTGCAAAGACATTTGAAACTGAAACATTGGTGTCCATTGAAGTCCATTATTCGGAGAAAAATCCAGAAATGTTTTCCTCAAAAAACTTAATTTCTCTTCCACTGAGGAAAGAAAGACATGGATATCTTGGATGGCATTGGGGTGAGTAAATTATTAGGATTGTTATGGTTTGTTCAAGCCCGAAAGAGAACTCGATACTGACGCGCATCTTTTCTGTGAGTCGTGTGTGTAATAGGCAGGACTTAACAGATACTGTGTATTTGCGTTAAATATTTTTAACGCTTTAAACTTGGTAACACAGACTATCGTAGCAAGCCTACAGGAAAGTGCCTCTACACAGGTTGAAGAGAGAAGCCTCGGTTCAATAAGAGCTGATACTGAAAGATCAAAAGAAACCACAGAGTGATAATATACAGAGAGAAGAAATGCGGCAAAGAAGAGAGCAGGGGAGAAAGAAGTGTCTCCTTTGATGTATGAGAGTTGGGGAGAAACGTTATCAAACGCACTGCAGTGGAAGCACAACCTGTGCCCAAGAGAAGAGGCGTCAGGCTGAGAAACATTCAAACCCCAGAATCAAGGGCCCCGTCCCAGGTGTTTGTGGGTGGAGAGAGAGAGAGAGAGAGAGAGAGAGAGAGAGAGAGAGAGAGAGAGAGAGAGAGAGAGAGAGAGAGAGGGAGAGAGAGAGAGAGAGTGAGAGAGAGAGAGAGGTGGAGAGAGAGAGTGAGAGAGAGAGGAGAGGTGAGGAGAAGAGAGGTGAGAGAGAGTGGAGAGTGAGAGAGAGTAGGAGAGAGAGAGAGAGAGAGAGAGAGAGAGAGAGAGAGAGAGAGAGAGAGAGAGAGAACTAATAGCAGCAAGATACATTGATGCCCGTCACAAAAAGAAGGAGGAGTCGACTAATTAGTGATCCACACACACAATTCTAAATTGCTCATAGAATTCTAAAATGTTGCTTAATTTGTTATACTTTTTTAAGGTACATGTATGATGATTCACTGTAAAAATTAGAATTGCTTTGGAACTACATTGAAACAATTGTCATGCCAATAAAGCACATTTTGAATTGAATAGAGAAAGAGAGACAGAGAGAGATTCAAAGAGGTTTATATGGCATCTGGCTGCCCAAGAAGTATAGAGGGGTCTATAAAACATTTACACCGCAAGAGAGAAGTGAAACGTGAGCGAGGAGAGCGAGCGTTCCTGTTTACAGATGCTAACACTCTGCAATGAGGAAGGGGAAGGCCAAAGGAAACCAGCACACAATCATGTCATGTGAGCAGCGGCTCGAACCACGACTGTAGAGCATTTACAACTGTGGGTAAATAAGTTTAAAGGCCCCTGGAAATCAAAATAGAAGTTTTTTAGCTTTTATTATGAATATGTTAGCCTTGAAGGGAAAGTTCACCCAAAAATGAAAATTAGCCCATATTTACACACCTCTCAAGTTATTCTAGGTGTATATGACATACGGATTTGACTAATGCTGGGTACACACCAAAAGATAATCGGGCTGATTTTGGGCTGATTTCACCCCTTCCGACAATCCCGATTCCCGATTATCTTGATGGTTCTACAGATTATCTTATCAGATTTTCTCTTGGTGTGAGGTGTGTTAAGAGTGTCCAAACCTGCTCAGAAAAACGTCAGAGCCGCCCCGATCGCGAATCGTAAATATTCAACATTTTCTAATATTTGCGATCAGAAATCCTGATGTGTGGGGGGAACCCCGAGGACAATGCACGCATGCTCTGGATATTTTCACGTGAAACGAAACAATATCCAATCAGAAAGCGGGATGTTGGAAGACGGAAGCATAACAAATGCCGTCATGGCGCAGCACCGAGTGAAGTTGATGTGGACAGCAGAGATGGAGGATCAACTCGTAGAGTTGTGGCAACAGCACGGATGTTTGTTCAACGTGTCGTGTAAAACATTTTGTTTTGAAAAGCAATTTCTTCCTGCATATTGTCCGCCATGCTTATTCTGAAGTCTCGCGAGATTTCCTGTGTTCACAGTCGAGACTCTGGTTGAAAATCTGTTCATGTGTTGTGTGCTGTCTTTGTCACATCATGACACCACACACTATAGGAGCAAAATGGTTAAATCTAGGATTTTTTCCGTTTGTGGTCCATCACATTTTGAAAATCTTATAAGATGTAAAAAATCCTTTGGTGTGTACCCAGCATTAGGCCAAGTCGAAGCGCAACGCATGCGAGTGATGTGACACACTGCTGATATTTACGTTACGCTATGACCAACTTCACTACTTCCAACGTCACAAGTTGCGTAAGATGCACTTTAGGCGTAAGTAGACTGCGTTTGGCTGGAAGCTATAATTTTATAACATGTTAAATATGAAGATTTTTCTTACACAAACGCATCACTTCGCTTCAGAAGGCCTTTATTAACCCCACGGAGCCGTGTGGAGTTCGTTTAAGATGGATAGATGCACTTTTATGAGGATAGATGCACTTTTATGACAGATAGATGCACTTTTATGACAGATAGATGCACTTATGGACTTCAGAACAGAAACAGCGATTCACTGCCATTATAAAGCTTGGAAGAGTCAGGATATTTTTTAATATAACTCTGATAGCATTCGTCTGAAAGAAGAAAGTCATACACCTAGAATGGCTTGAGGGCGAGTAAATCATGGGCTAATTTAAATTTTTGGGTGAACTATCCCTTTATGCTTATGAATAAGCTGGTGTGTTCCAAAACAATGACAAAATGCATTTAGGAGATATAAGCATTCAAACGTACAGTCTCTCACTTCCGCTAAAATGAGCAGGACTTCATCACCTCTTCTGCCCAATCAAATGCTCTCTAGAATCTAAAGCTCCACCCCCTATGCTATAAACACCACCTGACCAAAGAGAGCGTTGACGCGTTACAGAGCAATATGGGTTAGAGTGAGAGTTCGGTGGCTCAAATGCTCAAGTTTTATTCCTTTTTTAAACTGTACATTGGTTAAGAATGAAATTAATGAATCCTCTACCATTGAATCCCACGTATCATTAGCGCAAAGATTCGCTTCCATGGTGCTGTCAAGAACGACTTGCAGTCTGTGAGGAAAACTAAACGCTATTGGCTAATTGACCCTTCGCAAAGACCCGCCCTCCTTAGTTACTGTCACTATGCCCGACAAGCCACGCCTCTCACACACACATGTTCTCACGCAGTGAAAAATACATCGCGGAGCAGAGAGGAGACTGACAACACGCGGACAGACAGGACAGACCAGGTTACTTTTCGGTTACTTTTGATATTAAGCATATTAAACAAAGTCTCACCTTTCAAATATGGTCATTTTTTTAAAGAAATTTAAACAATAAATACCATTTTGTGGCTCTTTAATGTGCCGTGACAGGTCGCTGTAGAGCATCAGTTAAAGCTGCTCGTGATCCGATCATCTCTTCCTTCTAGTTCATGTATAGCATCAAATAAACATGAATTAACATAAAAAGGAATGTTGTTTTAACCGCGGAAAGGCGCCAGTATATTCAGTTTTTCAAGTTCAAATCCTCCCATGTTAATCTACTAACTCTCCTGACTGCTTTGTCCGACAAAATGGCGGATGGCGAAGTATGATTGGTCAGAACACCTGTCAATCAAGCTCCACGCGAAGGGTCAATTGAAAAGGGGGAGGAGCCATTCAATGTCCCGCCTTAGCTTCCTGTTTCAGTAGAAATTACGTCAACGCATCTTACAAAGGCACTTCAGTGGGCCTTTAAATCAACATTCATTCTGATTTAAAAGTTAGACGAATAGGGCTACAACAGTACAAATTAACAAAAACATTTTGGCATTCAACAGGGTAGTAACTGGGCTTCTTTTCTATTGCACTTCATCTGTTGGATGTGCATGCGAGTGCCGGCGAAGTCGTTCAGTGAAGTCTGTGAGGATTCGCAATCGCATGCTGTCAATATGAGCCTTTATTAGGGCTGTAGCGATACACTAATCTCACGATACGATACGATACACGATATTCAGCTCACGAGACGATATATATCACGATATTCAGCCAACGATACGATTCAATACGATTCGATATAATTCGATACACTTACATCATTTTCTGAAAGATTTAAAGGGGACAGAGTGATTTTGGTGACATCTTGTGAGTGTTCCATTTACTTGGATTGAATTAATTGAACTGAAAACTAAAAACATCAATTACACAATATATGTCTTTGACTGGACAGAGTCATTAAAAAATGCTGGACAAAATGAATTAAAGATGTGTTGAGAAAATTAGTTCCATTTATTGAAACAGTGCAAACTGTAGCTTGCAAGCCTTTGAAAAGTAAATAAAGTGCAGTATTGCAATTAGCAATGGAGAGTTAAAAAGTGCAAATAAAGTTTTGAGAAAAAAGGTTTTATAAAAAGATAAACCTCACATATTTCAGCCTTTAAATCATTTTTATAAAAAAAATGAGTCAAAAAAGATAAATTACAGACATTTACAATGCACATTAGCTTATCTTTTATTATTAATAGTAAAATTAGGTCCGATTTTCCCGTGGCGTCTGTCGTTGCTAAGCAACCATGACCTGCGCTCTCCACAACGACAAAGAAGTTTTAGTAGCTAATGGATTTCCACCACCGAAAAACGCTTGCTATAGCTCTGCTACAACATTTATCTACGGAGAAAAGAAAAACAACCATAGTGTTTGGGTGCACCCCCATGGTTCATGTTGACCGAGCTTTTAATGTTGTTATGGAAAGGGTGAAGCTGATGGTTGGTTCATGTCACATGAACTGCGGTCACGGAGCGCTTGCGCCATTCTGAAAAGTTGATGTGTTTTCATCTCGCTGCGCCTGGAGAAAATGAGTGCGTTGCTTCAATTATGAGCGCGCTTGCCGCACGCCTACATTTGAAATAACGAACTTGAGCGCGCAAAAGACACGATATGTGAACGGCCCCTTGACGAGCAAAGTTAAACACGGGGGGTTTGAATGGGACTTATATATCGATACTCGCGGCTTAAAAATCGATACTTTCTTGGGGGAAAAAATATCGATTTATATCGCAGAATCGATAAAATCACACACCCCTAGCCTTTATACAGACATATTTACCAGATAAGGATGTAGGCTAACTGTCAAATATAAGTTAGCTTAAACCATGTCTGAAACCCATTTAGCAATACACAAAGCACCTGACAGAGAGTTTAAGCAATTAATAGCCTATACAACATTCTCATGTTTTGGGCCACTTGGATTGTGCACTTTTCCCATAGAAGCTAGCTTATCTCTGACCTCCACTTTTTTCTTCATAGAAATAATCTATTAAATGATGTGACTGGATGAGGTTTTCCATGCACAACGTTAAAGTTTATTTTTCATTGTCGATTATTATGGAATAGTTGATGCAGCCCTATTCCCTCTTCTCTGCATTTCTCCTCTTCTCTAGCTTGCTTCCTAATTTATTTGTCAAATAAACCTGGCTTTGTATATTACGAATATTATTGGCTCCTTGATCAATTGCTTTTGTTCTTTTGTAAGTCGCTTTGGATAAAAGCGTCTGCTAAATTCATACATTTATTGGTGAAATATGCCAGCATTAAGAGTTCAACATCATTTATCAATCATGTGTCATTACTGGACTCTTTCAGGCCAATCAGGTTTCCATTTGTGTCAATAATAGATTAAATTATAGTATACTACTAATTTTTTCAATAACACTAAGGCTGTGTTCAATACATCAATGGGACAATATATCATCCCATGCTGATTCGAGTATTGATTCGGCTGCGTCAGCAGTAACAAGTGCAGTAGTGGTCCACACTTAATATGAATTAAGGCTGGGTGATATGGCCAAAAAAAAATCATATCTCTGTATTTTTTGGCAGAATGCCGATATATCTCTGTATTTTTCACTTTTTTTCGCCCGGTGTTGTCCTACAATGTTCATATTGAAAGCTATGAAAACAAATGTAATCAAGTACACTATGTAGTTAATGTAATCATGTATGTTACGCTATAGACCTCATGTAGCCACGCCCCGTTTAAGCGCCGCGCTCGTTGTGTTCAGTCTTCCAGTTTGTATTTCCACAGCATGAAGGTAAGATCCTACAGATTTATACTAATTTATTAACGAACTGATATGAAGAAAGATTTCAAAATCTTCCTGGTCTACTGACATTTGTTATGACATCTGCTTCAAACATTACAATGCTCATGATAACTTTCTTTATCTCTACAATAAGCAAATCCACTTCACCAGCTAATTACTCTTCGACAGAGATGCCATAGAAATATAAAGCTTTAGTTACTGCGATCATAAAAATACACTTGAGAAATTGTACATATGGCACATTTTATATCCAACTATTTTAGCAAAAGTAGAATTATTTCACTCATATTTTATTGCGCTCGTTGTGTTTGTGGCACATGCACACGGTTACTAAAGTATGTGAAGTTTAGCGGAGACTCGCTAGCATAAGCCTCATCCAATACTAACAGCAAAATGGAAATATTTGCATGATTTTCTTCACATTTACAGATGAAGAATATACCTGTCAAATGTAAGTAATGCACTAAGGCTAACGCATCTCACAAATTAAACTAAACTATTAAACTAAATTTAAAAAAAAAATTGAAAACATTTTGCAAGATTTCTGAAAATAATGACCAGAATATAAATGATTATATTAACAATAGAATTGGCTACATCTTAGTTCAACTTCACCCAAAAGAAAACAATTGAGGATGCCAGATGCCAAGGTTTTTACCAGATAACAATTTCCCAATCAGAGTTTTACACTAACAAAATACAGTAATATTCTGCCCAGAATGATACTAAACTTTCCCAACTTGGCAACTATGCAAAAACACACACACACACACACTCGACTGAGAAAGAAGCATTAGCATGTAGGAATTCAGAGATCTTCAGAGATATTCTGCTCAAAGAAAAGTGTAACGCAGCAAGCCTGTGTTCATTCCCGACTGTGGCTGCTTGTGCTATTTGCTGATCCTAAATCTGCCAGCAAACCGTTGAAATGAACTATAACATAAATCTAAACATCTATAATTGTCTACAAACATCAAAAATTTCGCTATTCCGCATTAAATGTCTGGGTTTGGGATAGTACAGGATTTCTTTCTTGTTCTAACTGGAAACATGAGCTGGAGATATTGAATAGCAGCTATATCTCTATGTTTTAGCTTTTTGGGAGAAGCTTCTTGTCTATTATCAGTTTTTATAATTGTAGAGATGCATTAATTTGTACCAGCAATGTGAACATTTCTAAAGTAGAGATGCACCAGTCAACCTGCTATGAATCAGATTTTCATTTTATTTTGGCTGATCTCTATTCTGGACTTGGGCACAAATTGCACTGCATGCCATTTATGTGGAAATATTACAAAAGCCTGTTTTCCAAGCCGTTCTCTTTTCTTCACCGTTTCATTCGTGCTGTGAATTCCAGGCCAGGAACGGTTTGTAATCGTGCCGTACTGTACAAGGCTCAAGTGGAAACATAACTGGAACCGTTCCTGACAAATATCAAAGGCTTTTCATCAGGGATGGAAATTAGCACCCGCCACCAGCCAAATGCGGGTGATTTTGTGTTGTGGCGGGTAAACTCGCTTCACCTACCGGCCACTGTGGCGGGTAAATAAAAATTGCATTCTGTTTCACCCGGACGGCGGACACTTTTAGAGGAGGCACACCTTCAACACCCGCGCGCTTCTTCCGTCGAGGCTCGGCGTTGGAGCGCGAGAGGCGGTTTGCCGTCCAAAGGGAGAGATAGCTGCGAGCGCATGGTGTATTTTTAGGGAGGGGTAGCGGTAGCTCTCTTGTGTAGTAAAGAGCTAGCCGCGCAAATATCTACCCGCGCGCTTCTTCCGCCAAGGCTTGAGCGCGAGAGACGGTTTGCCGTGTGTGTGTGTGTGTGACAGAGACAGAGAGAGTCGCGTGCGTGATCAGTGGAAACATAAAAACATACAAACTGGACATCATTCAAACTGCAAAGTGTTTACCTATATTTCTGTACACTCGCAATAAAACACAATATTGTTTTAATAAAACACACTCTAAACTCTTGTCAAACTGTAACCTACAACTGTCACCCAACCACACAGACACGCACGCACAGTTTTTAAAGTCCCCATGAACCGGAAGTTGCAAACGGCTTTTCTCCAGTGCTGTGACGTATTTCCGAGAGAAACGGAATACTTATGAGGCAAAATAGTGAGCGTGGCTTTTTTTTCCAACTAGCACCTGATTGGATCTAGAAAAATGCACCTCCTTGCCATCTCTCCTTTCACACGCTGTGTGCCTGTCTAATGTCAGTTGGAGGGGCGTGATTACGGATGTTAAGCAGACACCCAAACCATCAAGCCTACGTCATCGGGCAAGGTCCTCCAACACAGAGGGGAGGGGCATTTTCAGAATTTGATTAAAGATTACGAAGCCAAAAATTTTTTTTGTGTGGATTGACTTGCACGGATGAATTGTTCACCACAAAACGATCAATTTAGGCAAACAAAGTAAGTATGGTCAATTTTGATTTCATGGGGACTTTAAAAGCAAAACATTTATCCAACCCCATTTCAAAACAGGTTACATCTTTTGGACATTCATCATATCGCATTGGTTTTCATTTCTTGTCCTCGGAGTCAGAGCACTAATCTGTTTTTTAAAGGTACACATTCTACATTGATTAAAAGAGAAAATCAAATGTGTTTTTAATGGTAGTATTATATTATACGGAAATCAATTATTTATAATTCAGATGAGAATAAAGTTAAGGTTAATTAAAATGAAGGAAAACAAATAAATTTATCTGAAATATAGCAAATTAATTTTAAATTCAGGTACAATTACTAAACATATCTCAAGGTCTTTTTGTCTTTTTATTAATTTAATAAATAAACTAATTGTATAAAACTATTGTCAGTGCACTACAAATAAACTGGTTCTATGCCTTTATTAATAAAACGTATACAACTTAAAAATACAAGGCTTAAGACATTTATAAAAATGCCTTCTGCATTTTTGTTTTGCTTTTCACTCCATTGTACCGAAATCGTACCGAACCGTGACGTCTGAACCGAGGTATGAACCCAACCGTGACTTCTGTGTACCGTTCCACCCCTAATGCAATACAGTTTCATTATTGTTCATTATTATCCATACCTTACTATAAATAATTTGTGCGACTAAATCATGTTTTGCGCCAGTAACTGAAAAAGTTAGTAGAGTGTCCCTGTCCAGCATAGAGTGCGGTTCAGCATCGGTTCAGTTGTTTAATCTGCCCTACTCATTTAATGAAATGTATATCAGTTCATGGTTTGTGTGTGTATAAGAGAGAAAGAGAAAATGTCAGTATTGCATTGAGACTTGAGATTAAATAAACTGCTTAAGTATTGTATCTTTGTAGTATTAATTTTCACATGCAGTTACACATTGTCCGTTATAAACAAGAAAGTGGCTGGTAAAAACATTAAGTGGCTGGTAGATTTTGAAATCCACCAGCCACAGTGGCCGGTGGACAAAAAAGTTAATTTCCATCCCTGCTTTTCATTCGATCCGTCTGCTGTTTTTGTTTTGTGCAGGTTTTGTCCAATCTGTTCTTGCTTCAAATCTCAATACAATCTAATTTAAATAAAAAACAACTGCTCATATTACATGTGTGTAGCATCTTTGTTTGGATCGGAATGCAGTGGTTTCCTCTGTTTAAGGCCAGTTTGTCCAGTTATAAACAAAAAAATACATTTGTTTTAACAAAGGGGGGATCAGCAACCGGTATCGGAATCAGTAAATTTGTCTGTAAAAAAACAACAACAAAAACTGAACCGCCCATGATGCATCCCGTACATCCGAACATCCGTAATTCCGACTCGTTAGCTCAATTTAAAGTCTTTAAAAGACTTTAAAGCTTATCTTTCATGATTACCAGTACTTTGTGCACTCAAATCTAGTACTTTTTTATTGCTATTGTTATTTACTGTTATTTTCTGTTTTAATATTGTTATTGCTGCTACTTGTTGTATAGTGACCTTGAGTGGTTTGAAAGGCGCATTAAATAAAATGCTTTATTATTATTATTATCCCTATTTCTTTGAATTAATTACAGAGGGTACACTACAATTTCTGGACTTTTTACAAGTAAACTACGCAAAATATTGAAAAATATTGTACCCAATGTTCAAATTAAAACACACAGCACTAGCACCGTACACAATATTCATTAAACGAGTGTTACACTAAATTCTGATAAGAGGAAAATGAAGTCAATAATGACCTATATTGTGATACGTAACAGTACCTCTGTATCATATTTTTTGTATCATGATTTTGTTGCCGAGACCCAGTCCTCAGTAAGATAGCGGCATGCAGACATGCTTTTCAAAATATAAATTACAGAAATTTTATTTGATATTTTTTCCAGGCCTGAAAAAACACTTTTTCCCAGTAGCGTGTGAACCGTGAAAAGCTCCAAACAAAATAGTCATTAACCAGTAATAAACAAAGCACTGAAGGACAGCTGCCTCCAAACTATTCGGCATCTACAAACCAATTGGCCTGGAAGCACATTCACATACATTTACAAAATAATTGCTGTCCTTAAAGGTAGAGAAAGCAATTTGTTTTATAAACATTTCTTGTTATACTGGTTGAAACTAGACTAATAACTTAGGGCTGGGTATTGATAAATTTCACAATTCGATTTCGAAAGTTTGAAAGCTGAAAGTTTGTTAATTGTTTACTACAATTAAATACATTAAAAGTAACGTATTAAAGGTGACAGTTAAGTACAAATCTTAATGCGATTATGGATGCTTCACTACAAATAATGAGAAGTTCAGGCAGTAACAGAAAACATCAAAGATTAAAAGATATTGAGAATAAAAATCCATATCAGTATCAATTAAAAATGCCAATTGTTAATGATTAGTTTGCGTCCACAGTTCACACAGCAGACATGTTTATCTGTAGTAGTTTACTACATTTTACTAAATGACGTCCTGCACTTTTACAGTATTTGCATGTTCATTCATAGACACATCTCCATATTTTCTCTCTTTCTGGCTCAGCCATCAGCATTGTAGCTCAATAGAGATGAGGGCTTTGAAAAAGCCAGATATTTTTCAGTTTGACATGCATTTCTGACATGGAAAGCTGATCCTCGCTGTCCCTGTGCGATTTTCACGCTCGCTCGAAGTCAGTGAGGTTTTTTTTTCAATGCAAGTTTGCTGCGAGTCGTCTCATTTTATTACGTCAACATAAAAGATGTGATGGGCTACTCATCACAGAACATGCAGGTAAAAAAGGCATGCAATTTTTAACCATAACACGTAAATTTATATTGACGCCAATGGCGATCTCCGCAAAAATATGAATCTGCAGCAGTCAGGTGGTACAAGTGATACATCTTTAAATGATTTACGATCATTATTATTGTAATGTCATGTGGTTTGAGACACGAGGTAATTTAATGCCGTCTCTCGTGACACTTCGCAGACTCTTCTGTGTGCGTTGATGTGTTTGAGGAGGTGTGGCTTTGTATGAAGGGAGGGTGGGATCTCATGCTTTCAAAGCTAACTTGCTATTGCTAGCCTCTCAGAAATTGCCTACCCTACCTTTAAAGAACTGTTCATGTTTGCAAACAGTAAAGCTGAAAAAAGCTCTCCAATGAGGAACGATAGGTCAAAAAATGCATGTCTCTCTACAGACCTAAATATGTCAATTCTCCTGGTGACGGAGCGTGGATTTGTTTCAAACCAAGAAAAATACTTTGACACTATATATGCTGACCTTTATAACATCAAGACCATACATTAAATAACATTTAATCTGCAACTATCGGAGATGAACATGTTTCATGAGTCACAGAATTTGCTCTCAAAAGGCTGCATTGAGAAAGACAGAGCAAATAATTACGGTTTGAGAATGTCTGCCATTATAAATGCAAAGAAAAAGCTTTCTGAAACAGCATTCCTGACCCCACACCCCAGACTAAAGTCAATTTCCCCTCTCTGCCAAACAATAAGCAGGACTCTCACAACACAAGGGTAGACAAACAGGCCCGACAACCTCAGACAAACACCCACGGATCTTCAGCTAAATCCCGATTAGTGCTTTTAAACCACCTTCTGGTAAACAGCCTACAAGTGCCACAAGTCAACAGTTTCACGGTTGCATAAGAAGACTCTGCATAAAAGTTGTGCTCAGAAGAATTAAACAAACGTGAGGAAGAGAGGGATGTAAAGTGGCAGCAGAGTATGTGGAGAGAGCGAGAGAGGAGAGAGAGAGAGAGAGAGAGAGAGAGAGAGAGAGAGAGAGAGAAGAGAGAGAGAGAGAGAGAGTGCTAACGCCCCAACGCCGCAGTGTTCTTCCACTGCACCAACACCAGCTCTGTTTACTTCATCACAAACTTACACAGATTCACTCTCTATCCTTCACATCAGCCTTTAAAGAAGTATTGTAAGGCTCTGCTTCAGTGCAACTCCTCGCTGAAGTAAACAATCACACCACATAATGTCTAAACAAGTCACATCCACATGCAGTTCTCACGAAATGGGTTTTCAGAGCCTTGGCTTCCTCACATCACATAGAAGAGATAGAGAAGCCCAGGTCTTACTAATGTCCTGAAGCAAAAGCAAGAAACATGTAATATGATCAGCTACATAAAACAAGTGTGCAATAAGCATTTTCTGGGATGCATTGATGTGAAAATTTTAGCCGATAACCGATAACCGATATATTGGCCGATAAATCTAAATCCAAATGTTTATATACATTTTGAAAGCCTGATTACTAAAACAAAAGTCTCATAATTAAAATCCATATCCCAAGCACACATTATAATTTTATGTAGACTATATGACAGACTTGCTGTATTTTCCTTTTCAAAGTGATTTCAATCCTATTTCAAGCAATTCATGGCGAATATTGCGCATCTGAAGTGTCTCAGCTGAAGGAAATAATCAATTATTTATCAGCTTTAATATATCGGCCATATTTTTGTTGAGCCGATAATTATAACATTTAAAAAATGAACATATACTTATATGTTGGCCGATATATAATGCATCCCTAGTAAAATATTTAGTATGATTGTTGCACTGCATCTGTGAATGTTGTTGTTATTATTATACTATACTACAAAAGTAGCCTAGGTGCTATTTTACTTGTGACAGAGTCAAATTCTTCCCTTAAATATAAGGGAATTAAAAACCAAACCAAAACTGAATACATCACCAACATAATATTGTCAATACCATAAAAATACATCTAATCATCACAACTGAGTGTTGCAGTTATCTAATATTTATAGTCAGAAACTGTGCACTGGTAACCCAAAGCAAAATCTTATTATAGATGTTATCTCCATAATCCCTGCAACCATATCAGCACATAGGCAACAATATTTCCTCGTATATGTGCCCTTGAAACATACATATATTAAGCTGCCCATCCCAGTGGCTGATTTCTGCAGAGCCTGTCTATCAGATTCCCAGAGAGAAAACGACAACATGACGAGGATTATTTTCATTTCTCCAGCTTCACACGCTCGCCTTCAGTTACTACAAACCTGCATCATTTTAGACCTACACAAAGCACAGGAACGAATACATTTGCACAGTCTGACAAAAAAACATAGATTTTCACGAATACGCAAAAATTTCCTCGACTTCAGGGTGGGGGAGGGACACAAACTCCCGTTAGCAACGGGGCTAAATCCGATAGCGGGCTAACCGTGAAAGTCGACGCCTGAGAGGACGTGCAAACGGTTTTCCGACTAGAAATGGCCTTTAACCGAAAACATAGCTATTTTAAAGTGCTTACCTTCTTTAAAACGTGAGCTACATCTACAAAATTATACTTGGTATTCCTTCCCGATGCTTGTTTTTCCCATTTGAGGCCTTCCACTTCAGCAATCTCCGATGCGGGAACATCCGAGGCGCGCGACGCTCATCTCAGTCCGCGCTCGCGCCAGCGTGCTAAAGCTAATCACTGATTACCTCCTCAGAAAATGCGATGATTAAAACCTCTCAGGGCTCCGATGAAATGCTCAGAGAAATGGTTATAAACTCTCCTTCCGTTCCTTTGAAAAAAAAGTCTCAGTAACGGTATGTTCGCTGATTTGGCTTGATTTTGAGGTGTAAAAATAAAATTCCGCTTCAAGTTAATCCTCAACGTCCGACTCCTTCCGAACCGTTTCGACTCGCGCTGACGAAGAGCGAACGCGAGCTTCTGAGACGCGAGCTGTGATTGGTTGACGCGTATGGGAGGTCACTGTTTGGTCCCCCTTGCAACGGTGAAACTGGCGCCATTGTGGCTCTTCCGAAGGAAGCTTCCACGTTGTTTTCTTTGGCGATCTCGAGCCGTAATGGCGTCGACAGTGGCATGTTTTTGCGAGCTCCCATTTGGGTGAGAGGAAAATGGAGAACCTGTGTGGGAATATGTTGTAAAGTTGACTGAGTTAGGTTTTTAAGATGAACAGAGCTAATTATTCTTCCTTATCAAGTCTTAATTTAGAATTTGTTCTGTTTCTAGAACTGTTTATTGCAATCTAAATCGTATTTTTGTAGTATTATAAACTGCTTGCCGATGACGGATTGCGAGCTCATAAGCTACAGCACGTGTTGTTTTCATGGACTAGTTTGGTAAATGTATCTTAGATGTGTTTTTGTTTTAATTTCGCTTTGACGTCACAAGCTTGTGACACCGATGTCTTGCAGAGCAGAATAACGCAACGGCTCCCTCTGCCGTAGAGAACATATAATTAATTGTTCTTGCCATAATTATACTTAAATATTCTGCAACCCCACTTCATATCCCAACACTCGACATCTAAAATCACACAGACTGCCAGATGTGAAATCTTACCACAATTGGCACAATAACAAAAGGGACATAACGACCAACCAGGAAAAAAGCCTATATATATTTAAAAATCATGTTTATTTTTTTTCGAACACGAACTACATTTTAAATCAAATTTAAACCTCAGATTGCAATGTTTTTGTTTATTTTTTTGATTTGCGCATGCCCCAAGCCCCCCCAACTACAACCGTTTGTAGTTTTACTGGTTATTCAACTGCGAGTAGAACGACATTTCCCATCAGCCCCTTCTCGAGCTGTTTCCATTCCTGATTGGCAGATTCCGAAGGTGAAAGTTTAACAGACATGTTTCCCGAGCCTGTTCGGTAAACACCCAATAGAGTTCACGGCTTTATAATGTCATTGTGATTGTATCATTTAAGACATATTTTTTGTTTTATCTAAACGTTTTATTTGCTCTGTATATTTCCGAAATATCAGAGTAGAAGACGCGGTTATTATTTATAAGCAACTATATTTGTCTGTGTTGGATAAGACCAGCAGAATCATTATGGCAGTTGTGTGATATTTCAGCTCTTAAAGAGGTCACATTAAAGACTGGCATTCGTTCTGGTATAGTATGTATTTGACCCAAGCGACGCGATAAACCAGATTTTACTATGGCAGCGCTGCTTTTGCTGCGTGGAAGCAAATGTTACGACAAACGGATTTGGTCGTTGTCGAATTGTTTCAGTTGTTTTCAAACCAGCAGAAAACTCCTGGAGAACAATGTGACTTCATACTCGTCTTTAGTGACTGCAAACACAAGAGGTCTAAAATCAGGACGCATTCAGGTGGGTTTTTTAAAACGTCGACCAAGTTAACTATTTATGTTAAAGGAACACTCCAACATTTTTTGAAATAAGGCTTATTCACATTCTTTCCTACATTTAGATAGGTGTGCAAATGCATTTTTGTCTCAGTGCATGCATTGTTTTAGTTTGACAGGGTCGGCGCTAGCTTAGCTTAGCACAATGAATGGAATCCTTTGGTGCCAGCTAGCATGTCCTGAGTAAAAGTGATCATTTAAAAAAAAAAAACCACGTAATTACTTCTTGTGGCCTGCGTATTCACAACGAGTACAAATAGCGATGCAGATTAACACTAGGCGATTTCCTAGGCAGATATTGACTTGGAACTATATTAGGGGGAAGTACAGGCGAAGCACTGCTACTTGGGTGCAGAGATATCACGCAACACATGAAATCCCAAGTAGCAGTGCTTCGCCTGTGCTTCCCCCTAATATAGTCCCAAGTCAATATCTGCCTAGAAAATCGCCTAGTGTTAATCTGCAGCGCTATTTGTACTCGTTGTGAATACACATGCCACAAGAAGTAATAACGTGTGTTTTTTTTTTAAATGATCACTTTTACTCAGGACATGCTAGCTGGCACCAAAGGATTCCATTCATTGTGCTAAGCTAAGCTAGCGCCGACCCTGTCAAACTAAAACAATGCATGCACTGAGACAAAAATGCATTTGCACACCTATCTAAATGTAGGAAAGAATGTGAATCAGCCTTGTTTCAAAAAACGGTGGAGTGTTGCTTTAATATGAAGTTCAGTGACGTTAAAGGGATAGTTCACCCTAAAATTAAAATGCTGTCATTAATTGCTCAAACTGATTTCGTTCCTTACCCGTAAGACTTTCGTTCATCTTCAGAACACAAATTAATATATTTTCTATGAAATCTGACTGTTTTCTGTCCCTCTATTGACAGTCTACGCAACTACCACTTTGACGGTTTTAAAAGTTCTTAGTAAAACTAATCCATATCAATTGAGTGTTTCACTCCAAATTCTTCTGAAGAGACTTGATTGCTTTGCTATATGATGAACAGATTTAATGTCCTTTATTCCAATTTAAACATTGATCAGCGTCGATGATAGAACAAACATCGTTGGTTATCGTACGTCAAGTGAAAATGCTTGAGCTTCTGTTTAGCACAACTGATGTGTGAGTTGATGAATGTTTATATGTGAAAAAAAGCCTAAATTCAATCTGTACATCATATAAAGTGATCTTGTCTCTTTAGAAATTTTAGACTAAACCCCTCAATTCATATGGGTTAGTTTTACAATCTCTTTATGAACTTTATGTCAAAGTGGTAGTTGCGTAGCTGTCAATGGAGGGACAGAAGTCTCTCAGATTTCATCAAAAAAGATTTTCATTTGTGTTTTCCGAAGATTAATGAATATCTTACGTGTTTAGAACGACATGAGATTGTTTGTACAAACGTTTTGTTGATAATAATAATAAAAAAATGTAAAAAAAAATTGGGTGAACTATCCCTTTAAGTCAATTTTTTAAGAAAAATGTGTTTTATAACCATGACGAGTCTAGTCTGTTAGTAAATTTTTGGCCAAAAGGGAAATTATATGTTAATTATAATAATACCAGGTAATATCGAAAGGACTGTATATTTGCCAGTTCACTTGTCTATGATTATGCATGCACTTGATGTTACTTGTATGATTAACCAAGTTGCCATCATTTCACAGAACATTTTGACAAAGCCTTTAATCCCAAGGCTTATTGGACTTGAATTCCATAGTCGCCACAAATTGTTCACAAATCCTATGAAACTGTGGAAACTTTTAGGTAAGTAGTAGGTTTATTTTAATGTTTTCACCAGACAAAGTAGTGATGCAGAGCTCTTGACGTCTTATGAATCTTAAAGCATGTTTTGATTCATGTTCTAAGTCTTCCTGGTGCTTTGCATAATGGGAATGTGTTTCACATCTTTCAGGAACTACTCATTATTTCAGCACATCCAACAAAAGACATGAAAAGAAAGAGGGTGGTAAAGGGAAGACCCCAGAGGAGGATGAAGGTATTTTGTTAATTTTTTAATCAGTAGTGTACATCACAAAATACACCTTTTAGAAGTCATCAGGATCCAAAAGAAACCCTGAAGAGTATGATGACGTGTTTACTGGTGCGAGGGCGGGGCAACCTGTCACTCACATAAGATCCACCAATAGCAAATGACAACCATCAATTCCCAATGATGAAATTAAGTCCCGTCCTACATTTGCTCTTGTTCGAGAAGCCGTTACGCATCACAATGGAGAAGAAAAGACAATCGCAATGTCGACTTCAAATATGAAACTAAAACCACCAGTAGGTGGCAGCAAGTCCCTGTGTTCATGAGCGAGTCACTGAATCATTCATTCAAACGATTTGTTTCAAACAGCTGATTCGTTCAGAAATTCAATTCACATTTATTTGTATAGCGCGTTTCACAGTACATATTTCAAATACATATTTCAAAGCAGCTTTACAGAAAATGCATGTCTACATTATAATTTAGAGTGATCTTTTTTCAGAGGTGACTGTCTTAGTTAATATGTATTTCAGAAATGTACATATGCAAATCACAGTTAGTTAAAAATGTATGAATTTAAGGCAGAAACAATGAATGGCTCATTAAAGTAATGAATACATGTTTGTGAAATGAAGCAAATGTCTGTCTTTATAAATGGGTTATTGAATCATTCACTCGAACGATTCATTCAATGACATCTTCGTTTAGAACTATTTTCATGGAATATGAAAAATATGAATATTTTCGTGAATCAGCTGTCAACAACAGGTCTAAACCAGCCACGGTACCAGCACACAAACACAATCAGTAAAATATCGAATTATTATCAACAAAACTTTGAAAATATCGAGTTTTTTTTGTCAATATGGCGCCCCTAATGTAAGGTATTAATTTTGATTTCTTCGGGTCTTAAAAAGCCTTAAATTTGACTTTAAAAAATGTGCAGAAACCCTGTGATAGCTTCGTTCTATTGTGTTTATTTATCCTATTTCTTGTAATTTTCTTTGAAATTTGCTTCTTTCTTGTTATATGACATCAGGTTAACCAGGACAGCAGTCGATTATGCAATTTGTTGACCAACTCAAATAATTCAGAGACAGCCTGATATACTTTCATGCCAAATTAGTCATGCACACTTTGCTTTTTCATTCCCTAGAAGAGAAAAAGAGACGAGAGCAAGAGGATCAGATGTATAGGGAGCGACTGCGCACACTTTTTATTATCGCTGTCATCATGAGCTTGCTCAACTCCATCAATACCAGTGGCGGAAACATATCCTGGAATGATTTTGTAAATGAAATGCTGGCCAAAGGAGAGGTGTCGCGAGTACAGGTGGTACCGGAGAGTGACATCGTCGAGATCTACCTTCACCCGGGTGCAGTCATCTTCGGAAGACCTGTACGTCATTTCACATCAGATTTAATGATTGCTATCAATTCCAGTTTAATTTGTGTCCTGTTGTCTGTTGTAGAGACTGGCCCTGATGTACCGAATGCAGGTGGCCAATATTGACAAGTTTGAGGAGAAGCTGAGAGCAGCAGAAGAAGAGCTGAGTATAGATGCCAAAGACCGAATTCCTGTGAACTACAAGCGCACAGGCTTCTTTGGGAAGTGAGTAATTTGAACTTTACACCGAGCAGACAAACCTCGCCAGCTGAAAAAGTGCACTTAGGTAGAGATGCACCGATTATAATTTTCTAGGCTGATTACGATTTCTGATTTTTCATTGAGTTTGACCTGCCGATTCCGATTTCATTTTTTCTAACCACTTTACAGCACACACAAATATTTATTTTCTCTCTTTTCTTTAGTAGAACTTTTTTTTATAGAACAATTTTTGAACAGTAATCGCTATAAAATAGAAATATATAAATTACTCCTAGAGTGGGAAATTCACACACATCCAAAATGCAGTGTTATGGAAGAACCATTTCTTCCTTTTCACATCAAATATCCAACAAAAAAAAATTGTCTTTTCTGACATAGCTACTCTAGTTCTTGTTAAAACACACCAGACATTTTGTGTGAAATCATATTTATTTTGCGCGATGCTCCTGATGAAGCCAATGAGCATATATGGGGATGATTAGGAGGCCATGATGGACAGAGGCCAAGGGGCAAATTTGGCTAGGATGCCGGGGTTACACCCCTACTCTGTCGAAAGACATCCTGGGATTTTTAATGACCACAGAGAGTCAGGACCTCGGTTTAACGTCTCATCCGAAGGACGGAGGTTTGTAACTCATTTGCATAATGCCAGCCTATGGTTTTTATTGGCTGTCCGCGAACAGTCTACTGGAAACAATCCAACCGTCTCAATTGTCTCTGCATTGCGAGAGGCTGTATAAGCAAATAAGTTGCTTATTTCACCAGCCTATGTGAACCTGAGAGGAGGAGATGTGTTAAATTTACCCATTCTTCCTGCTGATGCTTCACGTCTTATTGCCTGTATCTGCTTTTGTCTCCTTAAAGGCTGGCTTTTACGGTTCGGAAGCTTATAAAATGTATTTCTGGGTTATTTAGCTTTTATACATTTTTCTGTCTTTTGTTATATGTCATAAATGACAAGGAGGCAGCCTCTCGCAATGCAAAGTCAATGGAGATATGGGATTAATATCCTGCCATGATTCAAAACTGAAAATAAAGTTTTGAAAGGTTGAAACTAAGTGTTCGAAAACTAAAAATCTTACAAAAAAAGTTTTGCAAGATCGAAAAATAAGATTAGCAAGCTTGCAAAATGTAAAAAATATATATATATATCTCTGCAAACATTATGTTGTTTTTGAGATTTCCTTCTTCAGAACTGCAACATTTTTTTTACGATGTTGCGCAAACAATTTTTTAGAGTTTCAAATTTGTCAGTGTTCTCCCACTGTATTAGTTTGTTTTCCAGGTTTGAAACCTTGTAAATGGTAATCTGAAAACTGGTGTGTGAATGTGTAAAGAAAAGTTTTGAAACTCTGAAAACAGAGTTTTGCAGGCTTGCAAAGTGGTAAAAAAAGAAAATCTCTGCAAACATAATTTTGTTTTTGAGTTTTCCTTCTTCAAAAGTGCAACACTCTTTTTTTACGGTGTTGCACAATCATTTTTTCAGAGTTTCGAATTTGTCACTGTTCTCCCGGTGTATAGTTTGTTTTCCAGATTTGAAACCTTGTAAATGGTGATCTGAAAACTGGTGTGCGAATAGGTGAAAAAAAGTTTTGAAACTCTGAAAACTGAGGTTCGAAAGGACGAAACTTATTACATTACATTACATTAGCACTCCTATTGCAGACCATTTTTTCAGAGCTGAGTTTACAACACCCACTTTGCGGAGATACGCCAACACAGTTGCGAGCTTGCGACTCGCGAAATTTGTGGCAGCGTTGTTACGCAGCTCTGCTCTGAAACTCTGAAACTCAGACTGAGCGAAAATGAAGCTTCGCAACCTCGCAACTAAAAAAAAAGACTGGAGGGAGGGCCTTCTGCTCTTGCCTAATGCTTTGCTGTCTGCTGACGTACAGTCCAATCACAAGTCGTATTTACTGGAAAGGTGGGATTGACCGACTGCTCCGCCAATGACGAAAGCGCACAGGAGACGCAAACAGGATGCACGGCTCTCTGTGTGGCAAGCGGGTCAGAATTACGCTATAGATTAATAGGCTACATATTTAGAAGACACTTTTGTCCAAAACTTACAAAAAAGATACAAAGCAATTCGTCAAATGTCAGTCATAGTTCGTCACAATGTCATTTTACGCTCATCATTCATTAAATCGTCTATTCCAGCATATTCCACCATTATTGTGGAGCGCGCGCCGCTTACTGCATGACATGGTGTCGTCGTGCGACTTGTATCTTGCATTTTCCTATCTATCAACAGTGGAAACAACTTAAAATACTCCCTAATTTCTGGTCATAAAGAAAATAATAATACATCATTCGCAACTAATTATATTTGTGTAAACTCACAATAATAAGAAAACGATGTGCTTTTGTAAAATAACTTTCATGCTCTCCGTGAACTGCAGCGCATCTCAAATGAACTGAAAAACAGTGTATAGCCTACTAGCTTTACAGTCACAGAAATTCGAAAAATACATATAAAGCTTGACATTTTAAACGAACAACACTAACTTTTAAACAAACAAATTAGAATCGAAAGCAAATAGCCTACCGTCTGATTATGTAATCTCTAAAGGCGCATCCCCTTTACAGCGGAGATGATATGTTAGCTGCTTGATTTATAAAAAAACATTAGTTTATTAATAAACATTTAAAATGCCTCGTTATTTGTTAAGACACATTTATTATCATTAGCCTCTTTTGCACCGGCAAGATTTATGCATGCGCTTGGGATAGGCTATATTTGTCCATGCACCCAGTATATAGAATAAATTAATATAGCCTAAACGTGCGATTAGTCAACTAATTGCTTAAACGAATGACTAGTAGTCGACTAGAAAAAATCTTTAGTCTATGGCAACTCTACTCAATAAACAATTTAGTTGACATTATTTACTTAGTAGTATCCAACTCTTATCATTAAATTAGTTGAGTTGACATTATTGAACTAATAAAATGATCAAATATGCTTAGCATATATGCTTATATATATATATATATATATATATATATATATATATATATATATATATATATATATATATATATATATATATATATATATATATATATATATATATATTATATATTTAACTGCCACAGTGGCTGGTGGTCAAAAAAGTTAACTTCAGGCCTGTATGTGATGCATCATGAGATATTGCTGCACATCTCCATTCTCACACTGTAAAACAAACAGTGTGTACAAACAAGTATTTTATCTTGAAAGTCTTGACAGCATTAGCTATAAAGTTGATTTTGTAAGGTTTTAATAAAAACATACTTGTGCATTTCTTCTTTGAATCACGAAAAAAGCCTTTGATTATGTTTATCATATAAAAATAATAATTAGCTAACCTACGACTAAACTAATGAGTCTGAGTCAAACTGTTACTTTAAGTAGGCTCCCACGCAGTTTTTGCAGTTTTAATTTAAGTATTAAGTGTCAGTATGGTGGATGATGAAAGCAGATTCAGAAGAAGATTGAAATAAGAGACAGAATGAATGCTCAGTTTAATAGTCGCCGACGCCATCATGTCATGCAGTAAGCGGCGCGCGCTCCACAATAATGGTGGAATATGCTGGAATAGACGATTTAATGAATGATGAGCGTAAAAATCTTGTGGTTATTTGTGATAATCCTAGCCCTTTATTCTTATTGTCTAAATAATCAATTATTAGACTGACATTGTGACGGACTATGACTGACATTTGACGAATTGCTTTGTATCTTTTTGTAAGTTTTGGACAAAAGTGTCTTCTAAATATGTAGCCTATTAATCTATAGCGTAATTCTGGCCCGCTTGCCACAGAGAGCCGTGCATCCTGTTTGCGTCTCCTGTGCGCTTTCGTCATTGGCGGAGCAGTCGGTCAATCCCACCTTTCCAGTAAATACGACTTGTGATTGGACTGTACGTCAGCAGACAGCAAAGCATTAGGCAAGAGCAGAAGGCCCTCCCTCCAGTCTTTTTTTTTAGTTGCGAGGTTGCGAAGCTTCATTTTCGCTCAGTCTGAGTTTCAGAGTTTCAGAGCAGAGCTGCGTAACAACGCTGCCACAAATTTCGCGAGTCGCAAGCTCGCAACTGTGTTGGCGTATCTCCGCAAAGTGGGTGTTGTAAACTCAGCTCTGAAAAAATGGTCTGCAATAGGAGTGCTAATGTAATGTAATGTAATAAGTTTCACCCTTTCGAACCTCAGTTTTCAGAGTTTCAAAACTTTTTTTCACCTATTCGCACACCAGTTTTCAGATCACCATTTACAAGGTTTCAAATCTGGAAAACAAACTATACACTGGGAGAACAGTGACAAATTCGAAACTCTGAAAAAATGATTGTGCAACACCGTAAAAAAAAGAGTGTTGCACTTCTGAAGAAGGAAAACTCAAAAACAAAATTATGTTTGCAGAGATTTTCTTTTTTTTACCACTTTGCAAGCCTGCAAAACTCCGTTTTCAGAGTTTCAAAACTTTTCTTTACACATTCACACACCAGTTTTCAGATTACCATTTACAAGGTTTCAAACCTGGAAAACAAACTAATACAGTGGGAGAACACTGACAAATTTGAAACTCTAAAAATTGTTTGCGCAACATCGTAAAAAAAATGTTGCAGTTCTGAAGAAGGAAATCTCAAAAACAACATAATGTTTGCAGAGATATATATTTTTTTTACATTTTGCAAGCTTGCTAATCTTATTTTTCGATCTTGCAAAACTTTTTTTGTAAGATTTTGAGTTTTCGAACACTTAGTTTCAACCTTTCAAAACTTTATTTTCAGTTTTGAATCATGGCAGGATATAAATCCCATATGGAGACGGTTAGATTGTTTTCCCCCCGGTGGGCGTGGCCTTCAGATTATGATGCGTTGCGCTCTGTCTCTATGCTATCTGACCAATCAAAGCAGAGTTGGCTTTTGGAAAGGCGGGGTTTAGAGAGACTTGAATCCTTGATCGAGCCGTTTCAGATACGCAATGTATATTATGAGGAAAATTAAAGTGTTTTTTGACCTTAGATGCATGTAAACCTGTTGTAGGAGACTCCCAAACAAAACAGTAGCATAACTGGGGCAGTTTAAATGTGACTGTTATCATGACCGAATAGCTCTAGATCAGTGTCTTCTCCTCCACAGTGCCCTTTATGCTCTCGGCATGGCGGCCATTGGGGTTGCGATCCTCTGGTACATCTTCCGGCTGGCAGGAATGGGTGGGAGAGATGGCGGCTTTAGTGCGTTTGTAAGTCAAGATTTCCTTAATTTGTATCAGTTTTAGACTACTATGAAATGTTTTGTGATGTCAAATCGTCTGTCTGCTCCACCAGAATCAGTTGAAAATGGCTAAATTCACTATTGTCGATGGGAAATCTGGGAAAGGGATAAGCTTCAAAGATGTTGCTGGTATGCATGAGGCCAAGATGGAAGTCAAAGAGTTTGTGGACTATCTAAAGGTAAGGGCTTCTGAAAGTTTAGGTATAAAACATTATTTCCTAATAATGCTCAGATTTACCTGGAAACTACGATCTGAAATGTGTCAGATCACAATTCATAATGCGAGTGCATGTGGCATTTTCAGTTCATAGGGACAGGATAACAGGCATTAGTGTAAACTAGGACATTGGCTCCTAGAGATATGTATATTCTTCATATTCTGTGTAGTGGTCTGTTCACAGCAATGAAATAAATTAACTTTCATTAAGGGGCGACAAACTGATTAACACATTGAATTCCAGGGGCATTTTTACCTTTATAAGGTACAAATTAGAAGAAAAAAATCTAATGTTATTAGATGTGTGCATTATCTTTTATGTAAAAGTTTTACATTTAATCAGTAAATTAGAGTAGATCAATCAATCTAAAATTCGTCAATGGGAACATGATTTAATAATAGTCAAATAGTCAACAAAATAATAGTCGTTGCAAAATAAACGATACAAAGTTTACATGTCGCATTAAAGGATTAGTTCACTTTTAAAAAAACTTTGCTGATAATTTACTCACCCCCATGTCATCCAAGATCTCCATGTCTTTCTTTCTTCAGTCGAAAAGAAATGAAGGTTTTTGATGAAAACATTCCAGGATTTTTCTCCATATAATGGACTTCAATGGGACCCAAACGGTTCAAGGTCCAAATGACAGTTTCAGTGCAGCTTCAAAGGGCTTTAAACGACACCAGACGATGAATAAGGGTCTTATCTAGCGAAACCATCGCTCATTTAAAAAATAAATCAAAAAGTTTAAGTTTTATAAGCACAAATGCTCGCCTTGCTCTGTTCTCCTGTTCGAACTCGTTCATCAAAATGAACAAATCTTTTTTCGAGTCATTTCGTTCGTTGATTGAATAAAATGACTCGAAAAAAGATTTGTTCATTTTGATGAATAAGTTTATCTATGCATCAAAAACCTTAATTTCTTTTCGACTGAAGAAAGAAAGACATGGACATCTTGGATGACATGGGGGTGAGTAAATTATCAGCAAAACTTTTTTAGTGAACAAATCCTTTAAACTGGCAGATTTTAGAATGTTGTAGGCAATTTTTTGCAAGTAGTTACATGTTTAATCTTGTCTTGCCTGGATCTTTGGTGTGTAAACTCGTGAACATCTGAACGCCCCTTTCAAAAATGTTGCTTCCAACGCACCTTGTTGTTCTCTGAACGCCCCCTGGGGACAGTACCGCCCCCATTGAGAACCACTAGAAAGAGTTTTTTCAGATCAAATCAAAGGAATCAGAGGAAAAAATTATTTTGTTTCTAGCACCTATGGTTCAAAAGTTATTAGCATAAACGTCAGTGCAAAATTGGACAGTTGGTGGCGCTAGATGGTTTGAGTTAGAGACGTCCAATTTGGCGTGCTCTTTGTCGAATTCGTTCACTCGTTTTTCAAGCGCGGTTTGACAAATCAACTTGAATTCTGTAACTTTGCATGGCCTAAACTTGATGTAGTTAAACTTCAAAGGTCTAGGAGGAGTTAAAAAAAGGTTTTTCAGAAAATTTTAATTAGCGAAATAAATTTAATGACGGGAAAATTACGTCACATGGTGCAATCTAATCAATAAAATTAAAAATTCTAGCCCTTATGGTTCAAATCTAGGTCTTATGATCAAATCTAGGTCTTCACACTTTTAGTCTGAAGATGATCTAATGGTCTAGGAAGAGTTTTAAAAAAAGTTTTTTCGGATCAAATCAAAAAGAGGTCAACATATTTTGTTTCTATCACTTATGGTTCAAAAGTGATTTGCATAAACGTTAGTGCAAAAGTGTACAGTTGGTGGAGCCAGAAGGGTTAAGTAAGAGACTGTGTAAAATATGTGAAGATAGTGATAAAATATTTAAATTTGCTATGGTAACATATCAGACTGTCCTCTATCTGTGAGCCAAATTTCATAACTTTCCCGCAAACGGTTCCATGGGCTGCCATAAGCTGTGTTTCCATCCACACTTTTTTATCCGCATTAAGTGATATCGAATGAAAAATGCCTTATGGAAACAGTAAAATCTGAAAAGGTCTCATGGGATTTGATCTTGATGGATATACGGCTTATGCGATAAACGCTGATGGAGACGTTATTATGGCGCGATCCATTTTGTCTAGCAAAACTTTGTTCGCAAATGTTTGCTTTAATGTTCAGTGCGAAAATGAATGGAAACGCCTTAAAAGGTCTCAAATCAATTCGATATACCAATTTGATCGCGAAACAGCATGTGACGTCATTACACACAGGTTTTTATTCGCTTTAAAGCCGTTTGATGGAAACACACTTTCACCAGCTTTATTCACATGAGGTTTTTACCGAACTTCAGATAATTCGATTGACAAGTGGATGGAAACTTGGCTATAGACTCGAGCGTATGAAGAAGACTAACGATAATTGTTTTCTTTTGAAGAATCCCGACCGCTACCTTCAGCTCGGGGCCAAGGTCCCGAAAGGCTCTCTGCTTCTGGGACCGCCTGGCTGTGGGAAAACCCTGCTTGCTAAAGCCGTGGCCACAGAAGCTCAGGTGCCCTTCCTGGCCATGGCAGGGTCAGAGTTCGTGGAGGTGATCGGAGGTAAATAACACCATTAGAGGCGTGCTGGGATTACAGGATGAGTTTTGAGTTGACAATCAAACCAATCCAACCAGGCTTTGCTGGTACCATGATGCTGATCATCAACTTTCTCTGTTGACTCAGGCTTTGATTCTGAGTTTAGGAGTGACATCAGTAGCGAACAGCCAATCACATGCTGAGAAAGAGTGAAACCGCGATTCATTTCTCGCGAGAGATGCAGTGAGATTCACTTCTCTCTTTGCAAGAATATTACAAAGAATTTAAACAAATTTACACAGCAAGAAGAAATAGCTGTCTATGAAAGAGGATAACTAAAAAGTCTTGCTTTATCTCTGCAAGTAAAAGTTGGTAAATTTTACCAATTACCAAGTAAAAGTTGTGAAGTTAGTTTATACAATTGATAAAGGTATAGAGAGAATTGAATATTTAAGCTCACATGTAGTAATTGTATAGTTTATCTATTGATTCTAAAGAATATTTATATTACCTTTATATATGTATTAACTTAAACTGCATAATAAAAATTGTTTAACTAAAATTGTACATGTGTGATTGATTAAGGTTATAATAATTACATAAATAATGTCCAAATCATACAACATTTTTATTCTAAATAAGTATTAGTAAAAGCCAGACAATTTTGTCTTCAAAAATCATTTGTCATGTAGTGACCTTAAATTGGAGTAGAAACAGTGACTGGAGTGACTTTAACTCATCAAACATGTGTCACTTTGCTCACAGCTGATTGGTCCAAGTTCAGTTTGAGATCTCTTACCTGGAACATCACCTGACCCGGACCAGGTTAGCCGTGGAGTGTGAGTTACTATAGCGATGAACACTGCTAAAAGCCAAACCACTTTCATGGTACCTAACCCTGGGTTGGCGCAAACTAAACTGAAAATAGCTGGCTAGCCACCTAAACGGCTTTATGGTATAGGCCCCAGGTCCTTTAAAGTGCTTGAATTTATTTTAATTTATTAATCCATATTATTATGTTATTTCGCCAATACTTCGTCGCCTATGCATACTAGCTTGCTTGATTTTCGTTAGTTACGCATTTACACGTTACGTTGAGGTACTTTGTGTTGTACGTTCACATGCGCACGAAACTACTCTATGATGGTAACCTCAACGTTTGTTATTCGACACAACAAATGTGTTCCCACATTAAGTCCTTGAATTTGAGGCTATTGGACCTGGAAAGTCCTTGAAAGGTCCTTGAATTTGAATTTGAATTTAACCCAGGAGTGGGAACCCTGTGATATGGATTTTTAATATACCGCAATACCGGTTTAACAACATTAGGTCCTTGAATTTGAATTTAACCCAGGAGTGGGAACCCCGTGATATGGATTTTTAATATACCGCAATACCGGTTTAACAACATTAGAAACGCGGTGCGACACTACGTTTACATGGACACCTTTTGGTTCAATCGGAATGAAATCAATCCGATTGATGAATCAGAACACGGTGTTTACAAGACCGATAAATAAAGTAATCGGGTTGATGTGTGCGTTTATATCACAAGCTTTAAATCGGAATAGATGTTTTGACATGTGCACACACACTGCACGAATACTGCCGCTGTTCACGCATAACTATTCTCCTCTATTGGTTCATTATTTGTTTTAAACAGCAGACTTGATATTTATCCGTCTCTGGTCATGATTTGGAGACACTAATGAGCATTATGAACCGTTTTGCCGCTGCTTATATTGATCACGCAGTAAAACCCGCGCCCAAAACCAGTGTGTGTGGAGGAGAGTCTGAAGCAAGCACTGGTGGTGTTGTCCTGCTCCACTTCACACACGCAGTGAAATGAGGATTTAGGAATAACGGGACACCCGTTTATAAGACACTTTATCCAACAGGAAGAACAGCTCGTGCATTGCGTTATACGTCATTACGCCATTTCAACGTCATCGCTCATGCGCACTCCTTCCGGTTTTCAATCCGATCAAGTGTTTACATGTTCTCTCGATCGGATTACAAAAGGAATAAACCAGCCGTCAATCCGATCGAAATTCCAATGAGATCGATTAAGTTGTTTACATGTTTTTAGTCCGATTGAGCCGTCAATCCAAGTATAAGGGTACATGTAAACGCAACTGTTGCAGTGTGTGTGTGTGTGTGTGTGTGTTGTGGTGTGTGTGTGTGTGTGTGTGTGTGTGTGTGTGTGTGTGTGTGTGTGTGTGTGTGTTACTAACCGTGACAGTGAAGAATGGGTAGGTTAAACTGTAATTGATAGCTGTCAAACTATATTACAGTGTTCCTCTTTTAAACCGCATCGTTTGCAAACCTCTATACTAGTGTGGATTTTTTTTCTACAATATTCACTCATGACAGTAAAATAAGGCATTCTAAGTCAGTATTTCGTCTCTCAATCAGTAGAAGATGTGGTTAACACCCAGTCATGCTTGGGAAAATAAATATATACCGTGATATCGGTATATCGGCACTATTTAGAGATTATTATTTGTATGCAATTGCCATTAATATTTAAATTGAGTGATTTGTCCCCACGCAGGCCTTGGTGCCGCAAGAGTGCGGAGTCTATTTAAAGAGGCTCGAGCTCGAGCTCCATGTATCGTCTACATCGACGAGATCGATGCCGTGGGGAAGAAGCGCTCCACAAACATGTCTGGTTTCTCAAACACCGAGGAAGAGCAGACCCTCAATCAGCTGCTTGTGGAGATGGACGGTGAGACATTGAAAATACTAGTTGTTTATAAATTATTTGTTTTGCTTCATTTTTTTTTAACAAAGGCTTTGTTCAGCTACTGTGCATTTTAGAAGTAATAAATTATTTCGACACGCATTTGGAGCAAAAAAAAAATTATAATTGTACCTCAGACCTTGCATGTCGTTTTCTCCCACATGTGTCTCAGTGAGCTCTTCGTGTCATATTTTGAAATATTTTTGACAAAAAAAAATTGAAAACATTTGAGCATTAAGGCAGCAGTCCGTAACTTTTTTGTTCAAAATTTACTAAATTTATATAATGAGCGAGTACATCATGAATCCATTTTCCAAACCGTGTTTTTCTTGTCCTGAGTCACTGGTACACCTATAATAAGTGTTTATACTGGGACTATTTTACACTGGTTCGGGTCGTACCGCTGGTGTAGCCCAGTGCTTGCGTGACTTAAAGGATTAGTTCACTTTTAAAAAAACTTTTGCTGATAATTTACTCACCCCCATGTCATCCAAGATGTCAATTGCTGTGTCCGAAATCTCCCACTACTCACTATATAGTGGACTATATAGTGAGCTCGCCATTTTGTAGTGCTGTCCGAATGTATAGTGATGATTATTATACCCTATATAGTCCACTCAATGTATCCCAGAATGCATTTTGAAAAGTAGTGTACAACCGATGGTCACTAACCCAAGCCTACATACCATCATGCACTGCGCTGATCGTAAAAATGGCGGATGGACGTCAAGGAGAGCAGCGCGACAATATGAATTTGCGACAGTAATCAACGGCGCAGAGAGACGATCGAGTAGTGTCCGAAAGTGTTGTTTCTATTATGCTGGTGAGCTCACTATATAGTGCTCTACTCCCTACCCCATACATAGGGGTTAGGGAGTAGTGGTTTGAGTGGAGATTTCGGACACAGCACATGTCTTTCTTTCTTCAGTCGAAAAGAAATGAAGGTTTTTGATGAAAACATTCCAGGATTTTTCTCCATATAATGGACTTTAATGGGACCCAAACGGTTCAAGGTCCAAATGAAAGTTTCATGTGACATCACGTAATGCGCAATAACGTTGAAAAGGTCACGAACGAACTCACGAACGCGCATCACAGAAATGAGCAAGGTGAGCATTTGTGCTTATAAAACTTAAACTTTTTTATTTATTTTTGAAATGAGCGATGGTTTGGCTAGATAAGACCCTTATTCATCGTCTGGTGTCGTTTAAAGCCCTTTGAAGCTGCACTGAAACTGTCATTTGGACCTTGAGCCGTTTGGGTCCCATTGAAGTCCATTATATTGAGAAAAATCCTGGAATGTTTCATAAACCTCATTTCTTTCGACTGAAGAAAGAAAGACATGGACATCTTGGATGACATGGGGGTGAGTAATTATCAGCAAAAGTTTTTTTTAAAAGTGAACAAATCCTTTAATGATGCAATCCTCGCACTGATTAAAGCCTCACTCATAACATGCAAGTATTGATGTCCCAGACACCAGTAATTTTGTAATAGCCTATATTAATTCTTTTTTTCCTGCACACCAGATTGAATACTGATATTTTTGTTATTGCATTTCAAATAGGGCCGATTAATAGGCTACTCTACGTTTTTAAAGGGCACCTATTATGGCATTTAAAATGTCCCTAATAATGTTCTGGGAGTCCCCAACAACAGTTTTACATGCATGCAATGACAAAAAACACTTTTGTTGTCTTATAATATGCATTTATTTTTACCTGATTTGCTCACCGACTCCCTAATGATTCGTTTGACGACTCATTTGTCCAAACCCCTCCTTTGCGTGACGCTAATCGGCGGTGATTGGTCAGATGACCCAGTCAGTTATTTTTCGCGTTAACCCAAAGCTTAAACATATTGATAAAGCACTGCAGTACTACAATACGCTCTATTCTTTATGACAACTCCAATAACAACGACAAACATTTTACATATTTCAAAAAACACACACACACACAGCTTGGAGACCTAAGCGCTGAGCCTGAGCGTAACTGACACACACACACACACACACCACACACACACACACACACACCATACACAGCTTGGAGACCTAAGCTGCGTTGAGCGTAACTGAACACACACACACACACACACACACACACACACACACACACACACACACACACACACACACACACACTTATTGAGCATGCTCCAAAACCCATAAAAGCAACAATTATTAATAGTACTTACAGGTTGTGATTCGGAGGAGGAATAAACCAAATAAATCCAAATAAACTTGGTATTGAACGTTCCTTCAGTATCAGGCGACTCGCGAATCCACACTTGAAAGCATTTGTGTTTGTGAAGCGATCGTCATTAAAATAACGCGAACACAGCTCAAGGTGGCTATACTTGTGTGGTATAGTTGTAAATATAAACTCTAGCCACTGAGTCTCACATGCTTGTCCCTGGGCAGTGAAAAAAAAGTTCGCTTTTGATTCGCACTTCAGAACAGAGTCTCGTCGACATGTTGTTTTTACTGTTTTCTGGCGCGCGCACTGAGTGGGCGTGTCTTATTCAAATAACTTGTACAAGTGACGTACGAAAGTTAGAGAAAATGCATCGTTCGTCTATCGATTCATATCAGCGACTCAGAGTCGACTCTTACTTTTGAGAGACAATAACTTTGTATACGGTGAACTTTCATATTTAAAACTTTGCAGGATGTTTTTGTTCACTTAGATCTATGTTACACACTACATGAAAGGTAATTTTCAAAATTCCATGATAGGTACCCTTTAAATTACAAACAGCCTACTGATGTTTTTGCTAAAGTATTTTGAATACCATACGCTATTATTTGTGCATAAACATATCTGGTTATAGTAAGAAACATACTGTTTGTTTAAAAACAAAACATTTTTTCATCCTTGCTCCAAGCTTGCAAGAGCGACAATATCATTAAATGTGAAGGGGGGCCCTAAAATATTTTCTTGGGAAAAAGTGGGTCTCAGACAAAAAAAGGTTGGGAACCCCTGGACATGTCGACTGAACGATAATGCTGCTGTTTGTCGAATTTGAAAATACTAGTTGTTGTTTACATTGATAACACTTTACAATAAGGTTCATATATTAATATATTAACTAACATGAACTAACCATGAGCAACACATTTGTTACTGTATTTATTAATCGCTGGTTAATAAAAATACAGCTGTTCATTGTTTGTTCACAGTGCATTAACTAATGCTAACAAGATTTTAATAAAGTATTAGTAAATGTTGAAATTAACATTAACAAAATTTAATCAATGCTATTATTAATCATAATAACAATTAAAAGTTATTCTTTTAAAAACACACCACGCCTTTATACTCACAGTTGACCCCTGACCTCCCTCCCAAAAATAATAATAATACCGGTAATACAAATAATACCAATATCACCCAGAAGAACAAATAAAGCAAAGGAAAAAAAAACAAAAATAATGCATACTAAATGTGAAAGTCAAATTAAACAGTCGTTATTATTGATATTAATGTTGTGTTTAATTTGAATTTGAAATATTAACACCTGTGTGTGAGTCTACTATTACATTTAAATTACAGATTTCACATATTTGGAGCCATGGTGTCGACTTTTTTTCCTTTTTTTTTCTTTTTCCTTTTTCGATCAAATAAATACAGCCTTGATGAGCAGAAGAGACTTATTTCAAAAACCTCAATTATTCTACAGTGTGTTTGTCAGCTGCGTTTGGGATGTTTGACTCATAGATTAAGTAGGCTATTTCAATATATTCAATATCATATACAGACTCTTTTGACTCTCTCTGGGGGTTTGTTAAACTAGTCTACAAGTAAGCTACAAAATTTCTGTTTTAATCAAATTATTTGTGACGCACATCCATAGTAATAATTTGCATGAGTCGAGTGAACGCGTGACCTCAACATATTTCCCATCTCTCTTTTCTAGGAATGGGTACCACGGATCATGTGATTGTCCTGGCGTCCACTAATCGGGCTGATGTTCTGGACAACGCTCTCATGAGGCCAGGCAGGCTTGATAGGCACATATTTATCGACCTGCCAACTCTTCAGGTAATGACGGGTCAAAGTTACGCGGCAGCCACAGAAGTCTTGATTCTGATTGGTCATTTGACTATGAAGAGTGCATTGCATTTGTATATCACTTCTCTGCGCTCTTTCTGGGGACTGTTAATCTGGAAATAGTGAATTGGGTTGTTTTTCTAAAGCAAGTCCTGATAAATGTCCTGAGACAAACTAATGTACACATGATCAGTCCCTCCAGAAAAACGTGATTATGCGCCCGCATAATCAGCCAAAGTCCGCATGTTTATGCAAGGGCCGTATTTTTTTTTTTCAAATACGCCGCACTTTCGCCGCATAAATTGCTGATTTCCGCGCAAAATATGCGGGCTTACATGATTTCATAATCCACGCATTTTCGTTGCAAAAAATCACGTATATCTCAGCAGAAAGTTGAAAAATGTTGCGTTTGCTTCACACAAGAGTCGCTGTTTCCCTGTTGCCATGGGAATGTTATGAAGTGACGTAATTACGCGATGTGAACATCATCGAAAAGCTGTAATACAGGAATCACACATTTTATTTTTTTATATTTTATTTATATATTTATACAAATAAATGCATCCTTGGTGCGCAGAAGAGAACAAACTCCTGTTGGAAGAAGTTTATATCAATTCTCAAACTGATGGGACCAGATGTTTGAGTTTTTAATAATAGAAGATCCACCAACATGTTATTTCTGTCAAATCTTTTCATCATTGAAGGATTTTTTTTTTCTGATTATGTTGTTTTTAAATGTTTCAATTATTATTATTTTTTTTTTTTTATTTTATTTTTTTCAAACAAAATTAAACCATATATAGTTTTTAGAGTTTTTTAGCAAAAAATAACTAGAAAAACCCTGAAACGGTTTTAGCAGAAATTTCTCACCATGAAAATAGCCACAGAAGCGTTAAAAACAATCAAACTGTATTTTTTATCAAATAATTGCAGCCTTAGTGTGAATAAAACACTTCTTTAAAAAAAAAAACTTAATTATTCCAAACTTTTGAATAGTAGAGTATATGTGTGGTGGAAATCATAGTATACGTGGAATAATTGTCTGTTGAGTTATTGAAAGTAAGTACTTCCATATTCGCTGTATTACCATCTCAGGAGTGGGTTACTTCTCAATAACTCAACAACCCGTCATTAAATATTCAATATTCAATACTGTTGCTGATTGTGTTGTAGGAGAGGAAGGAGATCTTTGAGCAAACACCTGAAGATCCTGAAGCTGACCCAGCCGGCGGACGTGTACTCGCTGCGTCTGGCCGAGTTTACCCCCGGCTTCAGTGGTCAGTCATGGTTATGATACCTCACTGTATAATCTCCTGGCACTAGTGTTGATTTCATTACAAAAATTACTATTTTCATGACTATAAGACGAGACGATGGCAAGACGACACCAATGTTATTACACAAAAAGTGTGACTATATTAAGTATGGGATAATGTTCATCCAGCCGGTTTGATTTGTGCTTATGTGAAATGTTAAAAAAATGCATAAATGATGATAATAATAGTTGTGATTATCGTTTTGAGCAATATAATCATGATTATTAATTTAAACATTATGCAGCATGACAAAGATGTGACTGTTTTCACTGACTAAATCTACACTAAAATGGCCAGAAATTTAGTCGACTAAAAATTGACCAAACAAAAACATAACATTTACTGAATATGATAAAAACTAAAAAGTATATTTGACAGGACTATGAGGAAACTTGCTTCCACCACAGAAAAAAATATATAAAAGATAATTGAGACTTTTTATCTCGCAATTCTGACTTTTTTATCTTAGAATTGCGTGATATAAAGTCGCAGTTCTAAATTTTTTTTAAAGAATTTTTTTAGAATTGCATGTTTATATCTCGCAATTCTGACTTTATAACATAGATTTGTGAGTTTATATCTCACAATTTTGAGGAAAGATGTCAGAATTGCGAGATATAAACTTGCAGTTACGAGAGAATTTTTTTTATTTTTTAAAAATTCCTATAAATAAAATAAATAAAAGATTATTTCTCGCAATTGCGAGTTTATTTCTCGCAATTCTGACTTTATAACACACAATTGCGAGATGTAAACTCACAATTGAGATGAAAAAGTCTCAATTACCTTTTAAATTGTTTTATTCTGTGGCAGAAACAAGCTTCCATAGGACTAAGACTGACTAAATGAACACTAGCCGACACCACATCTGCCACATTGTTGATATTTCCCAGGGGCCGATATCGCCAACATCTGCAATGAAGCCGCTCTTCATGCTGCCAGAGAGGGCTTCAAGTCCATCGACACCTTTAACTTTGAATATGCCGTGGAAAGAGTCATCGCAGGTACCCAGCTCCTAAAACACTGTGTTATTATGATATATTAGCCTAGAGGTTATTACACACAGCCTGCATCTGTTTGTGTTGTGTGTGACATGCAGGGAGTGTGAAGAAGAGTAAAATCTTATCTAAAGAAGAGCAGAAGATTGTGGCCTTCCATGAGTCGGGTCACGCGTTAGTCGGATGGCTGCTAGAACACACCGAAGCTGTGATGAAGGTAAATACTGTCAAAAACTGCTATAAACGTGATCTTGTGTGTATGATGGCCGGGAGGGGACATGTGCGGTTCACTTAACAACCTGGGATTATCAGAAATAGATATTAGTAATAAATTAACCATTTATTTTGAATTAAGAATGACAAAGACAATAGCTATGTTTCCATCCACACATTTTTATCCGCATTAAGTGATGTTGAATGAAAAATGCCGTATGGAAACAGTAAAATTCGATTGAATTTCATGAATATCGACTCAAATGAAATGCGTTCGGTCTCGTGGGATTTTATCTTGATGGATATACGGCTTATGCGATAAACGCTGATGGAAACGTTATTACGGCGCGATCCATTTTGTTTAGCAAAACTTTGTTCGCAAATGTTTGCTTGAATATTGTGCAAAAATGAATGGAAACACCTTAAAATGTCTCAAATCAATTCAATATACCAATTTGATCACATTGGTTTTCATTTCTTGTCCTCGGAGTCGGAGCAAAATCTGTTTATTTTTAAGTTGCACATTCTACATTGATTAAAAAATAAGATAAAACATGTTTTTAATGGTAGTATTATTTTATACTGAAATCAACTATTTATAATTCAGATGAGAATAAAGTTAGGGTTAATTAAAATGAAGGAAAACAAATATATTGATCTGAAATATAGCAAATTAATTTTAAGTTCATTCAGGTACAATTACCAAACATGTCGCAAGGGCTTTTTGTCTTTTTTAATAATTTAATGAATAAACTAAAAAACTATTGTCAGTGCACTACAAATAAACTGGTTATATGCCTTTATTAATAAAACTCATTTAAAAAATACAAGGCTTAAGACATTTATAAAAATGCCTTCTGCATTTTTGTTTTGCTTTTCACTCCATTGTACCGAAATCGTACCGAACCGTGACTTCTGTGTACCGTTCCGGGCAGTGTATTGTATTATATATTTGCATTGTGGTGGGCTGGTCTTTTGATCTGTGGTCTTGTCCTCCAGGTTTCAATCGCTCCCAGGACGAATGCCGCTCTGGGCTTCGCTCAGATCCTGCCGAGGGATCAGTATTTGTTCACTAAAGAGCAGCTGTTTGAAAGAATGTGCATGGCTTTGGGTGGACGAGCCTCTGAGGCCATCACCTTCAACAAGGTCACCACAGGTATGCCATCTATTCTACACACTTATATAATCTCAGAACACACCATCAATGCCAGAATTATAAATACTCACCTAAGAAATAGTATTAGCAGATTTGATTGGTGCTCAGGGGCGCCCCTGGAGGAAAAAACATGTTCACTTGTAGGAAATATATATTTGCTAGGAATGATAGAAAAATGACTGATAGCCCAAATAGCCAATCAAAACGCTGCACTAAGAAGCCCTGTTGCTATCAGCCATTCAGGTAGCTATATTTTAAGAAAAATAAAAATGCGTGTTAATGTCAGTGTTTACGACGACTTAACACTTGGGTAGATTTCCCCTTGTAATTTAACTACTTTCTTGTCTTCTACCCTTATATTTAGAGTTTCAAATAACAACATGATACACAAGCTTGTGCTTTCTTGATTTATGCATGTCAAACTATCATAAACTGCATTTGAAGTAGAGCTGCACAATTCTGGATAAATTCAATCACAATTTCTTTTAAATAGAGATCATGATTCTCCCACAATTCTGAATAGTCAGCTAAACAAAATAACATGAAATTAAGAGGTTGAAAATAATAATTGCTCCAGTCTATTAAAAAAAATATTGAATTCATTTGAAAAAAAATTTTAAATCGAGTTGAGTAAATGATTCAATGACTCACTCATAAAGACTTAACTTGTTTCATTACTGGATTAATCTGCATATTTGAAAGAATCTCTTCAATTATTCAATGTCAAATAAAAAGTCACTTGTCGCCACCTACTGGTGTAACGCTGTAATTTATACAATCTTTATTTGGAGGGTCAAGTTTCCTTCAAAAAGGGATTTCCTCTAGTTTGATCCCTACCGTAGACATCAGTGTTTATATCTAAACTTTAAACTTTAATCGCAGTACATCTGTGATGATCTGAATGATTGTAACACAGAAATATTGACATCGTGTTATTGAAAAGACTTTGTGAAGTTGTTTTATATCATGACAACGGCTCTCTCTGGGTCAGAACACAGATCTGAATGTTCGCTGTGATCGTACTTTTTAATAATCGGAAGAATCACAGTTTTTAGGAATAAAATCACATGGGTGTGAATGAAGATCACAATCGTTTTAATGATTAATTGTGCAGCTCTAATTGACGTATTTATTCCAAAATCATCTGGTACGTCTTTTTGTTTGACGGACCCGTCCTTGAAAAGCGGTAGTCGTGGTTAGGTAACCACTGTTGTAAGGTCAACTGGTGTACAGACACAGATATTTATAGGTAGTACCAGACGGCAGATAACGTATAAACTCCTCGTAGGTGCTCAGGATGACCTGCGCAAGGTGACGCGGGTGGCCTACTCCATGGTGAAGCAGTACGGCATGGTTGCCAGCGTGGGCCAGATGTCCTTCCCTGAAGATGATCAGGGAGGAATTGGACGGAGACCGTTCAGCCAAGGCCTCCAACAGCAGATGGACCATGTGAGTACAAAAACATACATTAACATTTAATCAGACTGAAACTGTGATTTGGTAAAGGCTGGGATTATTTTATGTGCAGCTTGTCAGTGAAGCACGGCTCTGATCTGCAGGAAATGATGCTCCATCTGAACACCAGAGGGCGTCACACACACACACACACAGACCCCACACACGCCAAATATGCCCCGCAGAAGTAGACACACACATTCCCAGATGGAACTGGATAATATTCTGATTGTTGTAAACCAATCTGACTTCTGACCTGTAATGCTGCCTCAATCATAATCATACACGGTTTGTTAATTGGCCAGAGGAGAACTGAGCGACTGATTTCTCCCAAGGTTTTTTTTCTCCATTCTGTCACTGATGAAGACACAGCCTTTGCGATTTCAAAATCAAGATAAGCCAACTCGGTTTAAGTGCGATTACATGGAGATTGCGATTAATCGTGCAGCGCTACTATGAATCAACATGCACCAATGCTACATTTTCTAAATGTCATAATCATTTGTTAACAAACAAGTATTCAGTACTTCAATCTGCTTTGAAACGGTGTGTATTGTGAAATGCGCTATACAAATAAATGTGAATTGAATTGATTTTTAGAGAGGCCTACATGGGTGTCAAATCTCATTTATCTTTAATATATGTGTGTGTGGTTATTTATTTCTATTCCTTTCTCCCATGTTCAGGAAGCTAAGTTGCTAATAGCACAGGCCTACAGACGCACAGAGAAACTGCTTCTGGACAACAGAGACAAACTTATTTTGGTAAGACATGCTCACATCCATGGTAGCATAGCAAGATCATTTTCCCTCAAAAAAGTTAAAAAAATCAAGAAAAATTCTAAGAAAAGTCTCTAACCAGACACGATGCCATGACACGCTATAAAATGCCTATAAATGCCTAAAAAATTGTTAAAAGCATCTAATGTGAGTTTGACACTTTATAGACACTGAAAGCGTCATTGGATAATCCATCTCAGATGTTGAAAATAAATGAGGAGACAAGAACATTCACAGTGTGAACAAACAAGTCTATTCTATGAAAGAGATTATTTGAGTCACTCAGTATGTATTTTAAATCATGTTTAAATGCACTTAAAATTGTATTAATTTACACTAATTTTAAGCATGCAAAGTTCTCTTGGACCCCTCAGTGAACATGGACTACAGGATAGGATGTCTTCTATCATAACTACGTTTTTAAGATCTCTATTCTCTTATATTATTGCAAAACTGCTAAAATGGGTGTTTTACTCTCCAATTTGATTATGGAGAATAGAAATTGATTTAGTTCTTGTTTTCAGCTGGCGAATGCCCTGCTGGAGAGGGAAGTGGTCAACTATGAAGACATCGAGGCTTTGCTGGGACCGTCTCCGTTTGGACCCAAAAAGATGATCGCTCCTCAGAGCTGGGTGGAGGCCGAGAGAGACAAGCAGGACACGGGAGAGGACGAGCCGCGCGGACCCCGGAGACCCCGCAAACACTCGCAGGACGATGATATCAACCTGAGCCCGGCGTGATCTGTCCAAAAAACACCAGTGTTTCTGTTGTTCCGGTTAGACGTGATCTGACTGACTGAACGATAACGCCAACATGTGATCTTTGTTGATCATTTTGTCTTGTAATTATATTTTAAATGTCTTTAGGACATTTGATTAAGAAACAAAGGCAACTTATATAAGCATCAATCAAGCATTTAAGAGCAAGACTGTTTTTCTCAGTAAGGAATCGCTCTTTTAAAGAGTAGTAGAAACCTCCTTTGAGAACGGCATGAATCTGTTTTTAAAACAGTAGTCGAGCTCAAACTGGTTTTGTGAGACCAGGTAAGCATTGTGTCTGAAGTCAGTGGATATTCTGCACCATATGTAATAAATTATTATATTTGTGTGCAATGTCAAAGAGTTTTTACTGAGCGACGTGATTAAATAATGCTTTTGGTAGATTTATTGTTATGAAGTGACACTTTATTTCAAGGTGTCAATGTTTCAGTGTAATTATACATTTAAGTACTGAGTAATATTGATTAACTACATGTAGTTACTCTACGGTTTAGTTACATGTAATTATGCATGATTTATAGTTATTACTGTAGTAACTACATACAATGTGTAACAAGGACACTAAAATAAATGGTTTCCTATTATTATTATTTCACCTTTTCTAAATATAAATTGCCAAAAAAAACACTGCAAATCTCAAAACAATCTCTTTTCTCCATTAAACATTAAGGATGCACTAAAGATGCACCGATGTATCGGCCGATAAAAGCAATTATTTTCGCCATCGGCCGATTGTTTAAAACAGCCGATGATCAGTGCCGATTACATCCAGTCAATCAAAAGGATGCGTTAAAACATGACCGACTGAAACACACAACTGTGTGTCAAGAAAAATCTCTCGTGTTGAGTTAGTTAGGACAAGTTAACGTGACAATAAAGCATTAACAGCTAAAAACAGCTGCATATCAGCAAGCTATATTTGACCCTATGAAGCACCCGTAGTCCAAGCCAGGGTTGCCAGATCTACAGTTTTTTTTCCCTAAATTAAAAAGTTATTATTTGTAGCGTGCCTCTCATTCAATTATCGCTAATAGCTCTGTGCTTTGTTACTTCTAAAAAGAAATAATCTCTCAAATTCTGTCCATTTTATCACGAAATTCAAACAATAAATGGGTTTTTGGCGCTCTTAAATGTGACAGATCAGTAGCGCCTCAGTTCAAGCAGGAGCGCGAGTCTATCCTTTCACTTTAATACAAATTATATCAAGAAAAAATGTATTAATATCAGAAGGTATGTTGAAAGAGACACTACTACAACTTAACGAAATCCGTATCATGTCTCATGTAATCACTCAATCAGTGTTTCAAACATGGAAAGACGTCAATAAAGGAGTTCGTGAACAATATCACTTAATGTTGCATTTACCTCAGGAAACTTATGCATTTGTTAGTTAGCTTAAAAAAGAAACTAGAGAGAATCAGCTTATTTACTGTTATATATGTATATGTTTGAATAAATTTGCTATGACATGTGCTTATGAAAACTAGCCTTAGTACCTTAAATGTGTAACTGAGATTTATAAACTTTTCAGCTTTTATTTGAGTGTAAATATTATATCTGGAAATAAACAGCAGTTGAATATAATAACTCTGTTGTTAATTTTAACCTCTAATATTATAGTGTACCAAAAAGAGGGTTCTCTGTATAGTTTGCAGAATTTTTTTGAGATTTCTTTTTTTTATCCGTAAGAAAAACCAAACTCTGTATCGGCCGATATCATTCTGAACAATTGTCTATCGGTATCGGCTGAGAAACTTTACATCCTAAAGATTAACATTTCGACCGACCGACCCACATATGACAGACTTGCACTGAACTGTATTTTCCTTTTTTTTTCAAGTTATTCCAATCATATTAAAACCATCATGTTGAGCAGTGCACAATCTGAAGGAAATAATACATTATTTATCGGATTTAAAATATCGGCCAAATTTTCTTATCGGGCCGATAATGAAAACATTAAAAATGATCATATATTGGCCGATATATTGCATCCCTATTAAAAATACAGACAGGTATCATTCCAATCTTTTATTCATAACTGTAAAAATAATGACAGCATTTTACATTTTTCTATGAAATAAATATTAAAAACAAAACTATGTAAATCAAAATTAAGAAACAAAACAAAATAATAATAGGTATTGTGTAATTATGTAAAACTTTTGTTCCTGTAGCGGAAAACAAAAATATATACATTTGAAGCTTCATTTATTTGGCAAACTGTTACACGCTGCATATGAAAACAAGTATTACTAATATTAAGGCTCTTTAAATGTCTTGGATACTTTTGAAGTTAAATTGCAGGCAAGCAAAAAATAGGATTACAAGCACATATATTACACAATATACTAGTCATGTATAAAAAGAATGGTTAAAAACAAAGTTATCACGTTTAAAAAAAAACAAACATTTTATCAGTCAATCAATCTTAAAAAGACATTCCCGAAGAATCAATACAGTTTACTCCTGTACTGACTCAAACATGCTTTATTTAGATTACACAAGATTTAAAAGATCTCATTGGCACTTTCACATATTCAAACAAAGGTATTATGACGTCTAATTCGGCTTGAACTGTTAAATACACATACTTATGTCAAAATGTCCGTCTTTTGTGTCTTTTAATGTCCGTCATTTATGTCTTTAAGTGACAGAAGCCTAATAAACCTAATAAACAGCAAGAGATAAAAAGAAAATCTCTTTACTGCTCTTCACTGAATCACTTTTGTTACTTTAATTAGAATAAATGTATATTTAATTTACAATGTGAAGATTATGCATTGTT
>CM070818.1:61742933-61775433 GCA_036326025.1 Chrosomus eos
TATTTCCAGAATAGTCGAAATATTTTGAGATTAAAGTCAAAACATTACGAGAATAAAGTTTAAATATTTCCAGAATAAAGTCGAAACATTTCGAGAATAAAGTCGAAACATTTCAAGATTAAATTCTACATATTTTGAGATTAAAGTCAAAATATTACGAGAATAAAGTCAAAATATTTCCAGAATAAAGTCGAAACATTTCAAGATTAAAGTCGAAATATTTCCAGAATAAAGTCGAAATATTTCCAGAATAAAGTCGAAATATTTCCAGAATAAAGTTGAAATATTTCCAGAATAAAGTAAAAATATTTCCAGAATAGTCTAAATATTTTGAGATTAAAGTCAAAACATTACGAGAATATAGTTTAAATATTTCCCGAAACATTTCGAGAATAAAGTCGAAACATTTCAAGATTAAAGTCTAAATATTTCCAGAATAAAGTCGAAATATTTCCAGAATAAAGTCGAAATATTTCCAGAATAAAGTCGAAACATTTCGAGAATAAAGTCGAAACATTTCAAGATTAAAGTCTAAATATTTACAGAATAAAGTCGAAATATTTCCAGAATAAAGTCGAAATATTTCCAGAATAAAGTCGAAATATTTCCAGAATAAAGTCGAAATATTCCCAGAAGTCAAAATATTTCCAGAATAAAGTCTAAATATTTCCAGAATAAAGTCTAAATATTTCCAGAATAAAGTTGAAACATTTCAAGATTAAAGTCTAAATATTTCCAGAATAAAGTGGAAACATTTCCAGAATAAAGTTGAAATATTTCCAGAATAAAGTAAAAATATTTCCAGAATAGTCTAAATATTTTGAGATTAAAGTCAAAACATTACGAGAATAAAGTTTAAATATTTCCAGAATAAAGTCGAAATATTTCCAGAATAAAGTCGAAATATTTCCAGAATAAAGTCGAAATATTTCCAGAATAAAGTCTAAATATTTCCAGAATAAAGTCGAAACATTTCAAGATTAAAGTCTAAATATTTCCAGAATAAAGTCTAAATATTTCCAGAATAAAGTCGAAACATTTCCAGAATAAAGTCGAAACATTTGAATATATAAGACGAAACATTTCCAGAATAAAAGTCAAAATATATAGACAAAAAAAATATTATGATATTTATTATGAATATTATGAAAAATATATATAATAAAATATTATTATAATATTACGTTGCGGTTCAGGGCTTCTGTACTTCGGTGTCCTCTGCTGTATAATGAACATTGTGACAAATGTAAACATACTGTAGCCTATACAGCAGAAATTGTAGTATGTTCGTGTGCTACTCTTTTTATCCACTCTATTGTATGACCTTTACATAATATATCATATCACATAATTAATGTTCACTTGCTCAAACTGTATCTACACTATGAAATGTCTCAGGCGTTGTCCCTGCTCACCTCATCCTCTTCTCCTCCTCCCTGCTCATCGTAATGAAAGACGTTGTCTCGGATGTCATCGTCAGACGCTCCGACCAGCAGACTCCCCCGTTTGCCCATGTTCTGCCGTGTGCAAGTCCGCACCGCCACAGCGAGCACCAGGAGAACTGGAGACACACACTCATTATAGCACATCTCAACTATATATACAGCTTATCAGTCAATGCACACAAATACTGCGTTTACTTAGTCAAGTTAGTTGACTTAGTTACTTATGACATATATATAAAAGTTCAAATGTTTGGGGTCAATACAAATTTTTTTTTTAAAGAAATTAATACTTTTCTTCTGAAAGGACGCATTAAATTGATCAAAAGTGACAGTAAAGACATTTATAATAATGCTAAATTAAATGCTTTTCTCTTGAACGTGTGTGTTGTGTGTGTGTGTGTGTGTGTGTGTGTGTGTGTGTGTGTGTGTGTGTGTGTGTGTGTGTGTGTGTGTGTGTGTGTGTGTGTGTGTGTGTGTGTGTGTGTGTGTGTGTGTGTGTGTGTGTGTGTGTGATCGTCCAGCTCAGTTCAGTTCTCATATAATGGTGTAAATGCAGGCAGATTAATAATATTGTAGAATAAGAAATGAAACTTACACAAGAGTAAAGCAACGCTTCCCATAATAATCATAAGGGCAATGAAGCTAATTCCCATTTTGGTTCCAAAGATGGCTGCGGTGACGCTCTTGCAGTCCCCGAAACTGTCACAGGGACACACGGTAACGTTGAGCAGAGCATGAGAGGAGAGTGGAGGAGAGCCCGAGTCCGACACGACCACAGGAACGGAGAACTCTCCTCTCTCTATGTCTATCAGTGGCTGGAGAACTGCATGAGTCTCTGACAGGAGAAAACAGGGTCTTAGAAATCAGAGTAAACACTGTGAGCTCCATCTCTAACCCAGACAGTCGGCCCAGATCCGGCCCACATCGGGGCCGTGTGGAAAACACATGTACCACATCTGGGCAGACACTATGTTGCTGTCTGGGAAAGCAGGAGTGGATCCCTTCCTGCGAACTGAATCCTGAACACTAGGGGAGGGAATCCCATGATTCGATTCAAATCGATTCCTGGGGTCACGATTCAATTCAAATCGATTCTTAGGGTCGCGATTCGATTCAAATCGATTCCTGGGGTCACGATTCGAATCAAATCGATTCTTGGGGTCACGATTCAATTCAAATCGATTCTTAGGGTCGCGATTCGATTCAAATCGATTCCTGGGGTCACGATTCAATTCAAATCGATTCTTAGGGTCGCGATTCGATTCAAATCGATTCCTGGGGTCACGATTCGAATCAAATCGATTCTTGGGGTCACGATTCGATTCAAATCGATTCTTAGGGTCGCGATTCGATTCAAATCGATTCCTGGGGTCACGATTCGATTCAAATCGATTCTTGGGGTCACGATTCAAATCGATTCTTGGGGTCACGATTCGATTCAAATCGATTCTTGGGGTCACGATTCAATTCAAATCGATTCTTAGGGTCGCGATTCGATTCAAAACGATTCTTGGGGTCACGATTCGATTCAAATCGATTCTTGGGGTCGCGATTAGATTCAAATCGATTCTTGGGGTCACGATTCAATTCAAATCGATTCTTGGGGTCACGATTCGATTCAAAACGATTATTGGGGTCGCGATTCGATTCAAATCGATTCTTGGGGTCACGATTGGATTCAAAATCGATTCTTGGGGTCACGATTCAATACAAATCGATTCTTAGGGTCGTGATTCGATTCAAATCGATTCTTGGGGTCACGATTCAATTCAAATCGATTCTTGGGGTCACGATTAGATTCAAATCGATTCTTGGGGTCGCGATTAGATTCAAAATCGATTCTTGGGGTAACGATTCGATTCAAAATCGATTCTTGGGGTCACGATTCGATTCAAAATCGATTCTTGGGGTCACGATTCAATTCAAGTCGATTCTTGGGGTCACGATTCGATTCAAATCGATTATTGGGGTCGCGATTAGATTCAAATCGATTCTTGGGGTCACGATTGGATTCAAAATCGATTCTTGGGGTCACGATTCAATACAAATCGATTCTTAGGGTCGCGATTCGATTCAAATCGATTCTTGGGGTCACGATTCAATTCAAATCGATTCTTGGGGTCACGATTAGATTCAAATCGATTCTTGGGGTCGCGATTAGATTCAAAATCGATTCTTGGGGTAACGATTCGATTCAAAATCGATTCTTGGGGTCACGATTCGATTCAAAATCAATTCTTGGGGTCACAATTCGATTCAAAATCGATTCTTGGGGCCACGATTCGATTTAAAATCGATTCTTGGGGTCACGATTCGAATCAAATTTTGGGGCCATGATTCGATTAAAATCGATTCTTGGGGTCACGATTCGATTCAAAATCAATTATTGGGGTCACAATTCAATTCAAATCGATTCTTGGGTCACGTCGTTAAATCGATTCTGGCACGATTCGATTCAAATAGATTCTTGGGGTCACGATTCAAATTAATTTTTGAGGTCATGATTCGATTCAAATCGATTCTTGGGGTCATGATTCGATTCAAATCGATTCTTGGGGTCATGATTCGATTCAAAATCAATTATTGGGGTAATGATTCGATTCAAATCGATTCTTGGGGTCACGATTTGATTCAAAATCAATTCAAATCAATTTTTGGGGTCACGATTCGATTCAAATCAATTTTTGGGGTCACGATTTGATTCAAATAGATTCTTGGGGTCACGATTCAAATCGATTCTTGGGTCACGATTCGATTCAAAATCGATTATTGGGGTACTGAGGTACCGTGACTTCTGTGTACCGTTACACCCCTGGTACAAATACATATAAATGATTTTTTTTTACAGTTTTTACCATTGAGTGTTATGATGGTCCAATTGGCAGCTACGTTTGGGTCAGGAATGTGAAAGGTGAAGGGGTCAGCTTGAGGAGACATGTCCTCGTCCACCGCACTGATCCTCAGGCCCAGTTTATCCCTGTCCCAGTCGCTGCACACCGTCCCACTGGAGGGTTTCAGCACCGGTGGGTAATCATTGGTCTCCCACAGACTGACCTCCAGAGTCGCTGTCGCAGAGATGCCATCGGCGTCTGGAAGCACAGAAACCATCACCATTTCTATTCAAACAAAGTCCCGCATTCAAACCTGTCTCTAATGTCTTCGGGTCCGAGGTGCTCACCCTGATCCGTGACCTTCACCACGGCCGAGTACATGTTGTTCCTCACGTGAGGAGATTTGATATCGACAGTTGTTCTGGTTGTGATCTGCCCTGTCACATGGTCAATAGCCAACCAACGCTCAGGATCCTGAAGTATTTCAAACCTGAACAAAAATAAATTAAAATAAAAATAAGTGCACTTTAGCATAGAGTATTTATTACAGAAAGAATTATACATATGCATGTGCAAACTGAATGTAATGTTTTCAGACACTTAAGAGTGTTCTTGACCCACTTAAGTAGGACTTCAGTACATCTTTATATGCACTTTCATAATTACTTTAAATTACACAATTACATAATTAAATATGGTTAAAGTTTTTAGAGAGAGCAAGAGGGAAAGTTTAAAAAGCTCAGAGTTGAAGGTTTTAAGTCTCTCAGACAAATCATTTTTCTATGCGGTGTTGAGGGTATTCTGGGTGGTTGCTGGGGTGTTGCTATGCGGGTTTGAGGATATTCTGGGTGGTTGCTGGGGTGTTGCTATGCGGGTTTGAGGATATTCTGGGTGGTTGCTGGGGTGTTGCTATGCGATTGCTAGGGTACTTGGGGTTGTTGCTTTGTGGTTGCTAGGGTGTTGTTATGCAGTTGCGAGGGTAATCTGGGTGGTTGCTAGGGTGTTGCTATGTGTTTGCCAGTTTGTTCTGGATGGTTGCTTTGCAGTTCCTAGTATATACCATCTCATCACTAGCATGTTTCAGACAAATACTATGCTTTAAATATCAAAATATGTGTACGTCTTAAAAGTTCATTTCAAATAATCGTTTTATCTTTTGTCACGCTTTAAAGTAAATATACTTTTAAAATTACATTATTACAAAGTGCACTTTTTTGAAAAACTTGATTGTGTGCTTCAGAATTAAATGTGCTTCAAATCTGAAAAGTATAAGTACACTTCTTTTACACAAGGGTTACACAAAGAGCAAGTGCTCCTGAATTCATAACTTGTTATAAATCAGATTCAGAAGTAAATTTTGTATTTCTCTTTTTATTACAGTTTTAGGTTAAGGTCAAGCTTAGGGATATGATTGCTTGAATATTATACGCTTCAACATGATGTGATGTTGGTGAAGTGAGCCTCACCTCAGCTTGCCATTATCTGGATCATGAGCGATGTCCGAGACCAGCACAGTACCGGGAACAACAGACTCCGGGACAGTGACTTTAATGGGGTTTTTATAGAAGATCGGGGCCTCGTTTTCATTCATCACTCTGACGGTGACGGTAGCGCTGTGTGTTTGCTCGTACGGGGCGTCAAGCCTGACTTCATTCTCTGCGGTCACAACCAGCTGATACTCTGCCTGAGACTCATAATCCAGAGGCTAAGAGAGAGCGGAGACATTGAATGTGAAATGCAAATAATACATACAAAAACATTTTAACACTGAAGGGGAAGGAAAAAGAGGGATAAATACTCAAATAGAACCTCAAACCTTTAATGTGGATTTCTGACCTTATAAATGGAAATATAACATTTAGGCTCCATTTAAAAAAAATGTTTTTACTGCCCCAGTAACAGCTTTTAATTAAAGCTGCAAGCAGCGATGAAAGGGCCCTCGCACCCGTGCCACCGCCACCCGGTGGCTTCAGGAAGACAGAGCACGGTGGGCAATGTGCATTTAAGTAGGTAAATATAGGAGGAGTATGTCAAAGTCAGTTACAAAAATGTCCTTTATTATGGGAGAGTAGCATGCGTTATCACTCAGATAAGTGTTGCTAGCATGTTTTAGCATGTTTCTAGCATGTTTAGAACTCAATGGCATATTTAATTAATATGTTGCTAGTACTGCATCACAATGTAAAACATGTCAATTCCTGTCGACAGTAGGTGGCGCTATTACTATAACTGAAAATTGTCATGGACATGTGTTCAGGGCAGAACTCTTATCAAATGTGTGAAGTTTGGCGCAGATTGGACATTGCCTTCTTGAGTAACAACAACTTCCTGTTTCATTGCATTAACATGCTTTAGCACTTAGCTAAGAATTGCTAGCATGTTTTAACATGTTTATAACATGTTTATAACTCAATGGCATATTTAATGTGTTGCCAGTATTGCATCACAGTGTTAAACATGACACTTCCTGTTGCTAGTAGGTGGCGCTATTACTATAACTGAAAATTGTCACGTAGATGTGTTCAGGCCATGACTCTTATCAAATGTGTGAAGTTTGGGGCAGATTTGACATTCCATGCCTGAGTTACAGCAAATTCCTATTTAATTGCAGTAATAACATAATTTAACATTTAGCTAAGTGTTTGCTAGCATGTTTTAGCATGTTTCTATAATGTTGATAGCATGTTTAACACTTGCTGGCACTTTTTTATCTATTATTAGGAGTCCACAACAGTGTTAAACATGTCACTTCCTGTTGCCAGCAGGTGGCGCTATGACTGTAACTGAATTTGAGCATGGACATGTGTTCAGGACAGAACTCTTATGAAACGTGTGAAGTTTGGGGCAGATTGGACATTGCCTTCTTGAGTAACAGCAACTTCCTGTTTCATTGTATTAACATGCTTTAGCACTTAGCTAAGAATTGCTAGCATGTTTTAACATGTTTATAACATGTTTATAACTCAATGGCATATTTAATGTGTTGCCAGTGTTGCATCACAGTGTTAAACATGACACTTCCTGTTGCTAGTAGGTGGCGCTATTACTATAACTGAAAATTGTCACGTAGATGTGTTCAGGCCATGACTCTTATCAAATGTGTGAAGTTTGGGGCAGATTTGACATTCCATGCCTGAGTTACAGCAAATTCCTATTTAATTGCAGTAATAACATAATTTAACATTTAGCTAAGTGTTTGCTAGCTTGTTTTAGCATGTTTCTAGTATGTTGATAGCATGTTTAACACTTGCTGGCACTTTTTTATCTATTATTAGGAGTCCACAACAGTGTTAAACATGTCACTTCCTGTTGCCAGCAGGTGGCGCTATGACTGTAACTGAATTTGAGCATGGACATGTGTTCAGGACAGAACTCTTATCAAACGTGTGAAGTTTAAGGCAGATTGGACATTGTTTGCCTGAGTTACAGCAACTTCCTGTTTCATGGCGAAACATCGATCTTCGCAATTTACTGTCGCGAAGGCCTTAAGGTTAGACTCACCAAATTTGAAGATGATCAGATTAAAACTGTAGGAGGAGTTTGTCAAAGTACGAGGCCTGAAAATGGCAAAAACTGCACAAAAATCTAAGAGGAAGTGTTGCTATCATGCTTTAGCATTTTTCTAGCATGTTTGGAACTCAATGGCATATTTAATATGTTGCTAGTACTGCATCACAGTGTAAAACATGTCACTTCCTGTTGACAGTAGGCAGCGCTATTACAGCAAATTCCTATTTAATTGCAGTAATAGCATACTTTAGCACTTAGCTAAGTAGGAGGAGTTCGTTAAAGTACGAGGCCTGAAAATGGCAAAAACTGCACAAAAATCTGAGAGGAAGTTCAAAATGGCTGACTTCCTGTTGTGTTTAGGGCTACGCTCCAAGAGACTTTTTTGTAGGTATTGGGCCATTACATGTATGTACCGAATTTCGTACACGTACGTGAAACGTAACGCGAGGCGCACTCCGTTGAACCTTTATAGGTGGCGCTATCGAGCCATTTTGCCCCGCCCAATTTTGAAACGCATATCAGATGTAAATTTTCGCCAGTTCTGACGCGTGTGCAAATTTTCGTGAGTTTTCGTGCATGTTTAGGCCCTCAAAAATGCGATTCATTGCGGAGAAGAAGAATAAATATATATATATATATATATATAAATAAATATAGCTGCGAGCAGCGATTACGGGCCCAAGCCGGTGGCACCGCAACCCTGGTGCACCAGGGTGGCGGTACCGCCGGCTTTGGCCCTTCATCGCTGCTCGCAGCTATATTTATTTATATATATATATATATATATATATATATATATATATATATATATATATATATAAAGCCGGTGGCATCACCACCCTGGTGCCTTTAGGGTTATTGTGCACGACGTGACACAAAATATCTGCTCGCTATCTGCCGAACGGCTCTGGTAGTCCCGCTTCAGCACTGATGATGTTGTAGAAATAGTGTGCTCTGGTTGGTCTGGATTATTCGGGATTTTTTATTTTATACAGAAATAAGTTATTTATAATTCAGATGAGAATAAAGTTAGTGTTGATTAAAATGAAGGAAAACAAATATATTGATCTGAAATATAGCACATTCATTTTACATTTATTTAGGTTCAATTACCAAACATACAATCTTAATTTAATTTAAAGCAAACTATACATTAAAAATACATGGGTTGTATGCACATTTTTTTTTTTATAAAAAATATACATATATCCAAAAAGACAAGGCTTAAAAACTCTTGTCACTGTAACAGACACAATCTCTCTCTCAAACACACACACACACACAAACACACACACACACACACACACACACACACACACACACACACACACACACACACACACACACACACACACACACACACACACACACACACACACACACACACACACGTCAAGTCACTTTTTAGATGCAATATTGAATAAGCAGAAAAATCTGATTTTCTGCTCTGAAAATATAAATAAGCATACAAATTGAATAAGCACTTTGAATATTCTAAACAGAATAAGCATTAGTCGCTAATGAATAAGTACTAGTACTTAATGGAATAGATACTAATATCTAAAAAATAAGTACTAGTAGCATGAAAATAGAGACTAGTATGTTAAAATGATTAAATGTTAAAACGGCTTGCCATATTGGCTCAGAGAGAGAGAGAGAGAAAATGACATTTTAGATAATAGTACCTATTAATAGATACTAGTATTTATTCAATAAATACTAGTTCTAAGTCATTACATACTAGTACCTATTAAATAGATACCAGTACTTATTCATTAGCTACTAATACGTATTCAAAAGAATATCTAAAGAATAAGCACTACTATCTAAGGAATAGGCACTAGTACTAAAGAATAAGCACTAGTCGCTAATGAATAAGTAATATTACTTAATGGAATAGATACTAGTATCTAAAAAATAAGTACTAGTAGCATGAAAAAAGAGACTAGTAGGTTAAAATGATTAAATGTTAAAACGGCTTGCCATATTGACTCAGAGCATCAAAAGCATCAAACAAGAATATTAAAGTTTGATGCGTTGCCACTGCAACAGTTTCAAAGATATCAAGAATCCCTTCACAGGTCTTCATCTGCAGTGTATTTACATTATACAGATGAAGTTTGAAGCAAATCGGGTAAAAATAAGAGGGTGATTTCAAAGCCTTTAGGAAGTGACACACTTCCTGCTACCAGTTGGTGGCGCTATAACTTTGACTCACAATAGTCACATCCATGTGATCGGACTCTTACAGCGAACACACTGCTGAAGTTTCATCAAGATCAGTTAATGTATGCTGAAGTTATAACACACTTCCTGTTTCCATTATTCGCCATAAATTCGTTTCCTCGCCACGGCCAAACCGTTCGAGATATCAAAAATCCCCTGGCAATTTTTCATCCTCAATGTCTTGACTTCGTGCACACCGAGTTTCGTGGCGATTGGTTGAATTCTCTAGGATTAGTATATCGAATTCCAGGGGCATACGCTTCCAAACAAACGATAATAGCCGACTTCCTGTTGGGCTGGGGTAAAAAGTAAAAGTACAAAGGATATATGAACCGATGAGATCTATATGTGTAGCGAGTTTCATATTATTACATGCAAGCGTGTTTGATTTATGGACCAAGTTTTCGGACCCCGTTCCAGGGGGCGCTGTCGAGCCCCCCTGCCACGCCCGGGTACCAGCTTCAGCCCGGCCCTGATGGCCGCGTTTTCTGACCCGTGTGCAAAGTTTCAAGAGTTTTTGAGCATGTTAAGGGCCCCAAAAGTGCGCTAAGAATCTCAAAAGTATCCAAAAAGAATATTAAAGTTTGATGCGTTGTCACGGCAACAGCATCTAAGATATCAACAATCCTTTCACAGGTCTACATCTGGCGTGTGTCTACATTATACACATCAAGTTTGAAGCAAATCGGGTAAAGCCTGTTTGATTTATGGACCAAGTTTTCGGACCCCGTTCCAGGGGGCGCTGTCGAGCCCCCCTGCCACGCCCGGGTACCAGCTTCAGCCCGGCCCTGATGGCCGCGGTTTCTGACCCGTGTGCAAAGTTTCAAGAGTTTTTGAGCATGTTAAGGGCCCCAAAAGTGCGCTAAGAATCTCAAAAGTATCCAAAAAGAATATTAAAGTTTGATGCGTTGTCACGGCAACAGCATCTAAGATATCAACAATCCTTTCACAGGTCTACATCTGGCTTGTGTCTACATTATACACATCAAGTTTGAAGCAAATAGGGTCAAGCGTGTTGGATATATGGACCAAATTGTCGGACCCGTTCAAGGGGGCGCTGTCGAGCCCCCCTGCCACGCCCGGGTACCAGCTTCAGCCTGGCCCTGATGGCCGCGGGTTTTGTCCTGTGTGCAAAGTTTCAAGAGTTTTCGAGCACGTTAAGAACCCCAAAAGTGCTCGAAAGCATAAAAAAGCATGAAAAAGCTTAAAAAAAGGAATATTAATGTTTGATGCATTGCCATGGCAACAGTGTCTAAGATATCAATAATCCTTTCACAGGTCTACATCTGGCATGTGTCTACATTATGCACATGAAGTTTGAAGCAAATCGGGTAAAAATAAGAGGGTGATTTAAAAGCATTTTGGAAGTGACACACTTCCTGCTGCCAGTTGGTGGCGCTATAACTTTGACTCACAATAGTCACATCCATGTGATCGGGCTCTTACAGCGAACACACTGCTGAAGTTTCATCAAGATTAGTTAATGTATGCAGTAGTTATGACACACTTCCTGTTTCACGTTTCTCGCCATAATTTCGTTTCCTCGCCACGGCCAAACCGTTCGAGATATCAAAAATCCCCTGGCAATTTTTCATCCTCAGTGTCTTGACTTCACGCTGACCGAGTTTCGTGCCGTGTGTTTGAATTCTCTAGGAGGAGTGTTTCACATTCCTTTGCATGCGTTTTCCAAACAAGCCTAAATAGCCGACTTCCTGTTGGGCTGGGGTAAAAAGTTAGAGTGCGAAGTATATATGAAACGATGAGATCTACATGTGTACCGAGTTTCATATTATTACATGCAAGCGTGTTTGATTTATGGACCATGTTTTCGGACCCCGTTCCAGGGGGCGCTGTCGAGCCCCCCTGCCACGCCCGGGTACCATCTTCAGCCCGGCCCTGATGGCCGCGGGTTCTGACATGTGTGCAAAGTTTCAGGAGTTTTTGAGCATGTTAAGGCCTCCAAAAGTGTCCAAAAGGTAGAAGAAAAATAATAATAATAATAATAATAATAATAATAATAATAATAAATAATCCTTAGGAAAACAATAGGGCCTTCGCCCTTTGGGCTTGGGCCCTAATAATAATAAACAGAGCAATTCCAAGAGGGTCCTCACACCATCGGTGCTCGGGCCCTAAAAAACTAGTGTGCTCTAAAACAATGACAAAATTCACATTTTGAAGATATTTGCATTCAAAATTTAGTCCGTCATTCTACACTTCAGCTTCTCGTCAGATTTCTGTCCAATCAAATGCTCTCTAGAATCTCAAATGTCCCGCCCCCTACATTATAAAACAGCAATTGTAGTTTTTTTCTATTTTTCATAGAGGATAGTGAATTATTCAGGGATCGTATCCGACCCATTTCTATATTTCTACAGAATATTGTATTTTTAAAAGTTGCCAGCCACTCCCAGCATTTATGATAATTTACACTTTCATGGCTCCCAGATTATTTTATTGCATGTAATGTATAAAAAAAATGTACTTAAAAAAAAACAATTGCATTTTTGTCTTAAAAACTCCACAGACGCTAACTAAAAACAAATGTAGCTTTCATGTGGCATTTTCGCTTGTAACTTCATAAAACATGCACTGATCGTAGCAAATTGCACATCATTACTTACAGTGGTTGCTCTCGATTGAAATTAGTCCAAAATCAACATAATTCATTGCGTCGATCACAAGATATTCCTCACGAAGGAACAATTTTAAAAATGTGCATTAGGGGCGTCGAGAACTGAACAAAAAGACTACATTGTTTCCAAATGCTGTAACTTTTGATTACTTTATGCAATCACCACAAAATGTGATGCAGATGCAGCTCACATGTAGGAGAACCTCATTGTACCTTATTATGAGTTATAAGGAAGGAATAAGAAAGATATGTAAAATTATTATTAAACATTATATATTTTTTTCTTCTTTTACCAGCAGTTTCTCAGCACCAAAATGTTCAAATGTAATGATTTAAAAATCTTTTTCTTCTTTTTTTTTCTATCACAGCAGGCCTATACTCACAAAAAAAGAAATAGATTACACCACTGTATAAACAACACTAAAAGCTGGATTTTCATCACAGCGGGACTTTAAGAACTGATCACTGAAAGGTTCTTTAGGGGAACCCAAAAATAGTTCTTTTGCTGTGAAAAACCCGTATTTTTCTTCATTGGTGTCAGTAATCTCACCTTGACCACAGAAATGATGCCTTGGTTGGAGACTGGGTCTGTGCGGATGGCAAAGTTTCCTAAAGTATTTCCCTTTCCGATGGTGTACTTAATCCTCCAGTTGTCCCCCCCTCTCTGGTCTTTATCTGTGGCGTTGACCCGGCCCACCTCCGCCACACGCTTGTTCTCCATTACGTTCATGTTGTACTGCAGTCACAAAATTGGAAAAGAAAAGAAAACAGATTGGATGAACATCACAGGCTGTGCAACAACAAAAAAGTTATAAAAAAGAAAAGTTAATACACTTTTAAGGATTTTTTTTTTGTGGAGTTAGGATGTTTCTGTAATACCCTTTTCCTATCTGTAGTAGGACACATTTCTCAATACTTGGGTCACTTTTTCTTCACTCTTCACACAGTTCTCCACACCAGCTTTCAGCTCGGCACAGCAGTTCATTTCACTTTCAAAAACTACCAAATCACTTCATCATGTCTCAAATCAACACACTCTTCATCACACTATAAAGGTTGACAGACACAAACACACTTCGTCTCCCACTAAACAATGAGCTAAAAACACTAACAGAAGCATTATACAGTGTGTTCTTATGTAACACACACACACATCTACTGTTTATAATCCACTGTGATATGTGTTACTGATGAATCAGACATGATGATGCAAAATATATTTTATGCACAGAGTAATTCCAAAATATAATAATTTATAAACACACTATCCACCGATACAGATACAGGAATCAGCTGCGATTGGTCCAATTGTTTTTATAGCACTTCATTTTTAGATTCGAAATATATTTCATTACAATATTACAGTAGAAATGTGACAAATTGCTGTCATATTCAGTTTTATATTATGTTATTGTTTTGATGGTAAGTTTACCTGTACAGTGTGTGAGCGTGTGCAGATCGGCCTGTAATACACAGAGTTTTTGCGGTTGTTGTGTCGAAGTGAGAACAGAATTACAGTTTTTTACCGTTGCTAGGACACATTTCTCAATACTTAAGTCACTTCTTCACTCTTTACACAGTGAGCACAACAGAAGTATATGTGGATAAACTGTGGATCATTTATCATTGCTTCGGCACAAAATGCATTCAATGACTACATCTTCAAATGATATTAATTCTGTTCTCACTTCGACACAACAACCGCTAAAACTCTGGCCAATGTGCACATGCTTACATGCAAGTATTGACAAATGTGTCCTAGCGACTAAAAAAAACAGTAATTCTGTTCTCACTTCGACACAACAACCGCTAAAACTGTGTATTACAGGCCGATCTGCACACGCTCACACACTGTTATCAACACGGGTAAACTTCAGTTCAAAACAATAACATAATATAAAACTGAATATGACAGCGATTTCTACAGTAATATTGTAATGAAATATATTTAGAATCTAAAAATGAAATGCTATAAAAACAATTGGACCAATCACAGCTGACTCCTATTGTGTCTGTATCAGTGGATGGTGTGTGTATAAATTACAGTATTTTGGAATTACTCTGTGCAACAACAAAAAAAAGACCAAATATATTTTGCATCACCATGTCTGATTCATCAGTCACACATATCACAGTGGATTATAAACAGTAGATGTGTGTGTGTTACAGAAGAACACACTGTATAATGCTCCTGTTAGTGTTTTTAGCTCATTGTTTTGTGGGCGATAAAGTGTGTTTGTGTCTGTCAACCTTTATAGTGTGATGAAGAGTGTGTTGATTTGAGACATGATGAAGTGATTTGGTAGTTTTTGAAAGTGAAATGAACTGCTGTGCCGAGCTGAAAGCTGGTGTGGAGAACTGTGTGAAGACTGAAAAGTATTGAGAAATGTGTCCTAGCGACTGTGAATGTGAATGACTAGTGAATGTAATTTGAAAGATGTGGTCATTGAATGCATTTTGTGCCAAAGCAATGATAAATGATCCTCAGTTTATCCACATATACTTCTGTTGTGTTCACTGTGTGAAGAGTGAAGAAGAAGTGAGCTAAGTATTGAGAAATATGTCCTAGCGACTAAGATAAGATTATGCGTTTAATAGCTTTTGTCCTAAACGAGGTCCTTCCTGAAATTGCCATGGTTCACACACATTAAGATCGGATTCTAAAGTTAGGATCTTTCTGTAATTGAACATCACAGACTGTGCGTGTTTCCCTCATACCACGCTGGGCTGGAATCTGGGAGCGTGGTTGTTAACGTCAGCGATGTGAATGATGGCTCGACCCGCAGAGGCTAGACCCATTCCTGACATATCAGCGACCTGGAGATGAAGCCTGAAGGACTGCACCACCTGACAACACAACAGCGTCACGTTAAAGCTGTTCCCCTACAGACTTTCACATCATTCGGGGATGTTTAGGGGTGTAACAATATATTGTGTCACAATATATCGCAATACAAACATGCAACAATATGTATCAAGGATAGTTCACCCAAAATTAAAATTACTGTGAGGAAAAAATGTTGTTTATAAAAGTTATCATCACATTTCTGGCAAAATATGTTTTTGTGCAATGTAGTTACAGGGTAATTTTGACATCTGTAGGTTGTAAATTAAACGTATAACTATATAAGCTATATATATATATATATATATATATATATATATATATATATATATATATAAAGTACACTGTAATTTCGGTTTACTTACGAAGTTCTTTGCAGCTTGTATATCTGCTTATTACCCCTTTATTACCCAAAACTTAACAACGTGTTAAGTGAATACACTGTTCCCTTATACCTACACGAAGGTACACTATAATTACAGAAACGTACACCGTAATTTCAGTGTACTTACGCAGTTGTTTGTGGGTCGTAATATAAAGTGTTACCGAAAATTCAAGTTTTCAGAGTTTTAGTGTCAGAACATTAAACCATGAATGTTGAAATAAATGTATAATAATGCTATGAGGGAATATTTGTGTGTCCTGATAATGCCAAATTTCTTTGTTACCAGTAAAAAGTGGGTGACGTTATTTTAAATGTATCTAGTCAGTGAAAGAGTGCAATCATATTCATCTAAAAAAATTCTGTAAGTCCAAATTCATTTACACACACAATATAATAACAAATTTAGCATTTTAATCAACAGTTAATTTTTTTTTAACCTTTTATCATATCTCTGAGTATCAGAAAAATATGGTATCGTGAGTTCAGTATTGTGATATGTACACTCTAAAAAATGCCGGGTTGTTTCAACCAAAATTTGGGTCAAATATGGACAAACCAAAATGTTGGGTTAAAAATGTAATTATAAAATTTACAGTTGAAAGTGAAAGTTGAAGTTGGTTAAAATTTTAAATTACATTTTTAACCCAACATTTGGGTTTGTCCATATTTGATCCAAATTTGGGTTGAAATAACGTAGCATTGTTTAGAGTGTATTGAATCATGACATGAGAGTATCGTTACACCCCTAATGCTGTTCATTTATAAGAGACAGAAATAACCCACATCTCTGTCTAGTCCCACATCTCGTATGTAGATGACTCCAGTTTTGTTGTCGATGCCGAACATGGTCTTGTTAACGCTGTGCGGAGGGATACTCTCTTGGCCAGTGATGGAGAAGCTCAGAGCGGCGTTCTCCGTCAGCGGATCATCCGAGTCGACCGCTGAAACCTTCATCACTGAAGTTCCTGATCACAGACACACACACAGCAAGGCTTACACTCGTGTCATTTTTGAGCAAAATGAACAAAAATAATGGACATGATTCGAACAGGTTAAATGGTCCTGAAAAAATAGTCACACTTGTGTTGTTTCCGCATTGGAAAGTAATGGGGGATGAATTTCATCTAGTGGAAGCGTTTGGTACTGCAGCCAAAAAAATCTTATTTTTTTGACATATCAACCTCAAATTTGGAACATAACTTTGATTTTCTCACAGTTTTAGAGTAAAACATAGAGGAACTACATTTTTGGAAAATGTATTTCATTAAAAAATTTAAAATGGTATTTTTGTGCATTTTTCATAACAATAAATGTGAAATTGTATAATTCTTTACAAGTTAACTTTTTTAAACTTTTGTTCACTTCAGCAATAATTTGGCACGAGTCATCTTTAAAAAGAGACCAAACTTGAGTCAGTTGCTCTAAAGCAATCAAGATTAATGACAGTTTAAGTTTAAGACAGTTTAAGGTCCATGCTCAAAAAGTGAATTATAACTAATATTTAAATATAATTCAGTACCATAAAATCCCCTCAAAATACAAAATATGAAATAAAAAATATTATTGAGCTAAAATGTTGAACAATAATTTGATTGAAATAAAAACACGACACACGAACAGTACCTTGATACTTCCATTCATGCATTTAATTCATGTGATTCTTTAATAACCTTCACATTTTTCCTCCATAGAATACAAATGGAGATATTTAACACACTGTCCAGGCTGTTCTTTCTTCATACAGTGAAAGTGAATAGTCACCATGACTGCCATGCTCCAAAAATGGCAAAAAGTACATAAAAATATGACTTATGTGTCATAGTCCATAGATTTGTGTGAGGAACACATCAACACTTTAGTTGCTACTATGTGTTGTGAACATGTATCTCAATTGTTGTGACACTGAAAAGCTCCTGAGCCTAAAAATAACAACTTTTAAATGTCATTTTTCTAAATGGTTATGGCCCTGCTAGCAAATTTATTAGCAAAATAAATCACATAAAGAGAGTAGACTTTCCTGTTTCTTAACACACTTAAGTGCACTTTGTAATAACGTCAGCTTTAAAGTACATTTTAAATCATTATTTTAATAATTGTGGAAACCTTATTTAAAACACAATATAAGTAATTATGAAATTACAAATAAAGAAGTACTTAAGTAAAAATAAAAAAAACACTCTTATGTTCAACTCATTGCATTGAATTTGAATGTAAACTTTAATACATTTTCATATAATTGTAGTTAAGTGTCCGAACAAATCACATTCAGTTTTCAATAAAGTATATTATTTTAAAGCATATCATTTCCGTTATAAATACTCTTTTTTGATAAACGTATGATAAAGTATGTATTCAATTGTATGATAAACAAGATTTGTATCATTTCTAACATGAACGTGGAACATGGAAAAGAGCAGCCTGGACATTGAGCTAAATAACTTGATTTGAGGATAAAAATCCTACATGGTTTAAGGTCAATTTTTGTATGAACTATTCATTGCATTGAGTTTTTTTCCCATAAAATATTTTTTTTTACATTTGATTACCTGGAACCGAGAACTCAGGGATGGTGCCAGTGAACTCTTTCTGGGTGAATTCAGGCCTGTGGTCGTTCTGATCCAGAACGTAGATCTCAATGGTTGTGGGACTTTCCAGTCGCGCTCCGCTTGGTGAGAGAGCAAAGGCTTTGAGCTGAGGATATTACACATATATAGAGTTATTCAGAGATAATGCCAGAGTCTCTTATCTGTGAGAGACAGTAAGTCTGAGACCACACACTAAATCTGGGGGAAAAAACAGAAAAATGTAATAGAAAGAAAGGGGCTATATGTAGAATTCAGAAACTCTTGTTAATAGCGACACGGTGGCTGTTCAGTGAACTGCAGCTACAGGTTATTTCTCATGCTCGCATTACGTATGAAACTGAACGTGATTTAAATCCCTCATATACTCAGCTGGATTTGTTTTCATACTTTTCCTAGAAGTAAAAAGAAGTTGTAAATACGTTTGCAGTGATAGACTGATAGCGAACAACGCAAGCGACTTTTAGAATAGATTAATATGTAAATAATTGCTTTCCTCTCAATAACAAAATAAACACAATTTTAAAAAAACAGCGGTGAGAAATCAGCAGTTCAGAAAGCATCAGATCATAGAGATGTGGATGTTTGAGATTCATCTCATTAACATTACACTCACTAGCTATGTTTCCACACGTTTTTATTAAGTGATATCGAATGAAAAATGCCTTATGGAAACAGTAAAATTTGATTGAATTTCATGAATATCGACTCAAATGAAATGCGTTCGGTCTCATGGGGTTTGATCTTGATGGATATACAGCTTATGCGATAAACGCTGATGGAAACGTTATTATGGCGCGATCCATTTTGTCTAGCAAAACTTTGTTCGCAAATGTTTGCTTGAATGTTGTGCGAAAAGGAATGGAAACACCTTAAAATGTCTCAAATCAATTCGATATACCAATTACATGGCAAAACAGCATGTGACGTCATTACACACTTATTCGCTTTAAAGCCGTTGGATGGAAACACACTTTCACCAGCTTTATTCACATGAGGTTTTTACCAAACTTCAGATAATTCGATTGACAAGTGGATGGAAACATGCTACAGTTATGATAGTTTGATTATGAAGTATATCTGAGACTATAGACTATAAAGATCTGACTGTGAGAGATTGTAGTTGGAGAATGAATCCCTTTGCTTTGCACGACACATGGACATTACAGTACAGAACAGTTCTTTGGGCATTATCCTGAACATAATGGGTCTCATTCATGAAACACGAGCAGAACGAATTTTTGTGTAAATCGTGAGTAAAGTGGTTCTGGCATAAATTTTCGGATTCATTAAAATTTTCCAAATGTTAGTTGGTACGAAAGAAATCTACATATCTACAATAGTGCGCCTAACATCCGAACGTTTTGCTCATTAATAAGGCTGCATTTTAATTCACCTTAATCGGGTATACACAGCATTTTGAAAACATATTATATATAGTAATTACATACAGTTTTTCTGTTTACTTTTATTATGAGAGCCAGTAATAGCATCTGCGATGGTGGTCCTCCAGTTTAAATTAACACAGTCTCATTGTCATGGTTCTGCCTTCTTCTCTGTGTAATTTCCTATTGTTTTGGCAGGACCATGACAGACTCATGTTTTGTGTACAAGCGCATGGCCAATTGTCAAGGCCATGTGCTTGTGTTGTCTCGTTTCCAGTCTCCGCCCCCCTTGTTATCCCTGTCTTGTCGTCATTGTATTATTAGTATCACCTGTTTTGGTCATTAGTGTTCTCTATGTAATCCCCGTGTTCTCGCTGTCTTTTGTTGGTTCATTGTCTAATCTTTGTAGACTGTCTAACCTTGTTTAAGCCTTGTGATACGTGAGACCTGTCTCGAGTTCCTTGTTTATCGTCTAGTTTTACTCGCTGTCTGCACTTGGGTTCGTTCCTCACCACATCATAACAGAATGAACCAACCAAAAGAGAACCCAGCGGACAGCGCGTCGATCTACACAACCCCGCAGTCTTCAGACACCGAACGGTGGTGGCAGTCGGCCATCGCCGACAGCCGGGAGGGCAAGCTTCCTTTCCCTCCTCAGGGTATGTTGACCCTGAGAGAGTATGCCCGGCTTGTGGAGGAGAGAAGGTTCCTCCTGCCGGACAGCCTGGTGAAAAGCTACTTCATCGCGGGTCTCAACGCTCCCCTTTCTCCCGTCGAGCGAGAGAAACTGGTCAGCCGCCCGTTCCACAGCATAGTGGACGCTCTGTCACAGCGGGAGCTGCAGAGAGTTACAGGGTCTTCACCTTCTGCTCGACTGCCGGTTATCCCTGAGGGTCTCCGGATAGGGGTCGCGATGTTTGGAAGCCCGGTTGACTCTTCCACGACTCCTAAAGCTCCATCCACCCCTTCTGATCTCCGTGGAAAACGAGGGAGGCGGATCTCATGGGATTCCCCGTCAGAGGCGTCCGCTACGGAGTCAGTCCAGCCTGAGAGGACAGTTCCTCTGCCTCCTTTCACGGACCCGGCAATGGTTCCTCAACCGAGCACTGACTCACTCATGGCCCCTGCTTGTCGTCCCAGGAGGAAGAAGAGAAGGAAGGGACCTTCTCGATCCCCGCCTCAACCTTCCCATGTGCCCGCAGTGAGTTTTCAACCTGTTACGGCTTCTGTGAGAGCTGTTCCTGGAGCTGCTGCAGGAGGCACAATGCCCGATTCAGTGACTGAGAGTGCTGTTCCAGAACCCGCCTCAGCTAGCGCTGCCTCAGAGCCCTCTTCTCCGAGAGTTGCGGCCGATCTAGCCGCTGAGAAGATTGTGCAGGCAGTTTCGGCGCATCAGGAGATGCCCATTAACATTGCGGCTAAAACCCTGTCTGAATACCTGTCCTGTCTTCACAAGATCCTGCAACCCCCTGTCCATCCTGTCCTGGTGAACGCTGCACCCGATCCTGTCTCCGTGACCGCTGCACCCGATCCTGTCCCGCTGAGCGCTGCACCTCTTGCTACCGCTGAGAACATTGTTTCCGTGACTGAATCTAGGAGTTTGGTTTCCGAGTCCGCTTCAGAAAGTGCAGATCCAGAGTCGGATTTCATGAACACAGAGTCTGATTCAGTGAGTTTGGCTTCCACTCCTCAGTCACCTGCTACACCCCCGGTTATGTGTTCTGTTCCCTTACCTGCTGTTTCCCCGGTCAAGAGTCTTGTCTCGCCATCCTCCGCTTCCCCTGTCGTGATTCCCGCTCCATCGCCCACTGTACCTCCTGTCCCTGTTCAACCACGTACTGTTTCCCCTAAGTCACCTCCTCGTGTGTCCCCCTCCAAGTCTGCACGGATTCCTCGTTTCCCGTCCTCGTCCCGCGGACCTAAGAACCCCCGTGCACCTGTTTCCCCTGGACTACCCCCTAAAGACTTTGTGTTTCCTCCACCTCCCCTTCCATGTTTGTTATTTCTAATGTTTCACCCGGACCCTATGATTGTCTATTCTTGTATGCCTTTAATGTTATTTGGTATGTTTTGCTGGTTCTTGTCCCTATCTCAGTCGGTCTTGTCTCGTGCTTGATGTTATTTGTTTTGCCTTGTTGGTTCATGTCTATGTCCTAGTCGATCTTGTCTTGTTTTGTGGTCTCCCTGAGGAGCGTCTGGTATCCGCTCCTTAGGGAGGGGATACTGTCATGGTTCTGCCTTCTTCTCTGTGTAATTTCCTAGTGTTTTGGCAGGACCATGACAGACTCATGTTTTGTGTACAAGCGCATGGCCAATTGTCAAGGCCATGTGCTTGTGTTGTCTCGTTTCCAGTCTCCGCCCCCCTTGTTATCCCTGTCTTGTCGTCATTGTATTATTAGTATCACCTGTTTTGGTCATTAGTGTTCTCTATGTAATCCCCGTGTTCTCGCTGTCTTTTGTTGGTTCATTGTCTAATCTTTGTAGACTGTCTAACCTTGTTTAAGCCTTGTGATACGTGAGACCTGTCTCGAGTTCCTTGTTTATCGTCTAGTTTTACTCGCTGTCTGCACTTGGGTTCGTTCCTCACCACATCATAACACTCATCCCAAAAAGTCATATATTGACGTCTTGGGACGTCTTTTGACCATACGTCAATATCCGCCTTTTTAGGGTACCCTTAAACGTCGGTTATATGACGATCCTGGGACGTCATACAACTGACGCTTTACCTTTAACGTCAGTTAGGTGACGGGGTAGGTTTAGGTTTAGGTCTGGGGTAGAGTTAGGATCCGATAACGTCATCTAACCGACGTTTAAGGGTACCCTAAAAATGCGGATATTGACGTATGGTCAAAAGACGTCCCAAGACGTCAATATATGACTTCTTGGGATGAGACTGCACTGTTTGAATACGATTTTTTCGAAGTGAACTAATTCGTTTTTTTTGCAGTCAAGCTTCACGTCGAACCCTTTTCTTTCCACTTCTGGGACTGTTCGATTAACAGATGAAACTCCATTAACCGCATCTGTAACCCAAGCTTCCTTTTTTTAGGACCTGATACGCCACTATGTACGCTTGAAAATAAAATAACGTTTCTTTAAATACATTTTATATGTTATCACGATCAAAGGTTACTGGCTATGCACAGGATCCAGTCGGCAGTCAGGTGAGCTGTATGTATGACATGAGCCTATTTTCACAACATGGACACTTCAAACATCTATTAAGCCTGCTCCTTTTAAGTGACTTTTTTATTCCATCAAAGAACTCTTGGCCCAAAATCACAATGAGTGGGGACTCTAAAAAGTGCTCTAAAAATTGCAGAAAGCTTTGTGTGTTGAAATGTATCATTACACTTATGTTGCTGATGTCAGGAAATGTGCAACCTAACCCCGGTCCTGTGACAGACATGATATCACTGCAAACTCCTGCCGATTTTTTAAAGAGGTCAGGTATTGGTTTTGTGCACATAAATGTGAGAAGTCTATTACCAAAAATTGATATGGTTAGAATCTGGGCCAAATCAACAAATGTTGATATTATGGTGTTATCTGAGACTTGGTTGGGTAGATCTACTCCTGATAGTTATATTTATATGGAGGGGTATAATTTATTTCGTACTGATCGTCCTGCTAAAGGTGGAGGAGTGAAAAAAAATCTATGTAAAAAATAGTTTGCAGGCATCAGTACAATTATCCAAGTCTGTGCCTAGACCATTTGAATTGCTAGTGTTAAAAATTGAACTATCGCAAAATTATGTTTTGACAGTTGCGGGATCCTATAGACCTCCTTCTGCGCCAAAGGACACATTGTCCTCATTGTCTGATTGTTTGACATCTATAAAATATACTGAGTTGGCTTTAATGGGTGACTTAAATTGGGATTGGCTAACATCTGCATCTGATCAAATTAAAAGTTTTTGTGACTCTGCGAATCTGACCCAAATTATAGACTCACCAACTACGCTTCTTGATTTGTTTTTAACAAATGTGCCACAGAAATACAAAGCTACTGCTGTTTTTGCAAATGATATGAGTGATCACTGCGTCATTGCTGGTGTGAGAGATGCCAGGATATCTAGATGTAAACCGCGTATAATAATTAAGAGAAATCTGAAATTGTTCTGTAAACAAGCCTTTTTTATTGATCTCAATCTTTGTGACTGGACCAGAGTAAATTTGATACCAGATCCCGAAATAGCGTTGAAATATTTTAAATCACTATTTTTGGACATTGTAAACAAGCATGCTCCTTTTAGGAAATATAAGATTAAAGGGCGAGATAATCCATGGTTTTCAGAGAAATTGTCGGATCTAATTCATGAACGTGATCTTGCTTGGTCAATTGCAAAGAAATCCAAAAATAGCTCAGACTGGCAAACTTTTAGGCACCTGAGAAACAAATGTGTCTCTCAAATACGTAAAGCAAAATCAGATTTTTATGTAAATGAATTATGTGATAGTTCAGCTAATCCCTCAAAATTTTGGAAAGTTATAAAATCACTGTCTTCTGACTCTAGGGATACTGTCATGCCAAATATATTGAAGTTACACAATGAGATTATTACAGACATGAAAAGTATGCTAGATTCCCTGAATCAGCACTTTATATCTTCTGGGTTGTTGTTTGAACATGCAACAAAACAGAGGAGACAAGAGGACTACTCTTTCTCTAGGGAAAATGTACCAATCGATTTTTATCTTGTTCCTATTGGAACGAAGGAGGTGTATGATGCTCTTATAGGGTTAAATACTAAGAAATCCGCTGGTCCTTTATGGGTTGGATCCATACTTTTTAAATATTGCTGCTGAAGATATTGCAGAACCTTTAACACACATTTTCAACCTGACTATTGAAACTGGATTAATACCAAGTGTTTTGAAGTCAGCATATGTCACTCCTTTATTAAAGGGCGGTGACCGATCAAACCCAAATAATTATTGGCCAATATCTAAGCTATTTGCTTAAGCCAAGGTTTTAGAAGAGCTTATAAGTGACCAGTTAAAAGACTATTTACTAACAAAAAATATTTTAAATGATTCACAGTCGGGTTTTCGTAAAAAACATAGCACTGTCACTGCCACTATGAAAGTGTTAAATGATTTTATAAGTGCTATTGATTCTAAAGAATATTGTGCTGCGCTGTTTTTAGATCTTTCAAAGGCGTTCGACACAGTTAACCACTATGTCCTGTCTCAGAGATTGGTGGATATTGGAATGTCTCCAAAAGCAGTCAAATGGTTTGATAATTATTTGAGTGGCAGAAGACAAAGTGTTCGTGTTGATGGTGTGTCCTCAAACTCATTACTTATACAAAATGGTGTCCCCCAGGGGTCTATTTTGGGTCCCATTTTATTTACTATTTATATAAATGACTTGTGTCAAAATGTAACAAATGCAAAGTGTCATTTTTATGCGGACGATACCGTTTTGTATTGTTCTGCTCCAGGCTTGACAAGTGCTATTGAGGATCTGCAATCTGCTTTTAAAATTATTCAGAAGAATCTTCAGAAATTGAGACTTGTACTAAACTCAGATAAAACTAAAATGATGTGCTTTTCTAAATCAAGGAAAACAGAAGATGCTTGTCCAATTACTACACTAGATGAGAAAGTAATTGAGCGAATATCAGTCTATAAATATCTTGGTTTCCTTTTGGAAGAAAATTTGTCCTTCAAGCAGCATATAGAGGGTCTAACAAAAAAACTGAGAGTAAAGTTGGGTTTCTATTATAGAAACAAAGGCTGTTTCTCTTTTAGTACGAGAAAAACACTTATACAAACAACATTTATGTCAATGCTGGATTACGGTGATATTTTATACATGCATGCAAATAAATCTTCTTTGAAAATGCTGGATTCAGTATATCACGATTCATAACTAATTCCAGTTTCCTTACTCATCATTGTAGCCTATATGAGAGTGTTGGTTGGCCATCTCTGCACAATCGCAGGCTGGAGCACTGGTATATTTTTCTTTTTAAGGCCATAATTTGTAAACTGCCTCCTTACTTATGCTCTCTTTTGACTATTAAAGTCACTACCAGGAAATGTAATCTTAGATCATATGGGCAAATCATGTATGAAATCCCACGAATGCGAACTGTCTTCGGTGAAAGTGCCTTTAAAGTTTTTGCACCGTTTTCCTGGTATAAATTGCAAAATCAGCTAAAATTTGACTGTTTACCGACAATGACACAATTTAAAATGAGGATAAAGGACTACTTGAGTACTAGATTACCCATGTGCTGTTACTGAGAGCTGCTGGTGATTATGTTGAGATTATGTTAAATTGCCAAAATGTACTTTTTTTGTTGTTGTGGTTGTTGTGTTTTTGTTAAATGATTGTATATGTACTTTTTAATATGGAACTATTATTCTGCTGTCTTGGCCAGGACTCCCTTGAAAAAGAGATTCTGAATCTCAATGGGACTATTTCCTGGTAAAATAAAGGTAAATAAATAAAATCTGGCGTTTTGAAGGAACTTCTGATTTAATGGGCGGGATTTATTGTAATTGAGAATGAGCGTGCACGCGCGTCCCATTTACGACTGATTGGAATTCATTAACACACACACACATTTCATTATCACATCTGACGTTTACAAAGTATTTGTGAATCAGGAGAAGAGTTTTCGGGAAGGTCTCTTTACGCGCAAATTACTCGTATATTTACGAATGTTTCATGAATGAGACCCAATGTGTAAACGTCACATCTTTTGGATTTTCCCAGGAAAAACATCCAGAGTCTACAGGCTTTAGGCAGCCTAAAGCCTCGTTTTTTAAGTTTTGTTACAAGACCACACAACAGCCAATAAAAATGTGACTTTTAGATGAAAATATTTACTAGTGATGCACCCATATCAAAATTTTGGCCGATACCGATAACCGATAATTCTTTATATTTGAAAGCCGATAACCGATATATTGGCCAATCAATCTAAATCCAGATTTTATATAATTTTTGAGAGCCTGATTACGAAAACAAATGTCTCACAATTAAAGCCATGTCCCAAACACACAATTATAATGTTCTCATAATTTTATACAGCCGATATGACAAACTTGTGTTGCACTGAACTGTATTTTCATTTTTTGAAGTGATTTCAATCAAATTTCAAACAAATAAAAACCATCATGGTGACCAGTGCACATCTGGAGGAAATAATACATTGCTTTTATATATCAGCCAAATTTTCTAATCAGGCTGATAACGATAATGTTAAAAATAAACATGTATTGGCCGATATCGATATATCTTGCATCCCTAATGTTTACATACATCTCCTTTTAATGATAAAAAGCAGTTTCAACAAACATGTTTACCTTAAAACTCTTGTGTTTTTCCCTGTCCAGTGGCATTTTGCTCTTGATCCATCCAGTTTATTTATCAATCTCGAAGAGGCCTTTGGGGTCCTGGTCAACCCCGGGTCCCTCCAGCTTGTATATCACCTCTCCGGTGAAAATCTTGTCTGATTTAATCTGCGAGAGTGGACATGCAACATGTTAAAGACGATTTGTACACAGTCTATCCTTACGCTCGATACCATGTGTGTTTTAACAGACACCTGTCAGTTACTTCGTTTTTTTTAACTGCCATTACAATCCTCACCACTAGGGGTATTAGCTATATGTTTGACCACGGTCATACTTCATTGGATTTCATTTACCATCAAACCTCCACATCATTTGACTCCTTAAAGACAGTTAAGACTTGCATCTGACTTTCACACTTTCACATTAAAGGTACAATATGTAGGATTTTTCGCCACCAGGGGTCGCTAACCTCTTACAATAACAACGGCGTATATTGATGATGTATATTCCGCATTAAGCTGAATTATGGATCTTGTCGTCAAGCTGATGGATGTTTTATGGATGAGTGAATACACTGATGTTTTTAACATGACTGTGGTGAAGCAGGAGCGATTGCTAGACGTACACCAGCGTCACACACAACGCGAGTCCCGTGGATAAAAAGGAATAAGGACATTTCATTCTACCCAACTACATGCAAGTGCTGAATTAATACTCACACAGGTCAGTTTATTAGAGGAGTTAAACTTGAGGTAACGCAGCGCTGCTTCACTCGCTCTAACAGTTACACTATCACACTAAACGCATTTGAGTGTGTTGAATGTTGTTAGTTGGGTTTTTTGTTGGCTGTATGAGACTAAGTAAGCTAGATCAACATTAGAATAACATACAGATCATATTCTAACATTTCACCATGTTGAGCTAAATAACATTGATTAGTTTTATGTACATTTGCTCTGCTGTCTAATAAAGTACATGCAACACTCGCCAAGCAAACGGTGCGTATGAGCAGCGGCGAGGAGTCGCCAGTCAATGGCGTCATATCCATTGGCTCTGTCGAGTGGAAGTTAGTCGCGGACGTGAAGCTCTCGGCATCTCGAAACATGTTGATCTTCGTTTTTGTCTTTTTCTGTCTCAAAGTCTGCTTGCCATGGTCCATAATGTTTGAACAAAACAACAGCGTGAGCGTCCTGCTAGGCATAACGGGCATAACCCAGTTGTCAACGTCTGTCACCATGGTTACTATGGCAGTATGAGCGGAAACAATGGTGGAAACCGAGGCTAACGCGGATATGACATCATTGACTGGCGACTCCTCACCGCTGCTCACACGCACCGTTTGCTTGGTTAAAATCGCAATTTTCTCACAATTTACAAATAGTTGGGAACATTTGGGATATTGTAAGTAATCAACTGAACAAAATATATAACATTGGCCTAGTGGTTTTTGGATATTTTACTGCAAAAATACTACATATTGTACCTTTAACTTTCTACAACGTTGAACGTTATAAAGACTGAATTACATATTGCTGGATCTTCAACTCATTTACATCTTTGTGTGCTGGGTGTTTTTGTAACACTGTTAGAATATTGTCTCATTGTTTTGAGTCTATTTTGGTGTTTATATAAAGTCATAAAAGGTGTTTGTTTACACCTTTTGTAAACAATGTTTGTTTACATTGCACCCCCCCCCCCCACACACACACACACACAAACAGATTATTAATTAGCATTTACTCAGAGTAGCATGTGTTGGTTATAGTGTGTAACCAATCGGTTTGTTTGGAGGGTTTACGTGAACGCAGTTTTAAAATGGAGCAACACACCCTGTAAATGCATTTCTACATTTAATAGCATCTATATCAATTCAGTTATATAAATGATACTGTGTTCCAACTTTTTGTTGTATGTAGGGTGTCTTTTGATGCTGTCAATCTAATTCAGATTCTTATTTATTTGAAAACTCCACTGTTCTAAGCCATTATAATATGACTCTCATAAAAGTAGTTATGGATAGTTATATTTTCAAAAAGACATGGACATTCAATTTATGGAAGTTTGTTTCCGCCACAGAATCAAACATTTTAAAAGATAATTGCGACTTTTAATTGATAGATATAAAGTCAGAATTGCAAGATAAAAACTCTCAACTCTCAATATAAAATCATGAAATTCTGACTTTATAACACGCAATTGTGAGTTTGTATATTGCGATTCTGACTTTATAAAAGAATTGTGAGTTTATATCTTGCAATTTTGACTATATCTTGCAATTCTGACTTTATAACACAATTGTGAGTTAATATCTTGCAATTTTGGCTTTATAACACAATTGTGAGTTTATATCTCGCAATTCTGACTTTATAACACAATTGTGAGTTTATATCTTGCAATTTTGGCTTTATAACACAATTGTGAGTTTATATCTCGCAATTCTGACTTTATAACACAATTGTGAGTTTATATCTCGCAATTCTGACTTTATATCTCGCAATTGCGACTTTATATCACGCAATTCAATTGTAAACTTCTGAGATATAAAGTCAGAATTGTAAGATAAAAAGTTGCAATTACCTTTTTTATTTTTTATTGTGTGGCGGAAACAACTTTAATATCAATTAGTGCGTGAAGTGTGTTTTTCAGCTCTACAGTGAGGAACTGATGAGGGATGCTGGTTTACCTGCACCAGATCTTCAGGAAGCTGTTTGCCGTTTTCTAAGACTCGGATGGGGGGAATGACCCAGTCTCTCTTCACCCTGACCAGTGGACCAGCGCTCCTGAGTCTCCATGGGTTCAGATCGCTCGACTTCACCTGGAACACACACACACACAGGGATCAGACTCTGGAGGCTCTTCAGTGACTCACACACAACACACACACACACCACACACACACACACACACACACACACACACACACACACACACACACACACACACACACACACACACACACACACCACACACCACAGCTGTTCAGCAGGGAAACAGGCTCAGTGTTGTCCACCCACGGCCTGTCGGCTGTCGCTCTGAAACACATTCTGGTTTACAGCACCTGACAGAGGTCAGAGGTCAGAGGTCAGCTGCTAAACATGCTTAAGTGACAAAATTCCACATGCGGTGACAGAGTTCTCACACCCACCGACACAATGTGTGTCAAAGTGAGACATTCTCACCATGGACCAAGACTGATTTATGAAACTTCAAGGAATATGCCTAACTGTATTTGCTTAAGTTAAATGCGGGAAGATGAAAGATTGTGTAAATGGTTTTGATTAATAAATAGTAAGTAAATTGATATTTATCAGGCATAAACCCTTCTCACTATCGATGAAACTATATTTTGCTTTGTTATAATATAGGATACCCTTGTACAAACAAACAAAAAAAGGTGTTTTTTTTATATATTTAATGCGCACTTGTATTGTACTTCAGATCTTAAAAGTATATATTTTTAAAACATCTTACAGTCTACAGATAATATAATATTAATGAAATTAAATGCCACTTAAGTGAACTTAGAAAGAGTCCACTTTCATGACTATAACACACTTAAAAAGTGCATTTTGTAAGTACACTTATTTAACACATGTATAATACTTTATTATGATTTGAACTATAGTGTTACTCAATATTACATTTAAAGTTAATATATTTTAAATGTAGGCTTAGATTGCACCTTCATTACAAATGTGTAATTACAAATATATTTAAATAAAAGATGTACACTAGAAATTACATTAATGTTTAAGTTTACCGGCTGTACACTTGAACTACATTTCAAAGACAATACAAGTAATTATATTTATATAACGATAAAGATACTTAAGTCCTGCTTAGGTGGTTCAAAAAACACACTTAAGTTCAACTAATTGCATTTATTATACATTAAAACTATTATAAAATAGATCTTCATTTAATTAACATGATCAATTGTCTGAAAACATTGCATTCAGTTTGCACGCAAGTAGGCGGTATTATTTCTGAAGTATTAATATATTAATAAGTTCAAATTATTCAATTCAAAACATTTATTTAACAACTTTTTCCCTTTTTTACTACAATAAAATAAATAGTTTCTGATTTAAACCATGTATTGTTGCAATTCTAAAATAAAGTACTCATTAAAGACACACTTGAGGACAAAAAGTCTAATGGCCCGTTCACAAGAACAAACAATAACTTTAACGATAACTATCGTGTCCACAGCGGGACGAAACAGATGATTCTAAATTGGTGTCAGTTTTATCGTTCATCAGCTGGAAAAAAAATCGTTCTGAAAGTGATTCCAACGATATCATTATTTTCTATTATTAGTCTATATATATTGACTAGGGCTGTCGATTTAACACATTTATTTGGTGCAATTAATTATGTAATAAATAATGAGTTAAAATTATTAACGCTTCGATCGCAACGTGACTCCGCCCAGACCTGAACACGACTGACTGAATGATGAAGCTTATTAGTGTTATTATGCGGTTAAAATGCCACTAAAATTCAAGATATGAGGGTGAACAATGTCCCATATGTGTCTTTGTCTTATATTTATATCTAGTTATTTAGTTATTTATATATATTTTAGCAAAATCACCAGAGCAAGAGTGCTATTTTTTTGTATGTGATAAAAAATGTCACATTGATTTTATACAACAGTTCAATAAACCAGAAGATAATATTGCATTACATTTTAGACACAATATTGTCTGTTTTGGCTCAATTTATTTTAGACACACAGCAGTGTTTCATGAGTGAACGAGTCAAGTGAGTCATCGATTCAGTGATTCATTCATAAAGACGGCCTCGTTCCAGAATGAATCATCCGTTTGAACCATAGACATCATATAAGCCGCGTCCCAATGTGCATACTATCCATCCTAAATAGTATGTGACATTAGTATAATTGTCAATAGTATGCACACTGGGACGCAGCTTTCGTCTCTTTATGATGTCTATAGTTTGAACAAATTGGTTGAATGAATGATTCAATGACTCGCTCATTAAGACAGAGACTTTGCCGCCACCTACTGGCAGTTTTAGTTTCATACAGAGTATAAATTCATTTTTCATATTCATGTCACCTGTGAGCTGCATTAAACAGCTTCTGGATTTTTATTTATGGCCACATTGTAGCCTTAAAAGTTTATGTGTAATACAGTCTGTTGAATCAAAATATTTATTTCTAAAGCTTTTCTCATCTAACAAAATTAGTTTAAATGATCTTTCTGAATTAATTGCACATCGAGCCAAAACTGATGTGCGTCATGCGATTCATTCAGTTAAGCAATCATGTGAATAATTAGATAAAAATTAGATAACGATATACAGAGTATAAT
>CM070818.1:61780433-61880433 GCA_036326025.1 Chrosomus eos
AAGTCAACAATTTTATCCCTTAAAATTGATCACAAAATGTTTTTTTTTCCTTGAAAAAATTCTTCATGCCTTGAATGTAACTCGACACCCTTGCCTCATTTAGTATGCGCGGTTCTATGAATATGCAAATGAGCCCCGCCTCCACTCACTCACTCACTCACTCACTCACTCAGAGATCCACTGGCTGACGATCACACTCGTTTGTGACGTCAGAAACACCAGCGATTTCAAAGCGTGTTTTTGAGACTGTCTTTGGTTCACTGCAGTTTTAAGCAGAAAATACTCAGCAATGCTGTCGACTTATGAATTTACACATATTAACACCACATAGACATATAAACAACATTAAAAGCTTGACTTTAACATCAAATTTATTTTGATGATCCACTTTAGACACTAATCCTAACATCTACTAATGACTTACACTGCAAAAAATGCTTTTCTTACTCAGTATTTTCTTCTTGTTTTCAGTCTAAATATCAAACATTTCTTAAATCAAGAACCATTTACTAGACGAGTAAAATGACATAAGATATATGTCTTGTTTTCTGGGGGAATGAATCAAAATTAAGTTAGTTTTTGCTTAAAAAAAATCAAAATTATCTGCCAATGGGGTGAGAAAAATAATGTTAATTCAAACAGAAACAAGTTTATTTTTCTCACCCCATTGGCAGATCATTCTGCTTGTTTTAAGCAAAAAATCACTTAATTTTATTTATTTCCGCAGAAAACAAGACTTAGTATCTTACGTAATTTTCCTACTTTAGTAAATGCATCTTGATTTAAGAAATGTTTGATATTGGAAACAAGACAAAAATACTAAATAAGAAAAGTAGTTTTTGCAGTATAGTTGACGTGAAAGTTACGTATAGTTAGCAGAATGTCTAAAGTGGACCACGAAACAAAGTGTAACTTAAAATCTGAGAGAAATCTGAGTCGTATGTGAAAACACTTGCTGAGGGGAAGCACTGATCTGAAAATACCCTTCAGTCTGAACCACAGAGACAACAGGTGTCGATCACAGGCGCTCTGGAAACCTCACATTCACTATCCAGCAGAAACATGCTCTTTATTTCAGGAGCGGCTTATGGACGGCCAGGAAAGTGCAACCTTTGGGGAAAAAACATTCCAGTTCACAGTTGTTGCTCTCTGTGTCACATCTAACCCAGTTTAGCTGAACTTTTACCAGAGTAAGACATTCCTAAAGCTCCACACACACACACACACACACACACACACACACACACACACACACACACACACACACACACACACACACACACACACACACACACACACACACACACACACACACACACACACACACACACACACATGGCAGGGTCAGCTGGTCCGAGCCTCGGCGTGACTAACACAATCAGATACACACATTTCTGAAGAGGAGAAGAAACGCAGCGAGTGTGGAACACATTAGGTGGAACACACACAGTTCTGGACTAGTTTTAGTGTGTGTGTGTGTGTGTGTGTGTGTGTGTGTGTGTGTGTGTGTGTGTGTGTGTGTGTGTGTGTGTGTGTGTGTGTGTGTGTGTGTTGGATGAGAGGTCAGAGGTCACACAGGTGGACACATTCTGTCATTTCATTCCTCAATAGGTCCAGTACAATTGTCTTTCTTTCTTTCTTTCTTTCTTTCTTTCTTTCTTTCTTTCTTTCTTTGTTTTTTCCAATTTAGGGCTGTGAAACGATTAATCGCATCCAAAATAAAAGCTTGTGTTTACATAATATATGTGTGTGTACTGTTTATAAATATTTTGTATATATAAATACACACACATACATGTTATTTACACGACCGTTCAAAAGTTTGGGGTCAATACGATTTTTTTTTTTTAAAGAAATTAATACTTTTCTTCAGAAAGGACGCATTAAATTGATCAAAAGTGACAGTAAAGACATTTATAATAATGCAAAATATTTATTTTTTAACTAAATGCTTTTCTCTTGAACTTTCAAAGAATCCTGAAAAAAATGAATCACGGTTTACACAAAATTATGAAGCAGTTTTCAACTGTGATGATAATCATAAATGTTTCTTGAGCATCAGATCATCATATTATAGTGATTTCTGAAGGATCACGTGACACTGAAGACTGGAGTAATGATGATAAATTCAGCTTTGATCACAGGAATAAATTACACTATATATTCACATAGAAAACAGCTGATTTACATTATAATAATATTTCACAATATTACTGGGTTTATTTTGTATTTTTAATCAAATAAATGCAACCTTGGTGAGCAGAAGAGACTTCTTTTAAAAACATTAAAAATCTCACCGACCCCAAACTTTTGAACAGCATATAAAATATTTATATATAATACAAATTACAGTATATATAAGCAAATATATACATGCATGTGTGTGTATTTATATATACAAAATAAATATACACAGTATACACACGAAGGCTATATTATGTAAACCCAAACTTTTATTTTGGATGCGATTAATCGTTTCACAGCCCTATTCTAATTTATTTTATTTTAGTGAGTGTTTCTGGTTTATTTTACAGTAACTGATCCTGATGTCATCCAGGAACATGTGAGGCTTTGAACTCTTACAAACGAGTCATGTCATGCTAATTCAAACTGGAAATCAGTGTAATAACCGTCAGTGAACGCTGTCCCATCTCGGTCTCCTAATCTCGGATATTCTCTGATTGTCTGTGACTGTTACACACAGTTTCCAGGATGACTGACTCTCGCCAGCTGCTTTATTACGAGGTTCTGCTCATTCGTGGCCTGGGAACGCTGACCTCCTATTTCCACCGGCAGGATTAGCATGTCAGACTCGCGGGGTTGAGTCTGCATCTGGGAACAGCTGCGTATTAGCAAGACCTCGAAGAGGCATGTGTGTGAATCTCAATGCTCTCAGTGAGACAGAAGCCAAACACCAGAGACTTTTAGATAATTCAATTACATTATCAGTGTCTCGAGAGACCGATGCCCAAAAGAAGAACAGAATCAGGAGAAAATTTGAAGAAAACTATCAATTCATTCAAATCAATTGTTTTATTTAGGCAATAAAACCAACCAAATTGTGCTGACATCATTTTTAGCAAAACTGTCATACAAAAAATTGTGCAATATGTTCATATGCTTTTTCCTGAGAGCTTTTTTTTTTTTGCACAGTAAAATAAAACTTGTAGCTGTACTTTGCCTTTTTTTGTCAAATAATTTTGTCAGATACATAGCATTAGCAAGTTTAGTGTTTTGTTTGCAGCAGCTCCGCGATTCTCCAGTAAACATTGATTTATAAGTACTTTATACAATAGATCGTTTTAAAGCAGCAGATTTACAGTATTACAAATTAAACTAAAAAATGGTGTCTCTTTCAATCAGAATTACAGCTTCAGTAATTCAGTGTGTTCATGTTTTTACTGGCGACTGACCTCGAAGAAATGACCCGGAGAAGATTTACACATAAAAGAAGGCGGAGCCTCAGAGACACACCCACTTATTACATCATCACCACTGACCAATGGGAGTTCAGGGGCGTTTACCAACCGGAGTTAACTTTTCTGCAAAGTTCGCTTAATCAAGCCGTAAAAAATAAAATGTAATTTTTACGGCAAAAAAACGGCAGCTTTGGTTGCCAGAAATTTACCGTACGGTAATACGGTAGCAACGTTATTGGTTTTACAGACTTAAATTGAAATTTACAGTAATAAACCGTATTTCATTAACTGATATAATGTTAATTTACCGACCTATTGAAGTATTAATATCTGTTTTGTACCATTGTATTACACTGACAACCACCAATCACAGCAGTGATGAGAATCACATGATCAATCAAAGCTCTTCACAAACAGATCTTCCACAAGAACATTAATACAACATTAAATGTAACATAAAACCTTATTGTACATAACTGATTAGAAAAAAACTAAGAAAACTATGAAGAAACAGTTATTTCAGCAAAAATACATCAAATGTGAAGTGTCACGCAGGGAATTGTGGGAATGTCAATTTACGTTTTTTCACTGTAAATTATACAATGAGTTCTTCTTTTTCACTTTCAAAACTTGTAAATTTAACTGTATTTTACAGTAAAATTACATTAGATGTACCATTAGATCTATCACGGTTACTTACCGTATATAGTAGGGAAACTTTCTGTTAACCAATTAACAGTTTTGCACTGTAGCTTTTTTACCGTTAAAATCACGATCGTATTTTCGGTCGGAATGACGCCATCTTGTTCTTCGACTTCACTTATATAGTAGTATATCGAGGCATTTAAAGCAACAAGATTTGAAAAGACTGAGATATGCTTTTTATAGATAAGAATATCATTTTATAGCTCTATGCTCTGTCTATTTATATTTATCCTAAAGAAATGTTGATCTTTAAATGAATTGATCCTATGTTATGAAAGAGCAAAAGGAAGTCTATGATAATAGCTAATGCTTCGGGAAAATGGGTCGGCTTCAATCAAAGAGCCAAAGTATCTTAACCCAACTGTTCTTGAATTGCTCATAAATAAGAAGGAACGACTATAGCAAACTTTCTGCCGTTTATCATGATGAAAGTCCAGAACAACTCCAGAACTAATCTCTCATTTCAGAATCTGTCTCATTGCAAATCTAAACAATTCAGATCATTGATTGTGGCAAATATTCGGCTTTGTTGGCATTTTTATTCGTTATCTTCGTTACTAGTAACTGTCCTTAAAACGATAACGTCAAACAAGCTTCAAACCAGCAGGATTTTTCTTATTATTATTCATTATCCGTCATCTTTCAATTAGTCAGAATCGACACGTGTTTAAATCATTCGTATAATAAAACATCTGACATCTACAATACACCCAACCAGTCGAAGACAAACTTAATCAATTACTAAACAACTAAAGATGATTTTAGCAGATGTGACCCAAGCAAGGTCAAAACTGTAACCACTTCAACAAGATAAACTAACGCTAATCAGGCGTCGCTTAAAAATAAATAAAGCACAATAATGCTTTCCATGTCATGATCTGATTACAGCAGCTTCACTTGTTTGAGGTTTCTACACTCTAAAAAATGCTGGGTTGTTTCAACCCAAAGTTGGGTCAAATATGGACAAACCCAACCGTTGGGTTAAAAAATTAAATATAAAACTTAACCCAATGGTTGGGTTTGTCCATATTTGACCCAAATTTGGGTTGAAACAACATTTAATGTGCTGAGCAATATCAATATCAAAAACCTATAGGAAAATATAATATTATATTTCATAGTAGTTTAAAAAGCTAAACAATTTTCAGAAAAATCCACTGTCATAAGTAATCACCCCCCTTTACTTATGGAAATAATGTTTCATGCTTATTGTTTGTGCCATATCTTTTAATATTACACTAACATTGAGTTATTATTTCACTGTACAAATGAAAACTGAAATGGATAACACTTAAAGTCCTCAATATTGAGTTAGTAAGTAAAGTAAAGTCGACTCACCTGACACACAACGGTCAGTATTGCACTCAGTACCGTCACGACCCTCATCATCGGCTTCTGACCCAATAAACCACGGACAAACGCTAAAACACTAGAGACGCAACAGTGTGTAAAGACTGAAGCCAAGTTTGCAGTGAGACTCTGTGTCTCTCGCTCCTCGTGTCTCAGACTTGAGTGACAGCACATGTGTGTGTGAAGAGGCTGGATCCCATTCCCAGCCCCCACAACACGAACACACACCCCAGAAAATACATGACCCAATCAAACAGAAGAATATACAGTACTTCCAATGAAAAGTAAAGTTTGTGGACAAACTTTGATGTTGGCTTGACAAAGCCAGGTCTGAAAATAACTTCGAAAGTTTAAAGATTTTACTCAGAGAAAGTAAAATGCATGTTGCTAGCATGATCCTAGCATGTTTTAACATTTTTATAGCATTTTTTACCACATTGCTAGCATGAATTAGCATGGTGTTAGCGTGTTTTATCACAATTCTAGCATGTATTAGCATGTTTCAAGCATTTTTAGCATATTGTTAACATGAATTAGCATGATGCTAGTATGTTTTAACATTTTTACTGTGAAATAGCATGTTGCAAGCATGATCTTAGCAAGTTTTAATATTTTTCTTGCATTTTTTTACCCCATTGCTAGCATGAATTAGCATGTTGTTAGCATGTTTTATCGCAATTCTAGCATGTTGCAAGCATTTTTAGCCTATTGTTAACATGAATTAGCATAATGCTAGTATGTTGATATCATGCTTTTGCATATTGCTAGAATGATCTTAACACGCTTTAACGTTGTTATCATGTTTTTAGCACATTGATAGCATGTTTGATAATGTTTTAACAAAATTCTAACATGTATTAACATGTTGCTAGCATGTTGTAAAACATTGCTAGCATTAAATTAGCATGTTTTGACACATTTGCTAACATTATCCTAGCATGCTGTAGCACATTGCTAACATGTTTTAGCATTTTGCTAACATGTTTTAACACATTGCTAACATTATCCTAGCATGCCCCACATTGCCAATATGAAATAGCATGTTGATAGCATGGTTTAACACAATTCTAACATGCATTAGCATGTTGCTAAAATTTTTAACACATTGCTAGCAGTAATTAGCATGTTGTTAGTGTGTTTTTTTAACAAGTTGCGAACATGTTTTAGCATGTTGCTATCATGTTTTAACACATCGCTAGCATGTCCTAGGCTAGTTGCTAAGCTTTGCTAGTGATAGACAGCTTAAATACTCTATAAGAGTTGTACAATAGTGCTGTTGACCCCCTCAATGAAAGTCTGTAGGATTTTGGGAAAGTTCAGAAGTCCGATAAGGGAATTCTGTGAATCGGATCAGTTAGAAAACATGTAGAATCGGACGATCTGAAGGCCCAAACTGAGAGACTAAGTCTTTAGCCGTATTCACACGGGATAAGTATTACCTGGTGACCTCTAGTCGTTTGTAATAATTGCGGATGTTGTCTGTGATCTTAATCCCGTGCGAATCGACATCTCTGTGATTTGGTCGTTTATAATTTTTCAAGGTTTTTGTTTCCTGATTACTTTTTTATCCATCTTTCGCGAATACACCATACAACTACACAATTTGCAGAAAGGTATAAGGATGAAAATCATCAGAAGAGCAAAAACAAAAAGAATGATTAGATGGAGATGAATGTATAGCAGCGTGCGGTGAGGCACATTCTTCTGTTTATGATATATCATACAGACCTATAATAACCACAAGACATTTCCAAGCAATAGCCTATTGACGTCATATCCGGGAGATAAGTCAGTAATTTGAGTAAAATCACAGGCTTGGGTTATCCCGTGCGAACTAGCCACACGAAATTCAGATGTGTGTGTGTGTGTGTGTGTGTGTGTGTGTGTGTGTGTGTGTGTGTGTGTGTGAGGGGGGGTTGTTTTCTAATTCACACGAGGTCCCCAGATAGTACTGATTCAGTGGGCAATAGGGCTTTAGTCAATGAAACAAACAGAAAGACGGATTGCAAATAGTAAACATAAACAACATGAGAATTAGTGAGTTGAACATCATTGTACGTTTAAAATAGTATGTCAAACATTTGACAAACAAATGTGTGCGCGCGTGTGTGTGTGTGTGTGTGTGTCACTGTGAGTGTGTGTCAGTGTGTGTGTGTGTGTGTGTGTGTGTGAGTGTGCGTGTGTGTCAGTGTGTGTGTGTGTGTGTGTGTGTGTGTGTGTGTGTGTGTGTGTGTGTGTGTGTGTGGTGTGTGTGTGTGTGTGTGTCACTGTGAGTGTGTGTCAGTGTGTGTGTTATGGGAGGAATGTGCACCTGTCTCTGTCACACAGCTGTCAGGAGCCGGTCTGTTCCTTCATCCACACAAACCCTTCACTTCAGCACTGTGTGTGTGTGTGTGTGTGTGTGTGTGTGTGTGTGTGTGTGTGTGTGTGTGTGTGTGTGTTGTGTGTGTGTGTGTGTGTGATTGGCGGGATGTAAAAAAAAAACTTGTATCACAATAAGTGTAGGCTATTGTGATTGTCAAAACATTGGGTTGTTAATTGTCATAATTGTATTCAGTTTAGTGATAGGTGCAATAATTGGTAGGCTACTGCTTTTATTATTGCTTGATACAAATTTTACAATTTCAATTGAATTCTTGTGGTTTTATTCCGATCTTCATTCAATTTGGTTACATATTGAGTACAGATGTTAATTTTTCTCAAGAAAGAAACTCTCACCTAATGCTGTAAACATACAGAGAGCCTGTCAGCTGGTACATTAAAGGTTAAAAATAACATCTCATATTAAATATAGGCCTAATGCGTTTTTTATTACAAACACTTTATAATATTTTAATGATACAAGTAAAAAATAGAATAAATATGTAATATAGGCTAGTGCACATATTTAGCAAAATAATTTTTTTTTACTAATAGGCCTTCTAAATATATAATAAAATAACCAACATACCTGCTATGGTCATTAAATGTCTTTCCTGAGGTAAATGTAGGTTATGTGACTCCAGATGTTTTATTAAACCTCTTTCTGCAGTTAAAAACACTGATTGGTCGATATTATGTATATGAGGCATATCGGTAAGTTGTAGCCTACTGTATCTTTCAACATATCTATAGATCATTCGTGTTTATTTACTATTAACTAGTAGGCTAGGCTAGTAATGAGAGATGATCGGTTCATCACCGTTTGAACTGAGGCGAACTGACATTTAAAAGCGCCAAAACGGTATTGTTTGAATTTAGTAATAAAATTGACAGAAGAATCTGAGAGCTGAGAAATTGTCTCATATCAAAAGTATCCTGTTATATCGTGTCGACACACACACACACACACACACACACACACACACACACACACACACACACACACACACACACACACACACACACACACACACACACACACACACAACACACACACACACACACACACTATGTAATGGCGCCCTCTGCTGAGACCGCGGACAGTTGCAACATGTCATTTTTCTCCCATTTTTTTTCTCGAGCTTTGTTTTTGTTAAACAGTCCCTCCAGGATTTCGCGGGCCTTTTTTGTGATTGTTGCGGCCTAAAATGCCTGATGTTGCGGCCGCTTTTCTAAAAAGTTGCGATGAAAGTTGCGATGTTTTTCTGCATTTGTTTTTAGGTTAAAACAGCAAAGGTAGATAGATTTTTACTTAAAGTACTCATATTATGCTTTTTGGCTTTTCCCCTTTCTTTTATTGTGTTATATATCTTTTTTTGTGCATGTTATAGGTTTACTAAGTAAAAAAAAAAAGCCTAAAGTCCACCCCAAAGAGACTTATGTCCCACAGAAAACACTGTTCACCATCTGCTCTGTAGTCCAGAATTTACTTCAGAGACAAACGTGCTCACTTTGTAACACACGTTAATGAGCACAAAACCAGTTAACTAACCTTTAGTAACTTTATAAAGGCAAAACAAACGATTTAAAGACACAGCAAAATCTAACAAACTAAGCTTTTTTTAAAAAAACAAATCTGCACCTGCAAAAATGTAAATGTGCAGAACCTCACAAACATTAAGTAGCATTTATGTTGAAAGATGCCAATATAGCCTACTAATAAAGTGCAAAATACTGTTTTCTAGCCACAAAAGTTTAATACTGTATTTTAATATAATATAATATACCCGAATATCCAATAAAGCTTTTCTCATTTCCTTAATTTTTTTGTCAGACAATAGAACGAGTAGCTATTTTTTATGTGTAAAATTATCTGAATTGAGAGAGTTCGGGCTAATTGAGAGTTCTAATGCACTGTGATAGTTAGTAGCCTATTACAAGTGATAAACACAAGTGTTGCTGAATAAAATGGTCAAACTCAATTCTTTAAATATAGGCTAAAACAAAAGAGAAGCAGATACGTGATAAGTCCGTGGAAACAACACTAAACACTTTGCTGTTTGAATGTCCTGCATGAACAAAATAAACGTCATTTTGTTCATGTTTCCACTGTTCGATCGCGCCACACACACACACACACACACACACACACACACACACACACACACACACACACACTCCGATCGCGCCCCGCGTCTCTCTCTCTCTCTCTCTCTCTCTCACACACACACACACACACACACACACACACACACACACACACACACACACACACACACACACACACACACACACACACACACACACACACACACACACACACACACACACACACACACACACACACACACACACACACACACACACACACACACACACACACACACAGAGAGAGAGTCCGATCGCGCCTCGCGTCTCTCTCTCTCTCACAGTCCGATCGCGCGTGCGCACGCACGCACACACACACACACACACACACACACACACACACACACACACACAGACAGTCCGATCGCGCCTCCCAGCACACATGTCTGCTGCGTCTTCTGAACAAAACAAAGAAGTGAGTTTGATGACGCTTAGCAGGAGACCGCGACGATTGGTCAAAGTTGCAGAAAAGTTGCGGTGATTGGTCAAAATTGCAACGCGCACTGAATTCACGGGGATTTGTTGAAGTTGCGTTAATAGTTGCGATCGCGACATCGCGAAATCCTGGAGGGACTGGTTAAACTGCTGTCACTGTTTTTGTGATTCAGCTCAAACGTATATGGTTTAAATGAGTGATATGTCAACTGTAAGCTAGTATGGTTAGCATGTATTAAGGTCAATTGTTTAGCTAGCACATGAGGTTTTATCATGGCTGACAGCAACTGTCCCTGTACAATGCATAAATATAAAGACCACATAGCAGTATTTTAAAAAAGTTTTTACTTAAATATAATATAGTTCATCAAGTTGAAGCAAGGACAGGAGGTTTATGTTTACCGGTATGTTTACCATGCGTAACATATTGTTAAATTGAAAAAATTATAATATAAAATATAGTTTTTTAAAAAAACTTTTACATGACAATAGGCTAAATAAAAATTAATTGCCTCACAAATTGTTCCATTCTTCCTTTGTCTAAAAGCCTACTGTATAAATTTGAATATTTGACATCTGCACAAAAGGCCTACTCATCTAGACAAATCTATTGTCATCTAATCAAAGCTGATAAATAAAAAACACTGTAATATTATTATAACGGACATTTTTGATAATAATAATTTTTCTAACACTGACATATACTGTAATATATTGTATTTGTAACATGTTGCAACCAGCCCCAGGGCCCGGGGTCAGTTGCAACATCTGACTCCATACATTCAAATGCAAATTGTGAAAAATGTAGATTCTGTAATTATCTTTAAATGATTTAGACTATTAACATACAGATTTAAGTTTATTGTAGCCTATAAACAATTGGTTTGTCTAATCCAACCCGTCTCTGAGTAACAGAGCCAAATGCAAAAAGTGTTGCAACTGTCCCCGGTTTTCCCTTATATAGTTATGTGAATATCCACTTAAACACTTGGGCCAAATACAGGAAATACGTCATGCAAGTAGACACGTGATTAAGTGCAAAGAGCGCAACTCGGACAGACCCATTTGCGTTCTGATTGAATGAATCAGCCGTTTTGAACGAATCGTTTGACTGAATGATTCAATGACTCGCTCATTAAACGGGTCTCTTTTTTTTTTAACGGGTCTACTAATTGCGTGGATAATTTAGTAAGATCTTTTTCACAACCCATTTATGAATGAACCGCTCGTTTTAAAATCTTCCCAGTCTAATTACAATCCGTTTCAAACATTACTAGGCTACTCATGATAACTTTCCTTAAAGGGCACCTATTATGCAAATCTCACTTTTACATGCTGTTTGAACATAAATGTGTGTTGGCAGTGTGTGAGCAAAACCACCCTAGAATGATAAAAATCCACCCAGTGGTTTTTTTACAATCTCAATAAATCATAAGCACTGTGTCAGAACGAGCTGATCTCAGATTCAGCGCTTTTTGACGTATGGGCTCCTTGCACGTAACTACTTCCTTACCGGAAATGCGGCCTCGTCTTTTCCGGCGCTACACTATGAGATGAGGTGTTTACAAGAGTTGCTGAAACTTACAATAACGGACGTACATCGCCTTTGTAGGTCCTCCTCCAAATCACCTACCAGCAAATTAGAGAGAATGGCTTTAAAATGTATGCCTCTTCATATATCCACGGATATGAAGGTAAGTCTATATATCTCAAACTTTATGGCTTACGTTAGTTTGCTAGCTTACATTAGGCTAATAAACAACCCCGGGCTGACAGAATAATCGTGTTATAATGCTGTACTGTTTTCTAGTATTAGGCGGAAAATGTCTACTGTGTATGTACGCCTTCAAACCGGAAGAGAGCGAGCCGTATTTACCCGTTGCGGATATGACGTCAGGTTGCTTTGTGCAAGTAGCCCATTGCGCAAGCCCCACCGACGTGGCTTGATTGACAGTGTGGTTTGGGCATAGACCCCGCCCTCGGTGATCTGTACGTTCTCCATTGTTTCAACGACAGTAATGTCTCCTAAGAAACATGTGTTCTGTTGTGGGATGTAATAATGTACATAGCAGTTTTCACTTACTTCCGACATCAGAGCCACTGAAAACGCAGTGGATGGATTTTATTTACGAAGGAAAGGCGCCACTTAAACTTCCAAAATACGCAAATCATTTTCTGACTGACTGTTTTGTGAACGAGGGTCAATTCAAAGCTGGTCTCTCGCATAAATGTAATTTCGTTTGTACGTAGCAAACGTTATCACAGTATTTGTGTTTGTAGTTTAAAAAAATTGCGCCAACGTTATCACAGTTTGTGTGTGTCGTGTGTGTGGTGTGTGTGTGTGTGTGTGTGTGGTGTTGTGTGTGTGTGTGTGTGTGTGTGTGTGTGTGTGTGTGTGTGTGTGTGTGTGTGTGTGTGTTGCTCTTCCATAATTGCAAAGGGGACGCGATTACAACTCTATAAGTACATAAATGTATCAAATAACCATTCCGAGACGTCCTCCATTCTCATTTGTGTTTCTTCTGCCGGAGTCTCTTAATCATCTGAGTCTGATTAAAACATGTACGGCTGAATGCCACAAAACAGCGCGTCTATCTCTCACTCTCAGCTTCTGCTTCTACCCACCGACTGCCATAGGTATCAAGTGACGCCCTCATCCAAAGGCAGGGCGGGGATATGCAGCTCATTTACATTTAAGGTGAAACACACCAAAACAGCTCTTTTTAAAACAGGCACCAAAAAAGTTATTTTCAAATGGTTATAATAAATTAACTGTGGGGTATTTTGTGCTGAAACTTCACAAATACATTCTTGTAATGTATATAATACATCTTGAATACATATAAAATACATATAAAATATATAAATATATGAATATAAAATACATCTTGTAAAAAGGGGCATAATAGGTGCCCTTTAAATCTACAATAAGTAAATCCGCCAGTTAATTAGCCTAGAAATGCCATAGAAATATCCAGAGAAAAACTGAAGTTCAAAGATAAAATTGTAAATTCGCCTGGCGCATTGTTTCTCTTCACATTTCTACTTCATAGTCAGTTTTACAGTTTTATATATTTTTTTACACTTCAGTAATACATACAACTGGCTATTATATTATCTAGAATTAGCCTAGTTTAATGAAAATATGCTGTTAAGATCTGAAGTGTACACTACAAGTGTTTAAAGCGTCTGCGAAAAAAAACAAAAAAACATTTGTATAGCTATTCAAGAATTGTGACTCGTTTCCAAAAAGAACCGATTCCATTCTAGAGAATCGAGTCCTTAGAAGACCCTAATTAAATTCAACAGCACGACTATGTATTATTGCAGTTCTGACTGTACATTGACTTTGTATGAAGTCTAATAAAAACAGAAAGGAAGAGTAGTTGTGTTCGTGTCCAGCTGGTGTCAGTGTGACTCTTTCTCACAATATAATCTGTTCAAAACCATACAAACTGTTTTATGTGGTTTACTGAAATTCAAACGCATGCATCCATATATATCACTTCTTAACTTTCCTGTTTTCTTTCATGCTTGTTTTGTGAAATGCATTTGCAAAACATTATTCAAGGAATGCAGTGTTCTTTCTTAACACACTGATGTATTAATATAAAGCTGCTGTTGCACGTGATATAATCTGCTGGGATATTATTATTATACAACAGGAATTACATTTCAATAAAATTCAATTATTTTAAATGTGACATTTAAGTAGCTATTAAATATAAAGTTCAAGTTCATCCATTGACCTTTTGCACAATGTCACAATATCACTTCATTTAGACAGGAATTGTAGATAAGTGATGAAATGGGTTTAACAGGGAAGAATAATATATTTTAAAAAGGACATTTATACTTGAACACTGGAATATATACAACTAAAAAAAAATAGTTGCATTTAATCATACAAAAACCCAGAAAAGTCTAAACATTACAGCAGGAAAACACCTAAACATTCAATATTTCATCAGAAATTTATTCCATTTAAAAACATTAAAACATTGACCCTGTTAGATATTTATTTAAGAGCAGATTAATGTTTAATTAACAAAAAATGTGTAATTTAAAAGACTTTTGTTTGTGTTTGCCATTATTAATGATCTTATAGCTTAATAAGTCTTGTTTTCTGAGCTCCAAGCAGACTGATGCAATGTTAATAAAACATCAGGAGGTTTATAGTGTTTTGTGTTTATAAAACACCGACATTTATTTTAGGAATGAATTTGAATCTGACAGAATAAGAAGCATCGCTCTGGTCCCTGAAGTGTCAATCAATAATCTGACGGATCGGCTCTGTCTGATTTATTATCTGTTCACAAGACCTCTATTCCCTTCTGTGCGTGTCTTCCTTTCATATTCTCTCTGCAGTGTGTGTGTGTGTGTGTGTGTGTTGTGTGTGTGTGTGTGTGTGTGTGTGTGTGTGTGTGTGTGTGTGTGTGTGTGGAGACTCGCTTCTGTGGGGCTTTGGGTGTTTGTTCACTATAAAGCAACATGACTCATCACACATTCAGTGCACACACACACACACACACACACACACACACACACACACACACACACACACACACACACACACACACACACACACACACACACACACACACACACACACACACACACACACACACACACACACACACACACACACACACACCTCTAAGAAACATATCCTTTTCCTATGGCAAGCCGTTTAAATTTTTAATCATACCCAGAATATGAATTCTTGATATAAAATACAGGAAACACAGTTCCTAACTAGTAAAAATCATATTTTTTTATATCAGTTAGTAGTTACTAGTGCAAATATCTGTTCTTGATATCAACGATTGAATTGCTACTTGTAAAAATGTTTATTTGTGATTACAATAATTTGACTGTTGATTTCTGATCTCACAATGTGATTATTATTAAGAAAGGCATTTTAGATTTCTGAAATTACTCACCTAATTATTGAAATCAGAAATACATTTACAGATATCAAGAATTAACACTTCAACTAGTGATAATCAGATTCTTGATATCAGGATTTATATTTTTACTAGTAACAAAGTATTGATATAAAAAAATAGGATTTCAATTCTTGATATCAATTCTTTTCAATAGGAAATCAATTCTTGATATCAAAAAATTAATTTGAATGGCAGTCTATATGACATTTAACTAGTGAAAATACAATTACATATCAAAGAATAATAGTTTTTACTAGTTCTTGATATCAAGAAGTGATGACGTACTATTTTGGATATTTAAAAAGATAAATCACATTTTTACAAGTGGAAAAATAATTCCTGATATCAAGTATTAGCATTTGAATTAGTAAATACTGAATTGTTGATATCAAGAGTTTATATCCTGGGAATGATTAAAAATGAACAGGGCTTGCCATATTCTTATGAAAGTGCGTGGGCCTATGGAATTCCTCATGCAAATTTTTCGCGTGCATATAATACGCACTTTATGGCACGTAGACTACTCCACACCCCTAATCATACCCAGGGGGTTTACACCTCGAACCATATGCACGTAAAATATTTTTTTTGCGTATAAATTGCACGATAAATACAATTCGTGTATAGATAGCCTACGCATTTTCTTGAGATGGTGTTGTATTTTCCATTTAGCCTAATGCTCGTTTGAAGAGAAGAGTTGCATGGACAGATTTTAATGAGCTCCCGAACACAGTCCTGCTGGATGTGCCCGACACACAACCGTTCTCATGTCCTGCCAATAACACAAACTTATTTCAAATACACAAACCCAGATGTGTTTGAGACACGGATCACGGGGTGAACCAGAGAGACGGAAGCCGCACTGCCACGCGTTGCCAATTAAAGCGAACGCGGATGCCACGCTCGAGTGCGCCTGTGAAACACGGATAATAGCCCTCGCTCTGAAGCTCAATCGATGAAACCTGTCTCTCTCTCTGCGCTACACACACCTCCTACTGCTGCTGTCAGAGCAGAACATGTCAGCCGGTGTGTGTGTGGTGTGGTGTCGGCGCGCGCATAATAATCAAACGACTGAGCATTCACACAGAAATATCCAAATTCACGAATAACTGTATTTTTAGTCGATGAGAAATTATCTATGATGTTCTGGCCACCAGCGACTAAAAGGTAAACACAGTGCTGACTTTAACTCTGTACAATTAGGCTACACTTACACAAATACACATTATAAACAAAGAAAAGTAAAAAAACACCTCAAGGATTGACACCCAACGGAGTTAAAGGCGCATTTGACTTTATTCTCTTCCTTTAAATAAGTAAAAAAAAGTAAAAAATTGTAGTATTTCATTTACATTAAGTGTAAATATTGGGCTAGTGTAAATAAATAGTGGCAGATATTGCACCTGAGTGTTGTTGCACATTAAACGGTTTCCAATAATAGAATTATTCAATGGATGCCATTATTGTGAAAATAAAGTCCTCCCTAACCCAAACAGTATATTATTAAACACACGTTAGACACTTTATTTCCACTTTTCGAATATTGTCTTCATTTTTATTGAAAATAAATGCCTTTCTGATGTGATATGCGACTGGAAAAGTGAGTAGAGCGAGTTCGGCCAAAGCTGGACTTGAACTCGGGACGATTTGCGTCAAAACTTTCTTGATGCGTCAAAAGCCTGATGTTCCAAATATTATACAAAACTTGGATAAAAGTTTATAGTTCGGGATAAACACTGATGTATAGCGATCAAAATAGAGTAGGCTAAATCATATTTTTTATTGAATCATTCATTCAAGAGATTTGTTCAAAAACACTGATTGATTCAGTAATGAAGTGAAGTCTTTATGAGTGAGTCATTGAATCATTCACTCAACCTGATTCTTTTTAAAAATAAATAATTCAAATTAATAAATTTTTTCCCCCAATAGACTGCAGCAATTACCATTTTGTAATCCTCTTAATCACATAATTTTTTAGTTGTCTGTTCAGAATCATGATCTTTATTTAAAAAAAATAAAATAATTGTGATTCTCAATTTATCCAGAATTGTGCAGCTCTAGTTATGACCATATTATGTTGGTAAAAATGCCAATTAAATGGTTTGATAAATGCACAAGTGCATGAATTGGAGTGCATCTGGGATGACATAAAACAATAGTCATAAATTTCTCTCTCTCTTTTTTTTTTAATGGAACGGTTTATTTAACCTTTAATCAATTTTGATATTGCATATGTGTTTTGTTCTTCTGTGATCATTTAAATGATTGTAAGACAGAAATAATGATACTGTGTGTTTGTGAAGCTGTTTCATATCTAAGCTATGACAACGGCTCTCTCTGGGTCAGAACACAGATCTGAATGTTCGCTGTGATCGTTCTTGTCAAAGGTTTAATATATAGAGCCGAATCACTGTCATTTATGAATAAGATCAAGATTGAACAATTCTCTAGTCATAACAGTGAAGTTATGATCTTCTGCAGCGTTATATTTTCATATATGCAACGTTTTTTTCCTGCATTTTAAGTGATGTCTTGTGGCAGTGAGTTTGCGTGTGTGTGTGTGTGTGTGTGTGTGTAAGGGGTCATAGTGGAGAGAGATGTGTGTGTCAGTGGTGCTGGTTGACAGTCACCAGTAAGGTTGAAGCTAATCTGTGCCATCAGCCATCACACACACACACACACACACACACACACACACACACACACACACACACACACACACACACACACACACACACACACACACACACACACACACACACACACACACACACACACACACACACACACAACATACACACACACACACACACTCCGCTGGCAATGTCAGCTTGTCAGCACACATATGCTCGTCTGTATGAAGGAGAGCCTCCGTCTTTTTCCTGTCGTCCTCGTCTCTCGTCTCTCGGTGCCCTAACCTCATTTCTCTTTCTCTTTCACTTTCTCTGCCACCACGACCGCATCAAAAACATGTTTCATCCAGGCCGTTTTTTAAAGCCTCTCTATTTTCTCGAAAATCTATACTTTTCAATTTTACTCATTCTGCTCTTCTCTGAGAACATTTGCTCTGACTACCAATGCTGGAGGATCAATATTTCTGTCGTTCTTTGTATATTTTAGATGACTGGAGAGTTAGTGTGTACTTACACATCCTTTAAAGACACATATCGGGTCACACTTCATATTAGGAATCTATACTTGTGTCAAAAAATAATAAACAACATTGTACCAAATAATTATTATGCTGTACTGTAAAACCCTTTTGCTGGTGGATATGAGTATTTTTGGTGGTATGAGAAAGTTTAAGGGGTTAACAGTGTATTTATTATAGGAATTAATTACAGCTGTAATTATATGCAGGTATTTTATATAAAATATATAATGTTATAAAATAATATAAAACGTTGTTAAATGACTCACTGAGTGATAATTCAAATGATAATAAGATATACAGTGTTGGGAAAACACTATTTAAAACTAATATGTAAGAATCAATAAATTATGAGAAATTTGAAATTGAAAAAGAAATTGTAGTCTGATTATGAGTATTTTAAAATGCAATATAATCAAATACAATTCTGACTTTATTTCTCATAATTGGGAGATATAACTCATAATTCTTACTTTTTTCTCACAATTGTGAGTTTATATCATGCATTTCTGACTTTTTTCTTGCAATTGCGAGATTCGCAATTCTGACATCTTTTCTCAGATTTGTGAGATATAAATTCTCAATTGCAAGTTAACGTCCAATTCTAAGAAAAAAAAAACAAATTTCTGATAATTCTGACTTTAAATCACGCAATTCTGAAAATCAATCAATTATTTAAAAAAAAATCAGAATTGCGAGATGTAAACTGCAATTGTGAGGGAAAAAAGGCAGAATTGTGAGATTAAAAAGTCGCAATTACCTTTTGTAATTTTGTATTCTGTGGGGAAACAAGCTTCCATGCTTTTTCTAAGAGTACATGACGACAGAATTATTTCCCCCAGTTGATCTGTCATATGAACGGACACTTCTGGAGACTGAAATGAATTCTTGGAAAACCACAAATCAATATATACCAGCATCTCTGTATGTATGTATGTATGTACACACAGTCAGGGATCCAGAGGCTATTTCCTTCAAGATATTCCCTTCTTTTCTGTTCCTATTGCCCAGACTGGGTTTATCTCCCTCTGTGCAGTTTGAAAACAATAAAAGAAAAGCGATGTGTCTTGTTCAGTCACTAAATAGCTGTCTCGTTTGGCCCCCTGAGGTGGCTTCACATCACTGACTGCCCCATTCATCAGCCCAACACTGCAGACCGACCCACAACCTTCAAACTCACAGAATAAAGAAGATAAATACCTCAGCCTGTGAGGAAGACGAGGGCAAACAAGGAGAGAGAGAGAGAGAGAGAGAGAGAGAGAGAGAGAGAGAGAGAGAGAGAGAGAGAGAGAGAGAGAGAGAGAGAGAGAGAGAGAGAGAGAGAGAGAGAGAGAGAGAGAGAGAGAAGAGTGTGAGTTCTGTGGAAGGACAGATGGATGCTTTGAAACAATCTGTATTGTAAAAGGTGTTATATAAATAAAGGTGATTTGACTTGACAAAATGGGAAACATTTTAGGGGTTTTGAAGTCATCATCTGATTGGTTAAATTCTACAGGATTTCTAGGAGGTGCGTGTGTGTCATGTTCTTTAACAGTTCGTCTAGAAACAAAGCCAAACCCCCTCATGGAAAAGAAAGTCATCGTGTTTATATCTGTGACAATGAGCGCTTATCAGGAACAACTAAATGCTAGATCTTCAGCCAGCATAGACTCCAAGAGTTTAAAATGCCAATCTGTAATTTTAGGGACGTTGACATTTTTATGTCCCTAAACAGGACACTAAACAAAACGAACTGTGATTGGTTGCTGTACATGTCAGACGATCCTTGGCAAATGAAAGTTGCGATGGAGTCTGTCATCAGTCTGAAAGGCTGGCTAAAAGCAAGACTTAATCCAAGTTCACAATGTGGATAGAAATGTACAATACAACTAATAACACTATATTTTTATTTCTGTGATGCACGTTCGTGACATCACGTAATACGCAATTACGTTGAAAAGGTCTCACAGGGTCTTTTTTATTTATTTTTGAAAAGAGCGATGTTTTGGCTAGATAAGACCCTTATTCATCGTCTGGTGTCGTTTAAAGCCCTTTGAAGCTGCACTGAAACTGTCATTTGGACCTTGAACCGTTTGGGTCCCATTGAAGTCCATTATATGGAGAAAAATCCTGGAATGTTTTTATCAAAAACCTTCATTTCTTTTCGACTGAAGAAAGAAAGACATGGACATCTTGGATGACATGGGGGTGAGTAAATTATCAGCAAAAGTTTTTTAAAAAAAAGTGAACTAATCCTTTAAGAGGACTATACTGATACCCATTCCCCGATAAACACATTCCCTGACTGACAGAATCCTGGACCTGAACACTTTGCCAAGCCTTTGACGCCTTTGACTTCTTTTCTCCCCCGTTCATCCACATCCCCCATCCATCGATCAGAGCCAGTAAACATCAGCCCAACCAGACAAAGCAGAGGTGGACCTGCAGACACGGGCCGACGGGCCAGCCGGAGTTTAACACCATGTGGCAAAGCCAGCCTCTGACAGACGTTCCCTGACACTGCCGATCCGACGGGAGAAACGCCCCACGCGTGCACGCTTGACTTTGTGATGTCATAATGACAGTGATGGTGGAAGATGATGTGTGTGTGTTGGTAATGGATGGAGAAATAAATCAAATGAGATCTGGAGTCCTGCTGCAGTGTCATTAGGAGTCGTGTCACGTGCCTCAGCCGAGGGCCAGCCGGAGGAATCTCAATTCCCCCTCCAGCTTTCAACACGGACCGGGCGTGATGGATTGGATGGGAGAAGCGCAATGATAGGCTGATCTGCATCTGGATAGCATTGGTATTTTTTATTCACCTCACACACACACACACACACACACACACACACGTTCTCCCGGTAAAAGAGGTTCAGTAGATAAGGTCATGTTGGTGTGTGTGTGTGAGAAAGAGAGAGAAGAGGTTTGGTAATGACCCTGGACATGTTGTACAATGCTGCATATTTCTCCTCCCAGCTGCCACTTTAATGAGTAGATAAAATGCCCTCAGCTGAATAATTAATACTCCGGCCCATTAACGAGGCATTAGAATGCTGGCTTCTTCTTATTGATTTTTTCTTCCCTGCCCACCACTTTTTTTCTTTTTTTCTTCTTATTTTAACTTGATAGCGCTGTCTGAAGCAGGTCTTGATGGGCTTGAATTGGTGGCTTTTGGCAGGTGTGTAATTATACATGTAGACTGACGAATCTAAGACTAAATGGTCATTAATATTGACCAACCCCATCTCAAGGCAATTCGTACGAATATTACGAGGTGGCTAATTCGTACGAATATTACGAGGTGGCTAATTCGTACGAATTTTACGAGGTGGCTAATTCGTACGAATTTTACGAGGTGGCTAATTCGTACGAATTTTACGAGGTGGCTAATTCGTACGAATATTACGAGGTGGCTAATTCGTACGAATATTACGAGGTGGCTAATTCGTACGAATATTACGAGGTGGCTAATTCGTACGAATATTACGAGGTGGCTAATTCGTACGAATTTTACGAGGTGGCTAATTCGTACGAAAATTACGAGGTGGCTAATTCGTACGAATTTTACGAGGTGGCTAATTCGTACGAATTTTACGAGGTGGCTAATTCGTACGAATTTTACGAGGTGGCTAATTCGTACGAATATTACGAGGTGGCTAATTCGTACGAATATTACCAGGTGGCTAATTCGTACGAATATTACGAGGTGGCTAATTCGTACGAATATTACCAGGTGGCTAATTCGTACGAATTTTACGAGGTGGCTAATTCGTACGAATATTACGAGGTGGCTAATTCGTACGAATATTACGAGGTGGCTAATTCGTACGAATATTACGAGGTGGCTAATTCGTACGAATATTACGAGGTGGCTAATTCGTACGAATTTTACGAGGTGGCTAATTCGTACGAAAATTACGAGGTGGCTAATTCGTACGAATTTTACGAGGTGGCTAATTCGTACGAATTTTACGAGGTGGCTAATTCGTACGAATTTTACGAGGTGGCTAATTCGTACGAATATTACGAGGTGGCTAATTCGTACGAATTTTACGAGGTGGCTAATTCGTACGAATATTACGAGGTGGCTAATTCGTACGAATATTACCAGGTGGCTAATTCGTACGAATTTTACGAGGTGGCTAATTCGTACGAATTTTACGAGGTGGCTAATTCGTACGAATATTACGAGGTGGCTAATTCGTACGAATATTACGAGGTGGCTAATTCGTACGAATATTACGAGGTGGCTAATTCGTACGAATTTTACGAGGTGGCTAATTCGTACGAATTTTACGAGGTGGCTAATTCGTACGAATTTTACGAGGTGGCTAATTCGTACGAATTTTACGAGGTGGCTAATTCGTACGAATTTTACGAGGTGGCTAATTCGTACGAATATTACGAGGTGGCTAATTCGTACGAATATTACCAGGTGGCTAATTCGTACGAATTTTACGAGGTGGCTAATTCGTACGAATTTTACGAGGTGGCTAATTCGTACGAATATTACGAGGTGGCTAATTCGTACGAATATTACGAGGTGGCTAATTCGTACGAATTTTACGAGGTGGCTAATTCGTACGAATTTTACGAGGTGGCTAATTCGTACGAATATTACGAGGTGGCTAATTCGTACGAATATTACGAGGTGGCTAATTCGTACGAATTTTACGAGGTGGCTAATTCGTACGAATTTTACGAGGTGGCTAATTCGTACGAATTTTACGAGGTGGCTAATTCGTACGAATTTTGAGGTGGCTAATTCGTATGAATTTTACGAGGTGGCTAATTCGTACGAATTTTGAGGTGGCTAATTCGTACGAATTTTACGAGGTGGCTAATTCGTACGAATTCATACAACCTCACTCGTACTGATTAGTACGATTTTTGCTAAATCGTACATATTTTACGAGTTGGCTCATTCGTATGAATTCGTACGAATGACCTACCCCTGACCCCGCCCCTAAACCTACCCATCACGTGGGTTTAGACAAATCGTACAAATTCGTACGAGTGAGGTTGTACGAATTCTTACGAATTAGCCTCCTTTACTCGTACGAATTGGTCGTGAGATAGCGTTGTACTGACAAAGTGACATAAGATGTAATTAATTTCCCTTATTCACCGCGCCTCCATCTTGAAAACCAAAACGAGGCTAGGGGGTACACTCTAAACCGGAAGTTCAGTGACGGCATCTGTCATCACAGCGGTACCTGTGTGGACAACAAACATTTCATCTCTTCCGGCATTAACAGTGGACTATGTTGAAAAAATGGGCAAAATAACGACTGCAAGATTCCCCGGGATGTTTTGCTGAAAAGACACGGCTAGTCACGGCAGGACATTAGCTGATCAGGCTAGTCTAAAGAGCTACAACTTGCTTAACGTTACCAAGCAAGCTCGGGCTAGAGGAGTGGTTACGAACAGAGGCGAAATAATTAACTCACTTTCATGTTTGAATGCCGTTTGTGATCCGATGTGGATTCTGATCACCGTATAAGGTAGAAATATTTATAACGTTACGCGATGCAAAAGACTATGCACGCTAACCATTACCATAGTAAACGCTTGAAGATTACGCATAGTAAAAAAACATGGTGAACAATTGAAGAAATCAGACCAATAATAAAGGCTATCACAATCATGTCTTTTTTTTATCTGTCAGTAGCCTACGTCTCGTCTCTTTATAGCGGACTATCATACTAGCTATAAAGCAACTTTTTTTTCGAGAGCTTCCTCTGTTTCTCTGACTGAAAATATCTGTAACGTTAGCCTAAGTTACTGGGAGTCGAGAGAGTGCTAAAGCTCATCAGGTCTTATTTTTGGTGGCATATATTTGTAGAAATTATCATTCTTTCTAAATGTGATGTATGTCTTGTAACGTTAACTACCAAATAAACAGAAACAGACGCGACTGAAGAAGTGTGTCCTCTTTCTTTTGTGAAACCTAACGGTAATTTATTTCTGTGTGACTAATGTGCAATTTTGGCATACAATAATTCATGATCAATGTATCACTTTTTATTGTAAACCTGCGGTAAAACATCGATGCTTGGGTTTTAAATATTCAAGTAAACAACAAAAATGCCAGCAAACAGTCGCTTTTCAGTCGTTTCCAGTGATTTCTTTTTGATTTGTTTTCTGATAAAACTTCCGTTTGTTGGTGAAATGATGGGTTAGTGTGACGTTGTTCCATAGAGGCCTGTTACGGGCGTTATGACTGTAGCCTACAGAGGGCCAACGTTACTTCCGTACCCCACAGCCTCGTTTTGGTTTAAGCTGGTGACGTAGGTGAATAAGGCGAATTGTCAATGAAAGTTGGAGATTTCCAATGATCACCAGCAACCATTAGCGATGCATTAGCGATGCTTATCTCTTTCTGATAAGCTCACCATTGAATCTGGTGTGCCACAGGGGTCCATTTTGGGTCACCTGTTGTTTACATTATATATTAACAATCTTGGTGATAATCTACCAGATGCAAGTATCCATTTATATGCCGACGATACCATTATCTATTGTTTTGCATCTTCTATTGATATTTGTATTTTAAAGTTGCAGAAAGCATTTGAATTAGTTCAGCGTAATCTATTTTCTTTAAAATTAGTCCTAAATGATAAGAAAACAAATACATGGTCTTTTCTAGGAAGCATAAGACTGATTCTTCACCACCACCAATTTACACTTTGCAGGGTAACTCTATAGAACTGGTCTCCTCTTACAAATATCTAGGGTTTGTGTTGGAAGAGGACTTATCATTCAAGTTACATGTAAAAAAACTGCTGTCTAAGTTAAGGTTACAGCTGGGGTTTTATTTTCGGAATAGTGCATGTTTCTCACAGTCAGCCAAGAGAAAGTTGGTGGAATCTACCTTCTTACCTATCTTAGATTATGGAGATGTTTTTTACAGAAATACCAATAAAGCTCTCTTACAATCAGTAGATTCTGTTTATCACTCTGCTCTAAGATTTATAACCTGCACAAAATATCACACTCATCACTGTGCACTGTATGAAATGGTAGGTTGGCCTTCACTTCACATAAGAAGGTACAAACACTGGCTCATACTTGTATACAAGGCATTAGTCGGCCAGCTTCCTCAATATATGAATAGCTTAATAACTTTTAATAGTCAAGGGTATAATCTACGTTTGAGTAGATATATTCTTTTAAATGTTCCTTTAATGAAGACAGAGTTTGGAAAAACTGCTTTTATTTACAGTGCATCAGCTGCCTGGAATGAGATCCAAAGTTCATTGAAACTTGATGTACTTATTTCAGTAAATGAGTTCAAGTTACATTTAAACAAATTATTCAAATCTGTCTGCACTTGCTCTTAACGGTTAATCTTGTTTTATTGTTGTATATGTGTGTGTTGTGTAATCTGTTTTATGTAGTTATGTATATTGTGTGCTGCTACCTTGGCCAGGGCTCACTTGTAAATGAGATATTTATCTCAATGTGATTATTTCCCTGGTTAAATAAAGGTTAAAAAAAAAATAAAAAAATAAGCTCAATATTATGAAATTTTGCAGTGACTGTTGTCGTTGTTTACAGTGCATTTATTTTCATCAACCCAAAATGAAATCAATCCGTTTCCAGATTCTGAAATGTCAGTTTCAGTGCAATCTGAGGCTATGTTTACACGGACACGATCTGAAGAGAAAACGCAAAAGTGGCGTTGCGTTTTCACTTTTTATTCTGCATTTAGACGAGCGTTATGGGCGGGAAATCTGCGTGACGCAAAAGTGTGTGAAATTGGATGTAGTATGCACTCCAGGCGGCTAGGTGGCGATGTGAAGCACTGCCACACAACAACACCAATATCTGAGAATATTTTGTACAACTGCAGAAAAGACTCTTGTACGTTTATCAGAGCTGCTAGTGCAACTTGAAGGCCCGACGTATGGAAATAATCCGACATGTTTGTTGTTATTTCTCTGTACTGGCGCATGAATGTGACGTAAACGCGTACGCGACGAAAGCCGCCGTGAGCAGATCTGTGCATTACTTTTACATTCTTTTAGACGGGAACGCGACGGTGGCGCGTTTTTAAGATTTCCACTCTGGAGGGTGGTTTCACTGTTTTGCGTTTTTAAGCGCTAAAATATTTTTACGTTTTCACCCGGAATCGTTCCCGTGTAAACAGGGCCTGATTCACATACTCCCTCGAGAGCCACTTTCCTGCAGTTCAGCTCCAACACTACTAACGATCTGCTGTAAACTGAGACGTTTTTCCTTTGATTTTTCCACGTACAGACGACACCATTGTCAAAACAATCCCCGTTCACCCGCGAAAAAAACGAAAAACGCTGTATTCTGCTGCCAGGCCAGTAGATGGCGATGAAACACTTACGTATGTGGATGACGTCATCGTCTTCAGATTCGTGTTTTTGTTGTTTACATGGAGACCGTTTTTCAAAAACTTTCACTTTGAAACCCGTTTGCAAATTTTCAGGCACCCAAAACGGTGTTTTCCTGTAAACCAACGGCCAAAAAGCATAAAAGTTTTACGTTTATAGTTAAAAACAGCACATAAAACACCTGATCAAGCTAATCAAGGGCTGTGTCTGAAATAGTAAACTCTCTTAAGTACGTACTTATTTTGAATAAGTAAAAAGTAACTAAAAAAGTATGTTCTAAATAGTATGTAGTCCGGACATACTTCATTTGCCATGTTGTCAGTTCACTGCCATTCACAAATACATAGTATGCACACTTCAGAATCTCACTGGAAGTGCGTCATCTGGGTTTTTGCACACTTATTTATGAGCACTGTGAATTCGGACATATTACTTTTGTCACATATTATTTTTCGCCTCCTGTATACCGTAGTAGGGAAGTATGCGATTTTGGATGCAGTCCATCCCTGTGACCCAGTGTGCATACTAACCATCCTAAATAGTATGTGAGATTAAAATAAGTGTGTCCCAAAGAATAGTATGTTGAAAAGAGTATGCCAAAAGTCCCTGGTCTACTAGTGTGGATCCGTGTTCACTATAAAGGCTAATATTGCCCACAATCCACTGCGCTTTGGAGGACGATTCGTTTCAGAACTACAAATAAAAAGTGTTAAAAACTACAAACATGGCGAGTGTGCGTGTCGGATAGTTAGAGAGGTTACGAAAAATGCGTTTGAGAGACTGATAAAAAAAAACACCTTTATTTAATGTTATCCGTGTTATATTTCATCTGCAACAACAATGTGAACTTTTATAAAGATCTGTTTAGTCATTAATAAACTGGGAGATGAAAGCACAGGTAACCAAAACTTGAAAGATCCTAAAAGCATCGTAAAATGAATCCAATTATGAATCAAGAGGTTTAATAAGACATTTATTCACATTCTCGATTCATGTGGATTTATTTTACTACACTTTTATGACCTTTTTGGATTTTCTACGTTTTGGTGACCTGTGCTTTCAATGGAGGGACCGAAACCCGTCATGCTTCAATGAAAATATTTTAATATCTTAACCAAAGTATTTTGAGCAAAGTATTTTTTTTTGTGAACTAACCTTTTAAAACAAGATGTAAGACAATTTTCTAAAGTTTTCAAACTCCAAAGTTTTGATTCCGACATGGAGGAAGATCAAAACACTGAACTTTTCACAAGTAATTCGGGAACAGACCCAGTATTTGACATGGGAACTGACTCTGGTTTCTCCTGTGAGACCAAAGCCAAGTCAAATCCTCCGGTCACAGAGTCCCACACAAAATCAATTCATATCTGAACAGAAAGGAGCAGAGGTCGAGGTATTGATATCATCTGACAGGGACTCAACCTCCTCCAAACACACAGACACACACGGAGGAGGAAAAGCGGGTGTAAAACGCTGAGTAAGGGAGGATAGAAGTGTGTAAGAGAGATGAAGGAGATAAATATTACCAGTGCAGGTTGTTGAGCAGGGCAACTGGTCGATAATGAATGTGTCCCATTACAGAGAGGGAATAAGAGACTTGTGCTGACACCAGCATCTTCCTCCAGATCTCCTGATATTAACCCTACAGTCACACACACACACACACACACACACACGCACGCACGCACGCACGCACGCACGCACACACACACACTTATTGAGTCTCGTCGACATGATGTTGTCAAGTTTCACTGGTGTCTACGGTGCGCGCAATGAGTGGGCGTGTCTTATTCAAATAACTTGTCAAGTTGACGTCATCTAGACAGAGAAAAAGCATCGTTCGTCTATCGATTCATATCAGCGACTCAGAGTCGACTCTTACTTTTGAGAGACAATAACTTTGTATACGGTGAACTTTCATATATAAAACTTTGCAGGATGTTTTTGTTCACTTAGATCTATGTTACACACTACATGAAGGGCAATTTCCAAAAATCCATAATAGATGCCCTTTAAGAAAATTGATCAACAGCCATCATTATTTTTTACCGGCCAGGAGATGTTTTTGCAAAAACAGGCAGTATTGACAACACAATTATTCATTAAAACATTATTACAGACAAGTAATCAGGCAGTGATAAAAAAAACACCAAATTACAAGCAAAAGCACAAATAAATACAATATAGCAAAGATGCAAATTAAATAAACAGTGCTTTTTAGATTTTCAGATACAGAAATTTAAAAAAGCAAATGTAAAATAACACTACACAGAATTAATCATAAAGATTTGTGTGTGTGTGTGTGTGTGTGTGTTTTTGTTTTCTTTTATTAGGCTACTGTCACTTTAAGAGCGAATGCACAGATCTAATATACTGATACTGTCACACATGCGTTTACTTTCTCATCAGTTTACATTCTCTTAAGACATTCCCGACTGTATAACTAGGATTCTCACTATTCTTTGACCATTTTGTGTGATTTTATCCACTCAAGCGCAAGAAGACCTGAAAGAGAACTCAGTTTAGCATTAGCGCTCTGTATGAGACACGACTTACTAAACTTTCCACATTACACGCTAACAAAGTGAGTTCCCGATCGCATCTTCTTGCACTTGAACATTTAAATTGTCAAAGCGTAAACTTTCGCGCTAATGCATCCGTCAACTGTCCCGAGCATCATTCATATTCATGCATTGTTAGAATTCATAAAAACATGACACAGTTTCATAAACAGTGTTAATGCCAGGCTTTGGTTTTACAGTTGCTGTAGTTCAGGACTAACATGCTGATCTTCTGTATTTCCAGCTCTTTGTTAACAGTTTCTGTGGATTGGCAGTCGCCTTGAATGACGGCCAGGTGTTTTATAGTATCTATGAGTCTGATCATCCATCAAAGCGATCGATCCCGATCCCAGCACTTTATTAATGATCCTGTCAGCCGGAGCTCGTACTTGTCCAGGATGATAGATCTTTAGCCAGTCTGCCTGTTATTTATTCTCACATGACCTTGTCCATATCTATTGTTGAGCACACCAAATTATGAGTGCTGGGACATGATAATTCAGTGTTCATCTTCCCGTTTCCAAAAATCTTGAGCTGGAGTGTCAAGATCATTAATAAAACCAAATGCACAAGCATTATTGCATTAAAGGCCTCGCACAAAGTTATGTGAATCAGTCTCTTTAAAGTCAGCATGCATTGAAAATTCACCTTATCTATTATATAAATGCATATTATAGATCTTATTGTGAACAATTCATCTGTGCATATTAGTGCCGTCAATCAAAAAAATTTTTTTAGGGATTAATCACACAATTTTCTGTAATTAATCGCGATTAATCGCACCTCAAGTTTTAATATATTTTTATATTCTAATAATTTCACATTTAATCTCCAAATCAGTGTAGAAACAACAAAGACATTGCATTTTAAACATTTGATTGCATTGCTAGGGTTCTGGGTGGTTGCTAGGGCGTTGCTATGGTGTTGCTAGGCGGTTTCTAGGGTATTCTGGGTGGTTGCTAGGGCATTGCTAGGTGTTTGCTAGGGTGTTCTGGGTGGTTGTTAGGCGGTTGCTAGGGTTTTCTGGGTGGTTGCTAGGGCGTTCTGGGTGGTTTCTAGGGTATTCTAGATTCTAGAATCCAGATTCTCACATTTTCTTCTTGAAGGTTTTTAAGAAGTTGTTCAATAAGTCTCAACTGTACACATAATCATCTAATGTTTGTCAGGAATATAATCTCTGTGAACTGGATTAAACTGCATTCACATACATAATCTAAACGGACACAAAGTTGAAACGGGTATAGAGAGAATATGACAAATTATAGCTATTATATGATATAATTGGACACTGTTTGGGGAACAAATCTACCCACATCAAAATCAATAAATATGTACTTTACATTAAATTAAAAATGATTTTGTCTCATTCAGAGTTGCTTCATATGACGAGTGCTTGAACAGCGCAGCTCGTAGTCAAGAAAAGGTCATTGAAAACCATTTGAAATGGGTCATTATTATATAATTAATGAAATACTGTGAGGGACAGGGTGGATTTGGGGAAATCTCATGAACACACACGAAAGTTTCAGGAGAGACTTCATTATTATTTTCTCACTCTAATGCTAAAACTCTACGAAAATTAGCCTATAAATGAATCAAATTTAGCTTGTATCTTCAGTTCAGTTCAATTGTATTTATATAGCACGTTTAAAAACAACCACAATTGACCAAAGTGCTTAACAAGGTTCAAAATGAAGGAGATAACATGCACAAACAATACACAATACACAATACAAAATAACCAACAATAGAAAAAAGGTCAACTTGAATTGAAAGCCAATGCACAGAAATTGGTCCTAAGCATATCTCCATGTTTCGTATGGTCAATTTTTTATGATCAATCAATTTATAAAAGAAATGTGCATTTAAATAGAAAAGAAAATCCTAATTTTATAAAAAAAAACTAAATTTTTGACAATTTTCCACTGTGGTACAGCGTTGCCATATAGCAACGTTTCCCAAAGTACACCAAAAAAAAAAAAAAAAAAAAATCAATTTTTTTTATGATTAAAGCCATTTCATATAATAAAAACTTATGAAAAAAGATTTCATGGTTAGAACATAATGCATAGAGGGTTAATTCAATGTGTTACTTGCTGTTTCTTTGTATTTCTTAGTAAAAATTAAGATTTAATTTTTTAGTGTACTTTAGTTAAGAAGGTTAGGAGGACCTATTTTATTTAGTATTTATATTAATGATCTCTGTGTCCAGGTGTTAATGTTATAATGTATGCAGATGATACTGTGCTTTTTACTCATGCAGGAATTTCCTAAATCTTATATTCCTGGACATATGTATTGTGGTGTATATGAAATATGTTATTTTATTAGTTTACCTGCCCAGGGACAGCAGATGTAAATGAGCTTTTAGCTGACTCTGGTGCAATTACTTTTAATTGTGCATTGTCCCTGTAAAAATAAACAGTAAAGAAGGTGTACTCTCTTTCCCTGTTTCCCTGGAACTCGACTGTTTATTTCTTCGCTCACTCTTTGTGAAAGCTGGTAATAAAATAACCGCAAAAATAAGCAAGTAGAGTCCAGTTGAATGTTTCTCTGGTCTCTTGTGGCCCTCACAGGGCCCTGGGGCCCAATAAGCATCCATCTGCAGACAGCCCACTACAACACGCTTCACTGGACATCCATGCAAGCTAGGGTGTTTGTGTGTGTGTGTGTGTGTGTGTGTCTGACTGCAGACGTTTTATCATTCTCGAGCCGTGGGGAGCAACTTTCCCTCACGCAAACACACACACACACACAATCATTGCCGTCACCACATCCAAGCGTTCCTGTGTTCTTCTGTTTGTGTGCCATCTTTATATTCTCCTGTCCGGCACCGGATCATCCGTCGTCCTCCACGCAGACACACATCGATCCGGATCTCTCTTAATCAGCTCTCTGGAGCTTCTCTCTTCTCCGCTTGACTGCCTCTGTTCATTCAACATCTACTTTACCTCTGTATCTCCTCCAGTCCCCATCCGCCTGTGCCGGAGGTCCCGAGTCTCTGTCAGTCTCTCTCTCCGGACGCTTTGAGGAATCCTGGTGATTTATTACAGGGAAACCGCAGCACGTCAGTTCATTTCTACACACACACACAAACAGGAGGACGCTGCCCAGTGAAGAAACTGCTTCAATACAGGAGAAACTGTTCAGCGTAGTAAAGTAAACAAAAATGCACTCAAAATCAAAGATCGAAAATTATAAATATTAAAGGGATAGTTCACCCCAAAATGTAAATACTGTCAGTAATTACTCTCCCTCATGTTGTTCAACCCCGTAAGACTTTCGTTCATCTTCGGAACACAAATTAAGATATTTGTGATTAAATCTGAGAGCTGGATCACTCCTCCATAGGCTTTCTAAGGGATTGAAACGTCTCAGGTTACTATTGTAACCATAGTTCCCTGAGAAACAGGGAACGAGACGATGCGTCGAACGACACGGTGGGAACGCCTCTTGCGTGATTGCGTCTGAAGCATCTATGCCAACTAGTCCAATGGAATGAGAGAATGAGCGTCACGGGCGGGTGACGTCATGAACCAGGAAAGGATAAGAGCACTTCCGCTGCTCGCCGGCATTTAGCTTCGACAGTTGCCGAAGCAAGCCGATCGCAGGGACGCAGGAAGTATGGCAGGGGGACGCATCGTCTCGTTCCCTGTTTCTCAGGGAACTATGGTTACAATAGTAACCTGAGACGTTCCCTTTATCGAAAAAGGGAACTTCGAGATGCGTCGAACGACACGGTGGGAACGAGAATACCCAACCCGCCATAATTACAAGTACCTGAGTGTCAGTCTGTTGATCTAAGCACTCAGCACCTGAGAACCTGGGGCAGCATCCAGGTCCAAAATGTAAAATCTCACGAATGTGAGCGGAGAGGACCAGCCCGCCGCATCACAAACATCTTGAAGAGATACCCCCTGCAATATGGCTTTAGAAGCCGCCATACTCCTGGTCGAGTGAGCTCGGACCACCAAAGGACAAGGCTGGCCCGAGTACTCGTATGCCAGTGAAATAGCCTCGACTATCCACTTACTGACTGTCTGTTTTGAAGCAGGAAGACCTTTCTTAGGTGATCCAAAGCAAATCAGTAATTGGTCGGACTTCCTGATTGAGGATGTCCGACGTACATACGTGTCCAATGCTCGCACTGGACACAAGAGGTGCAGTCTTTCCTGGTCCGCAGTTGCAAAAGGAGGACAGAAAGCCTGCAGCACAATAGGCCTCGGAGTCAAGGTTGGAACCTTAGGGACGTATCCCTGTTTTGGATATAGGAACGCCTTGACCATCCCCGGTGCAAATTCAAGGCAGGTGGGGGAGACCGAAAGAGCCTGAAGGTCACCAACTCTCTTTAGGGACGAAATAGCTAGCAGAAAGAAGTCTTGAAAGTAAGGAACTTTTCTGAGACCGAATCTAAGGGCTCGAATGGAGCCCTAGACAGGCCTACTAGAACTACAGTCAAATCCCAAGCTGGCACCTTAGTGCGAATTGCAGGCCTCAGCCTCAAAGTGCCACGAAGGAAACGTGTAATCAGGGGGTCTCGACCCAAAGATATACCTCCCACCATGGTATGGTAAGCCGCAATGGCTGCCACGTAAACTTTTAGTGTGGAAGGACATAGACCTGACACAAAGCGCTCCTGCAGGAACTCGATTACTGTGTTGACAGAACAATTAACCGGATCCCACTGATGTCGGTGACACCATAAGGAGAAAACTCTCCATTTAAGCGCATACAGTTTCCTCGTAGCTGGAGCTCTGGAGCTTAGGATGGTCTCAACAGCCTCAGCTGAAAGACCACTATCTATAAGTTGGGCCCCCTCAGAGGCCAAACCCAAAGATTCCACATGTCTGGTCGAGGGTGAAATATTGTGCCCCCGGCCTGAGACAGAAGGTCCCTCATCAAAGGGATCTCCAATGGAGGCCCGTCTAGCAGAAGGATCAGGTCCGCAAACCAGATCCGACTTGGCCAGCGTGGTGCTACTAGCAGTAGGCTTATTCCATACCGACGGACCCTCTCCAGAACTCCTGGGAGCAGAGCAACAGGGGGAAAGGCGTACAGACGTAGCCTCGGCCACGTCTGCACCATGGCGTCCAGCCCCAGGGGGGCTGGGTGCGTCAGAGAATACCAGAGAGGACAGTGCGTCGTGTTCTGAGACGCGAACAGATCCACCTCTGCCTGACCATATGCCTCCCAGATTTTCTCCACCGCCTCGGGGTGGAGTCTCCAATCCCCTGGCCTCAGCTCCTGCCTCGACAGGATGTCTGCTCCTATATTCTGGTCCCCAGGAATATACACTGCCCTCAGAGAGAGTACCTTCCCCAGAGACCACAGGAGGATCTGGTGCGCCAGTTTGCAAAGCGGACGCGAGCGCAGACCCCCCTGGCGGTTCAGATAAGAGACCACTGGTGTGTTGTCTGTTCGAACGAGCACATGATGGCCTCTTAGGTCCGGAAGGAAATGTCTCAACGCATTGAAGACAGCCATCATCTCCAGGCAATTTATGTGCCAAGAAAGATGATGGCTTTTCCACAGACCCTGAACCGAGCGGCCTTCCATTACCGCTCCCCAGCCGGTGAGAGAAGCATCTGTCGAGATCACTACTCGATGGCAAAGAGCTCCCAACACCGGACCCTGGGTTAAGAACCAGAATTTACATATAACTAAGGCACGAAAGCATCGCCGCGTGCCTTGATATGCAAAGTGGGTTTCCCCTCGGGGAGAACCTTCTGGTCCTGAGCCAGCACTGTAAAGGTCTCATGTACAGCATGCCAAAAGGAATTCCGTTGGACGCTGCTGCCAGTAGACCCAACAGTCTCTCGAACTGTTTTACAGTGCGTGACTGGCCTAGCCTCAGCTCTTCTGTGGCTGTTAGGATAATAAATCCCATACCACACCAAGGAAAGTGGTTCTCTGTACTGGAGAAAGTACACTCTTCTTGGCATTGAGCCTCAACCCCAACATCTCTATATGAGCGAGAACGACACCTCAGTGCCGAACCGCCAACTGCTCTGATTCCGCTAGAATCAGCCAGTCGATATAATTCAGAATGCGTATGCCCTGAAGCCTGAGAGGGGCTAAAGCTGCATCCATGCATTTCGTGAACGTGCGGGGTGACAAAGCTAGGCCGAAAGGAAGAACCCGATATTGGTATTCTTTGCCCCTGAAAGAAAACCTCAGGAACTTCCTGTGCTGAGGGAGGATGGAGATATGGAAGTATGCATCCTTTAGATCTATCGTGACGAACCAGTCCTCGGATCTGATTTGGGTCACGATCTGTTTGAGGGTCAGCTAACTTGAACTTTAGTTTCTGAACTGACCGAATAAACAGGCGAAGATCTAAAAGGGACGCAACCCTCCATCCTTTTTTGGAACAATGAAATAATGGCTGTAAAAACCCGACTCTCTGACGGGTGAGTACACCTGTTCTATAGCTTCTTTTGCTAACAGGGCCTTTACTTCTTGTCCCATTACCAGAGCCTGCTCGGGATGCACCACTGTGGGCAGCACCCCGCTGTAATGAGGAGGACGAGAGCCAAACTGGATTCTGTATCCCTTCTCTACAAACTGCAGGACCCAATGAGAAATATTCGGCAGAAGCATCCACGCTGCCAGAAAATTTACTAAGGGAACCAGCCCCTCGAGGCTGGTCTCTGGTGTTACTGAGGGAGCCATATCTGGAGCCTGAAACATAATGGCAGGAACTACCTGACCTGACTACTCAAAAGCCCCCCTCAGAGGGCGCGAAACCAATGCTGTACCGCAGCATAGCATCAGCGACTCGCTGGAGACCGCTGCGCCCTGAAGCACCGGAGGTGGCAGGGTTGGCAGGAGGGTCTCGTGAGGACCCCGAAATGGAACGGGCACCGTGAAATGAGGTGTACACCACTCTACTTCGGTCGGGGCTGTCCTCACAGGCCTGATGCCTAAGCATCAGGACCTTTTTTTTTTTTTTTTTTGAACCGAAGCTTTCTTCGCCTGAAGAACGGTCCTCAGATCCGGCTTAGGCTTAGGCGACTTCGGTTGAGAGGGTTGCGTCTGTCTCCAGTATCTACATGGAGGAACACGAGACGCAGCACTCTCTTTCTGTGCACATAATATGATGAACTCGACGGCTGGGGCTGCTCACGCCCAGCAGCCCCAGGGGGGCTGGACACAGCGAGGGAGAAACCTTATTATATATATTTTTTTTTATATATATATATCTTTTATCACCTAACAACGACCGCATGGAATGCGTCGCCGAAGAGACCCGAAGGCTCAAATTTCGCTATATCCAGAACCCCAGCAGATCGGCCTGATAAGCCTGGAGCATTATAATATAGATTTCTATAAACATTCTCCAGCTGACCTGTTGCCGTATAAGCTTTACCCATAAAACCAAAGTAGTTCTGCTTAAACCTACGCGCTGCCTCGGCAAACGCGAGATCCCAGCCACAGAATCTTATTTTTGCAAAATACACTCGAAATCTAAGCGGTGCCTCGGCAAACGCGAGATCCGAGCTAGATTCTGATTACAACATTAAACCTACACGCTGCCTCGGCAAACGCGAGATTCTTTAGTATAGGCTTATGAGCAAAGCAGAGACTTAAATGATGATACTGGACCAGGTGAAAAAATAGCATTTTCCTATTTTTATTTCTGTTCAGCCTGGGGCATCATATCATAACCGTAATCTTTCAACCCTCTAATCTTGAATAAACATTTAACACGAGGGCTGAAAGTAGTGATAAATACGGTTTATTCCATATATTTAAATATTCAGTGTGTAAATCAGGGAAAAAATGGAAGCCTCGTGGTGGAGATAATGTGATAGAAATAAGAAAACGCTCGTCAAGTTTCTTAGGACGAGCGTTCCTTTTTCTCAGCTGGCCATTAAATATTTAATTTACTAACAGCACGGGACAAAACCTCCACCAGTTCATCATATACTGGAAAAATAGATGGCGAATCTAATTCAACAGTGTGTGTGCTTGCTTTCACTTTCAATATTCTCAACACAAACCTCCTCGGAGGAAGAAATGAAGGAAAAAAGGGCTCTCTCTCCCCGAGCGGAAGAAACCGCAGAGCGTGCTTCCAACACCGGGGAGATAGAGCTGGATCTTCCGGGCAAGGAAGAAGAAAAGGCCCTCGGACCGTTCTCCCACCCCTCCAAAAGATCCTTTTGCGATCCCCAGGAATGCATTCTCCGCGCCGCCTCGGCAAACGCGGGTCCTGTCATCCCGTGAGAATCGCGAGCCTGCCACTATCATACAGAGTGACAGGCGAGAGCAGAGCATGCTAATCTGGTAGTTTCACTTTCACAATGTTAGCACTCAGCATGCTCTTACTCTCAAACAAAATGCCACAAAGCTGTGTGTGTCCCCACCCGTTTAAATAAACGCGGGCAGGGAGGAACACACTGTTTGTACATTTGTTTCGCCATAACGTTTCCGACAATATTGTAACAGACAACAATAAATAGACAGAGACAGTTTGACACAGATCGCTTGCTGAGGCAACAGAAGCTAAATGCCGGCGAGCAGCGGAAGTGCTCTTATCCTTTCCTGGTTCATGACGTCACCCGCCCGTGACGCTCATTCTCTCATTCCATTGGACTAGTTGGCATAGATGCTTCAGACGCAATCACGCAAGAGGCGTTCCCACCGTGTCGTTCGACGCATCTCGAAGTTCCCTTTTTCGATAAAGGGAACTTGTCAGCCCCGAAAAGTTATTTAAGAAATCGTTAAAATAGTCCGAGTGACTACAGTGCTCAATCTTAAAGGTCCCCTGACATGAAATTTTCACTTTTTGAGTTTTTTTTTAAACATTAATATTAGTTCCCCTAGCCTGTATTTGGTCCCCTCGTGTCTAGAATTTTCAATCGGTGTAAACCGAGCTTTGGCTGTCTTTCTCTTCTCTGCAGCTCAGACGCGCTGATCTTGAATCTCCTCGTTATGACGTCATATCGAGGAAAGGTTACCTCCCCTTTCTCTGCTTCTCCCGCCCAGAGAATTTGGCTTGTCCATGAGAAAATGAGCTAGGAAGTACGAACGCGCGAGCGCGATTTGAGTTTTTATAATGGCTTGCAAATGAGCGAAGCATGGCAGTTGATCAAAGTTCGGATGTACAAATAAACACAAAAGTATTTTTTAGTTCCTTCATCCGAGCCTCTGAAGAAACAATGGGTTAATTGTATTTTCTCTGGAAATGCGCCGACACAACTTCCCAAAGTTTTGGATGGTCTAAATATTTCACCGACGACTGGCCAATACAGAGCTGGCCTCGATGAACGTCTGAAAATAAATCATCGAGCTACCGAGCAACAATTCAAGTTCAAGTTCAGACAGGTAATCTTTCTCTCAAAAACGTTCAATACTGTTTATGCATCAGTAAGTCAAGCCAGTGACTAAAATATCAACTTCACATCGTTTCGTTTAGTAGGATGAAAATAATCTTATTTAAATTGTGAACAAATTATATACAGAAAGCGATCAAAGAACAATCTTTCCAAACTGCTTATGAAATCAATGATGCACGGGTTACTGCACAACGAAGCTCTTACTGTATGTACATCATCGTGTTTGCATTGGTGAAAGCATTAGAGAGAGTGCAGAAACTGCGCTGCAATGATAAGATCTTCAGTCTCGTGATCAACAGACTGTCATCTGCTCAATGCTCATCACGGCAACATTTTATGTGATCGGAATAGATCTAAATACTTTAAAAACTTCTCACGATTCATTAATCTCGATAGCTGTATAAGTAAAAACGTATAATAGCTGTAGTAAAAGTATTCGAGAGAGTTTCGCATGCAATACGTAGCTATTTCATATGCAAGCATGTCAGCCAATCACAGCAGTGGGCGTTTACACTGAATCCCACAACAGCCAATCACAGCAGTGGGCGTTTACACTGAATCCCACAACAGCCAATCACAGCAGTGGGCGTTTACACTGAATCCCACAGCAGCCAATCACAGCAGTGGCCGGTTACACTGAATCCCACAGCAGCCAATCACAGCAGTAAAATTTAAAAAATTTAAAAGCACATTTTAAAAAGCTGCACTTGCAGATAATAAAGTATAAAAGGACTAAAAGGCCACTTATGTTTATTTAAAGAAATTTCATGACTTTATTAATCATTAATGTTTTGTGCTTTAAAGAAGTAGACTCATTTTCACGTGTTGACTATGCGAAGTACTTGATTTTAATTTTAACTGCTGTGTTAAAATTACATTTAAAAGTACAAATACTTAAAATAAATAGTAACTTCATCATTACAAAAGTGCAATTACAAAACTGATATACATGATATACAAGTTTGAATAGAGATTACAGTAAAGTATATTTTAGATGTATATCATAAATGCTTGTCAGTATTCAGCAGTGCACTTATTTCAAAGATAATAGAAGTTATTATGAAATTGCATATAAAGATATACTTAGGTTGGTCAAAGTTGCATATAATATAATGCATTTTCATACAAAAAAACAAGTGTCTGAAAACATGCACATACTTAATTATAGATAATTATATTATTTGTGTATTTTTTTCCCACGAGGGAATATCCTCTGAATTTCGAAGGTTTCATGTCACTTGTGGTTTATAACACACGTATATAATGTTGATTTATGTTTCTGAGGATCTGAACCCGTTTGTATCAGAATCTGCCTAGCAACCGAAGTGACCGAAGAATATGAATAGGAAATTACAATAGAAGTTTTGACATCAAAAACCTGAAAATCCCCGATTATTTTCCTATCATAAACATGTGTTATGCTTAGCTGGATTTATTGATTTCATTCAGCATTGTTTTTTCACTCCTGTACATGATTTTATCTGTACATAACACTCTTCAAATGGACGTCCATGTGTTTTTGTTTCTGTGTAGTAAGCCATTAATCAGTAAAAGTCCCTGAAAAATGTGTCTCTTTGATGCTTTAAAGCGGTTATGACATTTTTATTATTTGAATATGTTCCTTCAGGTTCACTAATGTTAATAAAAAATGGCACTAATAAATAAATAAATATAAACGTACAAAAACGATTATTTTCAACCTTCATTATGAGCCTTAGTCTGAAATAATTTTAAAGGCACTTTTAAGGGATTATAAATGCTAGTTTATGAGGACGTATTAAGATGTTTTAATGGGACTCTTATATCAAAAGATAAAGGAATAAATGGATTTCTTGTGACCCGTTTAAAAGCTTCGCATCTCGCACTGAATTCACTCCTTCATGAAAGACTGACCTGAGATTCATGATGTGTGTGTGTGTGTGTGTGTGTGTAACAGTGATGCGTCCAGAAACCACACACTTGTTCTCACAACCCAATACAATGGTTTATCTGTAGATTTACTATCAGTGAAAGCGAGGAGAGAAGCGAGGAAACATCTGTGCCGTAATCACTCACTCACACACAAGACCACACCGCCTTCAGACCTGAACACACACCTGTGTACACACAGCTGCACGCGCACACACACGCACACGCACGCACGCACGCACGCACGCACGCACGCACGCACGCACGCACACACACACACACACACACACACACACACACACACACACACACACACACACACACGAAAAGAACATCACTTCCAAATAAATTAGTTTATTTCAGAATTTCATTACAAAAATATTTGATTTCTTCATTTTAAATCGACAGATAATAGTCAAGTCAAGTCAATCAACACTGTCTTAATTTAAACAAATATTTATTTTTATTACATTCTATACCTGCTAAATAAAACACCACAAAAACAGGCATATTAAAAACAATACAGTGCTTTGCATTATGGGTAAGTCTAATGTCTAGCGCCGCCTTCTACTGTCCAGTGAGGAAACTTTTCCCATTCAAGATCTGATCCAGAAACAGTTTCCCAGTGTGTGTTGGAGACTCTCCTGCCTCTGAAGACTGATCCCGGATCAGCGAGTCGGGAAAAACCGGATAGAAGCTCCTTCTTATTCACCTTTCCCATCGGGTTCCTGGGCATGTTCTCCACCAGGATCAGTCCCGTGGGGATGGTGTATGAAGCCATGTGCTCTCTGAGGAGGACCCGGGAGAGAACACACACTTACAGAAGAATCAACACACACTTACAGAAGAATCAACACACCACTTACAGAAGAATCAACACACACATCAGGCATTTCTGCAGTCCTTACACAATGGCCCTCATTTATCAAAAGTGCCCACACCAAATTTCGAGCGTACACCTGGCGTACACCCAAAACCACGGTGACTTTGAGATTTATCAATATGGACGTTGGCGTACGGCACGCTCAAATCCCACGCCAGCTCAGGAGGTGGTGTACGCATGTTTGAGTTAGTGCGGAAATGCCAGAAAAACAATTCATAACACCACAAAACGCACTGACAAACTAAAACGTGACAAACAACAACAACAACAACAACAATAGGCTAATTATAAACTTCAGTGTAAAAATCTGTCACAAAGAACCGGCAAAAGTAATGATTATGAATATGTAAAATATAGCAAGGAGATATTTTAATTGTTTTCTTTGTGTCGGCTGCAAAGATGAAGTTGAGATGCTGAATCGTGATCTTCGCAGTAGTGAACGCGCCAGAGAGAAATGCACATTTCAGATTACATAAGCAGAGAGCAGTCTGTGTCTGTTTTCTTTGGTTTTGAATTGTTCTGTTTAAAAGTAGACATGTCTGAGGCACCTTATATGCTGAGTTTCGGTTCATTTATGAGATGAGCTCAGTTCACGCGTCCTCCGTTTCATGATTATCTATCATCTGCTATTTACTTCTTATTTGTTAAATCCAGGTAATTGGTTGATGAAGCATTGATTCAAATTAAGATACAATTAATACAAAACGAAATTCAGTTTAAAGAAAGGTTATGTGCTTTCTGTTTGATGTCTCTGTGAAAGTTTTAAAATATATTTTAGTGCCGCTTTCAGAGCGCTCACGTCCGTATTGTTTTTTCCAACACGAATAATAATAAGAATATTACAAATGGACATGCAATTAGATCACATCATTATCACTATTGTACGTGATACGATATTAAATGCTAATTGTTTCAAAACACCTGCTGTAAAATAATGCATTGTGATAGGTCATTTGATCTCCACGTCGGAGAAGTTTCTCTTCTTTGCCGTCTTCCGTGTGTCCATGGCGTAAAATGAGGGCGTGGGGAAGCGGAGACTTGAATATATAGGGGCGTGTTATTCTAATGACGATCGTTTTCAGCCGCTGCATTTATCAAGGAGAGGTATTGCGTACACCAGGATTTCAAAGGTACGCACAGCTTCATACATCAGGCGGTGAGAGGAGTGTAAGCATAATCTTACGCCAACATATACGCCCGTTTCTACGCAAGAATGATAAATGAGGGCCAATGAGATCTTGGGTTATACATGAAATAATGAATAAATTAAGCTGTGTCATGCTTTATTTTATTCTTTTGCAATTGTTATTAAAATATCAGGAGAGTTGTATACTACCGAGATTATTCCGTGTGAGATATACAGGTGACACTTGAAAAATTTGAATCGTGCAAAAGTATAATTTATATATAATATAATACATTTTTATATAATTTTGATGATTATGGCTAACAGCTTCCCAAAAAAAATCCCAAATTCAAAATATCAAAAAATTAGAATATTACATGAAATCAATAAAAAAAGGATTTAAATACAGAAATGTCGGCCCTCTGAAAAGTATAATCATGCATATGTATATATATATATAATAATATATATATATATATATATATATATAATATATATAATATAAATATAATTTATTTTAAACATGTAAGAAATAAAAATATATATATATTCAGACATGCATACATATATACATTTAAAATTAAAATAACTGCTATATAAGGTCATGTACTTCTCAGCACAATCTCCCAAAACTATATAGTTATATATACTAAATATATTAGTTTCACCTTTTATTTTGAAACACGTTGCACAATATTCTAATTTTTCGAGTTTCACCTGTAAATCTGGATCAATAAAGACCCGATTATGTAATAACGACTCATTAAATATTCCTGCATTTAAAGGTTAGACGTTCCAAGATTGCAGATTTTTCCTTACAAAGAAAAAAAAACTCAATTTTTTAGCTTTACAAAATCCAACTCTGGGAGTGGAAGGAAATAAAGATGCGTCATAATTGAATCCTGGTTGTTTTATATGGAACATGTGGTGGAAACGTCTTCAGGCGAAGAGCAAAGACTCTAATGACTGCAGATGTGAAACGTCACGAGTGAAATACACACATAACTACACAAAAAAACTCTGCACATCTTTTAACGCAGCCGTCGTCCTCTTGCTGGAACTCGTCTTGTATTAAACGCTGCGAGACACACGGGATTCGATTAATTCCACAAACAATGAAACCAGCGTGAAATAAAGACAAATACTAAAAGGCTAAAAGCTAATTAAATGTTTTGCATTCTCGTGGTTGTCAACAAGCCCGAAGCTGTCTTTATCATCTTACGTTTGTGTGAAAATATTCAGTTTTATTCACTACAAGTCCCTTCCAGCTTCTCTCTTAAAGGATTAGTTCACTTTTAAAAAAACTTTTGCTGATAATTTACTCACCCCCATGTCATCCAAGATCTCCATGTCTTTCTTTCTTCAGTCGAAAAGAAATGAAGGTTTTTGATGAAAACATTCCAGGATTTTTCTCCATATAATGGACTTCAATGGGACTCAAACGGTTCAAGGTCCAAATGACAGTTTCAGTGCAGCTTCAAAGGGCTTTAAACGACACCAGACGATGAATAAGGGTCTTATCTAGCCAAACCATCGCTCATTTCAAAAATAAATAAAAAAGTTTAACTTTTATAAGCACAAATGCTCGCCTTGCTCTGTTCTGTGATGCACGTTCATGTGACGTCACGTAATACGCAATTACGTTGAAAAGGTCACGAACGAACGTCCCGAACAAGCAATTTGTGCTTATAAAACTTAAACTTTTTTATTTATTTTTGAAATGAGCGATGGTTTGGCTAGATAAGACCCTTATTCATCGTCTGGTGTCGTTTAAAGCCCTTTGAAGCTGCACTGAAACTGTCATTTGGACCTTGAACCGTTTGGGTCCCATTGAAGTCCATTATATGGAGAAAAATCCTGGAATGTTTTCATCAAAAACCTTCATTTCTTTTCGACTGAAGAAAGAAAGACATGGACATCTTGGATGACATGGGGGTGAGTAAATTATCAGCAAACTTTTTTTAAAAGTGAACTAATCCTTTAATGTTTCCTCTCTCTCCCGAATATTCAGTTCTTCACTGTAACCTCATTCTCTGTGCGTGTGTGTGTGTGTGTGTGTGTGTGTGTGTGTGTTTGTGTCAGCTCATCATGTCCCGTCTCTCTACGCCTTCTGACACATATAGAGTGAGGATTACACAAGATGACAGCTGGAGGAGTGAGCATCGCTCTGTCCCTGCGCATGTTGCTCTTTGCTGGGCTTTGCTGGAGGGGCGAAGACAGGTCAAAAAACACACCAGCAACACCCACACACACCATATGGAGCTCACACACACACACACACACACATAGAGACAGAAAAAGCCCTGAGCTACTTCATGTAAAGGAACATGTGTCTTCTGACAGGAAAAAATGCTAAATGTCTGCAACAAAAGTGAAATCCCTCTGGTGCTCTGCAGAACAATTTAACCTAATACTTCCTTGGAATGATATGAAACTTGGTAAATGTTTTGGCACTTGGTGTATGAACACAAAAAAATCATGGACATGATTCAAACGGGTTTAATGGTCCTGTAAAAAATAGTCACACTTGTGCTCCTCGCGGTCAAACATGAGCACATTGTAAATGAATGGGAGAAAAATATCCTCTAGTGGAAGCGTTTGGTACTGCAGCCGAACACAATCTGACTTAAAGCTCATTTTTTGAGATATCAACCTCAAATTTGGAACACAACTTGTTTAGATTTAAGAAAATATTATTTAGAAAATATATCTCTCATGTAAAAATTGAAAATAGTATTTTTGTGCATTTTACATAATACACGTCAAATTCTGTTACTTTTTTCAAGTTCACTTTTTTAAACTTTTTTTACATTAGCAATAATCTGCCAAGTGTCGTCTTTGAAAAGAGATCAAACTTGAGTCTTTTGCTCTAAAGCATTCAAGAATTACGACAGTTTAAGTAGGAAATTTAATTTTCAGGTCTATGCTCAAAATGTGATTAGATGGATTATAAATGCATAACTTAGTTTAAAAAAATCTCCTAAAAATACAAAACATTAAATAAAAAACATTATCAAACTAAAATATAGTACAATATTCATTGACAAAAAAAATGGTCATTTTTGACCAACACGTGAAGAGCACCAGAGGGTTAAAGAGAGAGAGAGAGAGAGAGAGAGAGAGAGAGAGAGAGAGAGAGAGAGAGAGAGAGAGAGAGAGAGAGAGGAATAAAATAAACAGGCATTGCTAGGACAAATGCTGTTTCTTTCTTCTCAACATCACCGGTTTTCTTTCTCAACCCCTTCTCCCACCAAACACACATCTGTTCTTGCAGCATGCATCTCATCCACGAGTGTGTGCCTACGTGTGTGTATTGTTATTTATACAGAGGCTTTTAAAAATCCTCTTGAGTCTAACGCATGTCCTGAGGGAGTCCAACTCGACGTCTGACTCAACACGCCCACACACACACACACACACACACACACACACACACACACACACACACACACACACACACACACACACACACACACACACACACACACACACACACACACACACACACACACTGACGCAACACATCGCTGTGCTCCACAATAAACTACTCGCACCGAGGCTGCCGGTGCATTTCAGCAACATTTCATCACCTGCCTATTTTTTTTGTTGTTGAGTAAGTTCAAGTGTGCCTGATTGACACTAGGAAATTCGTGTCTTGTCATTCACATTCTGACCTCTAGGGGCGCTGTAGGAGATACAGTAGATGTACAGTGTAAACTAGTCTCAGCTTGAGACGGCATAACCACAGAGTACCAATGCATGTCTAATGCATATTACTGTACATGCAAAAATTGTGCAAAATATATTTGCCACTCCACCTTTAAAGGTTATTACCCCTTTTCACAAGATGTAATAAATCTATGGTGTCCCCAGGAAAATTTCAGATCAAAACACCCCCCAGATAATTTATTACCGCTCGTCAAATTTGCCCCTTTTTGTGTGCGAGCAAAAACGCGCTGTTTTTGTGTGTGTCCCTTTAAATGCAAATGAGCTGCTGCTCCTCCGCCCCCGTTCAGAAGAATTGTGAGATAAAAAGTCGCAATTATCTTCGGAAACAAGCTTCCATAGAAAGTAGCGTTGACAGAGCAACAAATGCACCAGCAAATAAATGGTAATCCTACTATGGCTACCTATTCTATTTAATACATTTAGCCTATTAGCCAATCAGGACTACTGGGATAGTTACGTTATTAATATTCATGAGCTTAGCTAAGGTGCTGTTTACATGACACCGTTTTCAACTAAAAACTTTTTATGCATTTTGGCCATTTAATTTTTTAATAATTACACGACAACGCCGTATGGGGGGCCTGAAAATGCAAACTTTGTTGAGTTGTTTCAAAGTGCAAAATTATCATCTGTATAATACAGTTATCGTCTCAGAGTAAACTTTAAAAACACAAATTTGTGAAAATGGTGATATCATGCACATGCATATTACATGTTCAGTCTAAAGCCGCTTAGTTTTTCTTTACAAAGCCTAATGCCTCTGAAAATCCGATCTGCCTGTTTACATGACAGTCGCATTGGCAGATCTGATTTATATCTGATTTATTTACACTTATGAACGAGGCCTCAAACCAATCTCGAAATATCCGAATGCATGCATTTTTTACCTGTTTACACTGTCATAGAACACATTGCACGCTTTACTACAGCGTTAATTCTTAACCAAACGAATCCTATATGAGATAAATCAGATATAGATAGGCCTACATCTGAAACAAAATAAACACAGTATTACAACTTACATTTGCACAAAACAAAAGGCTGCGAATGCACACGCAAACTTATAGTCACGATGAAGCTGTAAAACATACAAGTTTTGCGGTTGAGCAACACACACGCGCTTGAACCTGCTTAATCGTCGAATAATCGTTAACATCTCTAAAGCTGGCGTTGGGTTACCTGGCCCAGGCCTTCAGCGTGGCCAGACTCATGGTCTTCCCGTTCCTCAGCTGCACAACTGCGGTGACCTTCTGACCCCACACAGCGTCTGGAGCACCAATCACAGACACGTCTGAGGAAAAGATGCACATTTACTCCCCTCTTCATGTGTGCATGTTTATTTGCATGAGTGTGTGTGTACACAGTAAAAAAAAAAAAATATGCATATTTATTAACTCTTCAACTAGTTTAAATATTTATTAAACAAGTTGGGTAATACTTTATAACAACTGCACGCTATTAATCATTAGTTAAGCATTAATAAACAGTTAATTCATCATTTATAAAGCATTAATAGACATTAATAAACAGTTTTTAAATACAGCTATAAATGCTTTTTCTTGATTTATAAGCATATCTATAATGTGTCACTTAGAAGGTGTAAGTAAATGTAGTAAATTCAGGTAGTTATAAAGCATTTAGTAGTGGTCAGTTAACTATATTTGTGAGCTCATCTAAAGTGAGGACTAGTTATGCCTTGTAAAGCATTTATAAAGGAGATTTAAAGGCTCTAAACAGAAAAATGAAACAAACACAACACAGTGATACAGAACATAGAAATATTTAACAGCCTTTAAATCTCCTTTATAAATGCTTAACTAGTCCTCACTTTAGATGAGCTCACACAAATAGTTAACTGACCACTACTAAATGCTTTATAACTACCCGAATCAACCCTGAATTACAGTAGAAATACATGTTAATAAAGCATTTATTAACACACTAAGTAACTCTTACTATATGTCTGAATAATAAGATGTATGAATGTGCATTTAAATAATTTATTAATCATTTACTTACACTTTCTAAGTAATCTTATGAACCACTGACAACTCTTAAATAACTGGTTTATAAATAATGCTATACTTGATAAATTGATCATTAATAAAGTCTGAAAATACAATTATTAACCTTTTAAATCAAGAATAAAGCATTTATAGCTGCATTTATAAACTGTTTATTAATGTCTATTAATGCTTTTTTACCAGCTTTTTTATGCAGTTATTATAAAGTGTTACCGTCATGGGTATCACCTACAGTAAGAAGTATGTCAGAAATAATGTTGAAGTAAAAGAGATGTGGTTTCCTGAGAAATATTGATGCATGCTTGAGACTGCTTGTTAAAGATTTATCAGCAAATGACTGGCTAGATTTCAGTGGCATTGTGTGGAAAAAATACTAATAATTGTTTTGGTTTGTGAAAACGCCTTAAATAAACCGTAACGGTGTACCTGTGATATCTGGGTGGGCTAGCAGATGTCTCTCCACGTCTAGCGCACTGATCTTGTATCCGCCGCTCTTGATGATGTCCACTGACGTGCGGCCCAGGATCCAGTACACGCCGTCTCTGTAGAGCGCAGTGTCCCCTGAAGGAGAAACCACAGTCCTTTGAGTTACAGCTGTCTCGACACGGTTTAACCGAGGTCTACGCTTCTAATAAAGGACAGCTAGGGTGTAATATCACACTGGTCGACCGTTCTCTGGGATTTGTTTTCGTGATAATCGAATGTAAAGAGTTTTATCTCTAAAAACTGTTTAGCTTATTTGTGATTTATTTATTTTTAAAAGGGACAATGTGTACATTAATCAACATGAGAATATAGTCCAACATGTAAATGTGCCAGATTTAGCCATACAGGCTGCAGTCCCTATAGCAGGTTGATGATTAAAACAATAAATACACTACAACAATAAAATAAAAAAGAGTAGACACAAGTAAAAGTGTATAGACACGCATTAGAATGCATCAACACATAAGCACACACAGAAAAACCACTAAACACCAATTATACAACCACATTATTCTGTATTATGACAGCATATTTGATTAGTCAATAAACAATGTTTTATGGATTTGGAGAATGATTTGATAGATGTGATGTTCCTTAGTTCTGTGGGTAAGGTATTCCATGTATGAGCTGCTCGAAAAGAAAAAGCCGACTGTCCAAAACTACTTTTTCGACATGGTATTTTACAATGTTATAATGCTGCTAGTATATGTATATGTATAGTTCTCAATGCTTGGGTTAGCAGGTAGGGACCCTCATTATACTACCGTGTTAGTGTGCGGATATTTTAAAGTCGTCATGAAACGGAAGTTGAGATTGTACTTTTTTCCTTATTGTGACGTATATCCGAGTGAAACGGCTTCTGAAATTAGAAACAAATGTAGGGGGCGGGGCTTGATTTCGTCCTTTGGGAATTGATTGGATCGTTGGAGGTTGGGCGTTGCTAACAAAATGGAGGCAGATTTGAATGGCAGTTTACAGTCAGTTGTGGAGGATTTCTCTCCACCGTTACCTTGCCATGAAGCATTTTAAATTGAGGAACCCGACAGGACGAGCCGGCAAATTTTCCGGAAGGAATCACCCCATATTTATATGAGCCTCCCGCGAACCAAGATATTGCAAACGATGACATCACAATAGCCACGCCCTCTAGTAATAGATTTCGACCGGAAGAGAAGAAAAGTCGTTTCGAGGGGGAGGGAAGGGTAACGTATTTGATTAAAGATTATAAGGGTACATGAATTTAAAAAAAAAATGAAGTGCACAGATAAATCATTTATAATAAAGACTACAATATTACATATAAAAATACGAATGGTAAAATTTGATTTAATGATGACTTTAAGCCTCGTTAGTGGTATTAACTCTGCGATTTATTTGTACTTACTCGATGCCCCATATACTAGCGTTATAAGCTAAAGTTTTTAGAGATAAAACTCTTTACATTCGATTATCATGAAAACAAATCACAGAGAACGCTCGACTCGTTACCAGTGTGATATTACACCCTAGCTTCATTGTGCGCCCGAAATTGTTACGAAAACAGTCTATATGTGGTAAGGGATGGGCGATATATTATCGTTTGCAATATACCGGTAAAAAATCTCCTCAAGATAAGAATTAGTCTTCCCCCGATAATACCGATAAAAAGCCTATTTGATGACATATTTCTGTTTGGGACTTATTTATAAGTCTATCGTTTATTGTTTGGAATTGTTTACCCTTTATGAACAAGCAGAAACTAATGCGCAAACGCAGACGTAATTAATATTCATGAACCCAGCAGCTCATCAATCCTTAGTGCGGTTTATACGGTTATTATTAGTATTGTTCATTTTTTACATTTCAAACTTGTAATTGATTTGAATTATTATTGTGTGATGTTTTTCAGCACAGTTGCACTATTTAAACATTATCTGCACTTTTACAGACGAAACGTGTATCTGCAACTTTTCCATTTCTGCAAGGGCTTGTGTTTGGATTTTTACTGTTTTATTTTATTCTTTTATGTAATTGGTATATTGTAGGAGCCTATTTGATGATGGGTACGTTTTACTTTAGATCAATGTTTGTGTTTCTGAGGCTGTCAGTTGTAGCCAGTGGTGAATGGTACTTTATTTATATAGTCATCACAATAAATACCAGAAAATATTGTGATATAGTTTTAAGAGAATTGTATACTATTACTATTATAGCCTGCATTATTATATCACCAATTTCATGTTGTTATTTGGATTAAGGGTAAATATGAAAAATATATAATTTCATTGCTTATGTGTGACGTTACATCCTGTAAATCTTATTCTGCTTGTAAAGAATACGAGATTTGATTGTCACTCTTGTCAGTTGTAAATACTGCATATTGAAAAAGTTTGAAGTTGTTCAGTCATTGCTATGCAAAGAAGTTATACATGTTTATATAATGTAATGTGATGATAAACTGTTGTAATATGAATAAGTTTTATTATTAATTCATAGTAAATACAGTGACAGCAAGCCAGCCATCACATCAGTCTTTCCTAACTATATTATACTTCTTTTCAGGAGTACTACAATTGTGAAAGCAAGTGATTGTTTGCCATGTCGGTAAGCAAAAATAAACTTTGGTTTGTATCTTACATTTACACATTTGGAGTTTGGAATTAGACGTCAGTAACATGAATATTCTATTTGACTTTCTCTCTCTACAACTCCAACATTTCATAAGTGTTAAATCAGAAATATATATTTCAGTTGAACATGTTAAACAAATCTCTCCTCTCTCTCTCTCTCCTCTCTCTCTCTCTCTCTCTCTCTCTCTCCTCTCTCTCTCTCTCTCTCTCTCTCTCTCTCTCTCTCTCTCTCTCTCTCTCTCTCTCTCTCTCAGAGTTGCAACTGGTGGAAAAGGGGATCTTTTTGGTGCTTTTGTTGTAGCACAAATAATTTTGTTCTTTCATATAATAGAAATAAATGCATGTGTATATATAAATAAATTCAAGCTTGAATCATTCTCGAGTTTTGCCTTCTGATATCTGGCCATATCATTTAGTGATTGCATATGCTGCTTCCATCGTTATTTTATAATGAGCAAACTAGTTAAACTTAAGGAGGTTAATCAATACAACAGCATAACAGTGTAATTCAAGAAACTAAGACTCACTCCACTTTTTCAGTTGTTTAAAGATTGATATACATTTTTAATTATTTTGTTTTGTGTAAATACAATTTTTTCAAAATGCCTCTGATGCATTTTGAAAAAAAAAAAAACACATTTTATAAAATACTCCTGAGATTAAATTTCTTTCGAACTATGTATGTACAAACTAAAAAACGAGGGTCCTGTAACCGGGGTCCTAAAGCTGCAGCCTCCGATTGTGCAGGAATATACTATTGATTTTAAGTAGTATAGTGAATGTGTTGCTCTGAACAACTGTGACATTGGTTATTTTAACAAAAAGTTATCACACTTGCATAGATGGGTCATTTTAGACCCATGTGTGTAAACTTAATGTATTAACACAAAATATTAAATAAATAAAAATTAATTTGTGACCAAGATATTTTGAACTATGATGAGATTTTGATATGTTAAACTCATAAAACCTGTTCAGAAGGGGAAGCGAGAGATTAACTGTTTTTTTATGTATTGGAATATTGTGCAAAAGTTCATTTATTTCAGTAATTCAACATAGCTGTAAACCAAATTCATCAAATTTATAACACATAAAGGCTCGAAATATCTCACTTTGTATGTAATGAGTCTATATTATATATTAGTGTCAGCTTTTAGTTGAATTACTGAAATAAATGAACTTTTGCATGATATTCAAATTTTTCGAGTTTCACCATATTGGTTCTTTAATTTAAGGTTTACATAAATTCCATTATGCTGTTATATTATTTGATTTCAAAGTCATTTGCTAAAACAGGCATTAACTAATAAGTGAATTCTTGATTTGGTTGTAAAAATGCAATATTTCTATAACCACATAGAAAGAAAAAGTTTTTTTTTATTTTTTATTTAGAAGGGGTAACTATAAGTGCAGTTTGGATCCCATATAATTAAGAAATTTTTAGTTTTAAAAATCGTTTTAGTTTAAGTATAAATGCTCCCTTATACGTTTATTATAGCAAAACCATGATTATTGATTACCATTTGTGTAACAGAAATATAAGAGAAATATGTCATTAACTTACAAAACCAGTGAGCAATGCAGAGGTAACATATTGTCTAATACAGCTGTTAAGGGAGTGATTGTGATTTAGACCATTCCAAGCCTGCCAAAGCGTCACAATTTAACTGCACCAATAATCTGTAGCATCACACCTCTACACAAATAACCTCATCTTTATTATAAACCAATAACTATGATAACAACCGTAAACATATTTCCGACAGGAAGCAGCGCCTTTTTGCGCATGCGTACAACAAATCGAGTCACGTGCCGTAGTTGGACATGGGCGTGGCTTCCCACGTCACACTTGAATGGGCGTGACTTCTGACATCACACTTGGATGTGGGCCGGGTTGGATATCCACCGCAGGATGCAGCGAGCTGTACTTGTCCATATCACTCATCCCTATATGGGGCTCAAGCAATGAAAAACAGCTGTGGAAGGGGGCAGAAATAAGAACATAAGGTTTGTGTGTGTGTGTGTGTGCTGTAAGTTGTCCTCTTCTGAGCTTTAATAATAGCCTGTAGTCAGGCTCAAGATCTTCTGCTTGCAATCTTAAAAACCAATTGCACAGAGCCGCTCAGCTGGAGACTGCTTAATTACCACCCTACAACACACACACACACACACACACACACACACACACACACACACACACACACACACACACACACACACACACACACACACACACACACACACACACACACACACACACACACACACACACACACACACACACACACACACACACACACACGTTTCCAAGAGTAACAATTAAAACATCTTTGATGTTTGATGTACAGTTATGGGGCGCTGAAGGCCCTGTCCCAAACGGCACACTTCATGTGCACTTGCAGTCTCGTGCACTTACAATAGTCCGTTAAATCCACAAAATTGGTAAGGTGTCACGTTTGTCATTTTACGTTTGCAGACGATATGCACCCTCGATGAGCACTTTCGCAGAGCCGGCACTGACACGAGCTCCGCAACTCAAAATGTTCTAGTGACTGGTCACATCTACATTTTTGAATTGGCCCAAGTGACATTCTGCAAATTAATAAAATTAAATGTGCAGAATTTCACTTGGGCCAACTGAAAAATGTAGATGTGACCAGTCACTAGAAAATTTTGTGTTGGGGAGGTTAGAAATGTTTTACTGTGAAGCGGCATTATGTGAAAAAGCATGGACTGTAAGGATCATCATTCATTTGAATTTTAACGATTCAAATGCCGATTCTTATCGATTGACTAGCCGCGTTTCCACTGTCGGGCCAGGGCTAACAGCGAGCCGAGACCCCGCCCCTAACACGCCTTTCTGGATCACACGTCATACAACCCAACCCATTTCAGCGGGTATTATGAATTTATTTATTTTTAAGTTAGGAAGATAGCATGTATATTAACTCACCAGCCGTGGCTGCAATAGTGTCCCAACTTGTCTCGCGAGTCGCCACTAACAGAGGGACGGTGACCCAGCACACCGATGGTGACCCAGCACACGGTGACCCAGCACACCGTCCATCAAGTCAAACCATGGAAAGTTCCATCTCTGAGCTCCGCTTTGTCCATTGTGCGTTTTAATCGCCTTGTACAATACTGCGCCCGCAACATTTTTATTTTTTCCTGAACTTGAAGCGTTGTTGCTGAATGCTTAGCTTAGCAAGTTCAGCAAGGATGTATTTTATAACGTCCTCGTTTCTGCACACGCCGTCAAATTGACGTTGTACCCTTTCTTCTGCCCAAATGCAGAAGAGCTTTGGTATCTTCGACAGACCAGTACAGGCGATTCTCCATTTCCAGCAGCGATTATTTTGTGCGATATAAAAAAGTGAAATGTGCATCTTGCCGCAGACCATAACTTTCCAATAGTACAGACCATTACTGTACTAATTACTCTCTCTAAAAAGTATTTTAATAACTTTCTAAATCCCATATCAATTTCAAACAGCTGAATAATAAAAGGATAGACATGAAACTGTTTTAATTCTTTCAAATAAATTCTATAAAATTGCATGAATTATCCTTAATCTGTCCAAGGGGGAGAAGGTTACATTATAAACATACTTTTTAACATCAGACGATACATTTTTATGTTAACCTCTTAACCTTCGCCAGAGCGAGGGCGCTCTGAGCGTTTTTTTTTTTTAAATCGTTCAAAGTTACTATCAGATTCAATGTTAATACCTTGACAAACTATACATCATTAAAAAGATATAAGACTGAAGGTTTAGTATTTGACCACTATTGTATTCTGAGAATCTTATAGTGACAGTTATGTCTTAATTTGTGTCTGGAGTTATGTAATCAAAAAATGAGTCGATACCTTTGATATGAATTATGAGCGTCAGCCGCTTCCATTCAGAAAAAAACGACACTCGGTTACTAACGTAACCTCGGTTCTCTCTAGAAGAGGGAACGAGTGTTGCGTAAGCTAGCTTACGCTACGGGAAAACTCCTTTTCTCGAGAATACTGAAGCCAAAAAATTATCCTTTAATTTTCTCATATTTAAAACGCATGCTTGCACAGAGCAGACCTAGAATAGGCAGCTCGTGCGCCTATTGGCTGCTCTGCGGCAAGATGCTGCAACCTATCGGTGGACTGGGAGTGACGTCAGCACCAATAGCAGCGCGGGTGCCCGAGTGCGTCACGTCACGCCAGAATAGGCGTGGCTTACCTCTACATAAGCCGGTCCAGATAGGTGTGTTCTTTGGTTTTTCACACTGAAGCGAAATAAGAACGCAGCATTAACACGGCCGGGTTACGCAACACTCGTTCCCTCTTCTAGAGAGAACCGAGGTTACGTTAGTAACCAAGTGTCGTTCTCTTACGAGAGTACTCTCGTGTTGCGTAAGCTAGCTTACGCTACGGGAACCCAGTTTAAAGCGCCGTGTATGCTGAGACCATTCACATTAAGTCCAAGGGCCAGTGCCCGGGGAACACGTAATAGTGAAGATATGTGGGCCGACACAAAGTGAGCCCTAACACATTTTGACCATATGGTGACGCCTCATATGTATAAGGGAGTGCATAACACAGTATAACAGTCAGCGTGTATGACAATCTCATACAGATAACACTTTGGCCTGCAAAGCAGGGACCTCCAGGTTATAAAACCTTATAAATGTAGACAGAGAGGCCCAGCCTGCCGCTCTACAAATATCATGGAGTGAAACACCACTAGTCCAAGCCCATGATGAGGCCATACTTCTAGTGGAATGGGCTCGAACACCTAAAGGGCATTGAAGGCCTTTAGACTTGTAAGCCAAGGCGATAGCATCAACTATCCATCTGGAAATGCTCTGTTTCGAGGTAGCTAGCCCCTTCGTGCGGCCACCAAACGAAACGAACAGCTGTTCTGACTGCCTGAAGGCAGCGGTTTGTTGAACGTAAACTCTTAAAGCCCTGACCGGGCAAAGGAAGTTTACATCGCTGTCACTGTCGGTTCCCGGAAGGGCCGGCAGGGAAATGACTTGCGCTCTGAACGGAGTAGAGAGCACTTTGGGGACATAACCGTGTATTGGTTTGAGCGTAACTTTAGAATCATTAGGCCCAAATTCCAAACATGACGCTCTCACAGAGAGCTCGTCGCGGGACTCGTGTTTTCAGCCAGCGCTGGAGGGGGTGCATGCGCAGCAGACCCAACCGAAGCACTGCAGAGGCCGCATACGAACCGACGGGGGGCGCGGCGGATTCATCCTTCTAGCTCCCCTAAGGAAGCGGATGACCAGCTCATGTCTTCCCGGTGACTGACCGTGCGTCGATTCTGCGAACGCCGCCACGGCCACCACATAAACTTTGAGCGTGGATGGGGACCTCCCCTTATCCATCAGCTCTGGTAGGAAAGTGAGCAAATGCGCAACCTCACACGACCGTGCATCCAGATCTCTGTCGGTGCACCACTTGGAGAACACTGACCATTTAGACGCGTAGAGCCGTCCCGTGGAAGGAGCTCTAGACTGCGTGATCGTGCTCATCACTCTTTCTGGCAGGGTAACGAGTACCCGTTGATCAATCATGCGTGCAGAGACCAGCGCTCTGGATGGGGATGCCAGATCTAGGCGCGAGCCTGAGAGAGGAGATCTGCCCTCACCGGAATAGGCCACGTAGCTGCATGTGACAGCCGTACTAGTTCCGGAAACCAATTCTGATTCTCTCAGTGCGGAGCTATGAGGAGCACCGAGTGGCGCGTTTCCCTGACTCTCTTGATTACCTGTGGTAACAGAGAGACCGGAGGGAAAGCATACAGAGGGAGGCTGGGCCAGACCTGGGCCAGGGTGTCCTGGTTCTTCAAAAAGAACATCGGGCAATGAGCATTGTCTTTTGACGCAAATAGGCCGACTTCCGCTCTGCCGAATAGGCGCCACAGTTTCTGGACCGTTTGGGGGTGCAGGGACCATTCCCCCAGGGGAACGTTGTCCCTGGACAGTTTGTCTGGACCGTCATTCGAATGGCCAGGCACATGCGCCGCCCTCAGCGAGCACAGGTGCATCTGGGACCAAACAAGGATGCGTTCCGTCAGATTGCAGGGGTTCCTGGATCTGACACCACCCTGACGGTTTACATAGGAAACCACAGACATGTTGTCCGAGCGAACGAGAACGTGTTGGTCCTGTATGAACGGAAGGAAGCGCTTCAGCGCGTTTTCGACCGCTATCATCTCAAGACAGTTTATGTGAAAACACTTCTCTTGGTCTGACCACTGGCCAAAGGCCGGTCTGCCTTCGAACAGCGCGCCCCAACTCGAGTTGGACACATCTGTCGAAACTACTTTCCAATAAGAGATGGTTCCCATCGTCACTCCCTGCTGGTACCAGTCGGCTACTAACCAGGGCTGCAGAGCCGCTATGCAGGTCTGAGTCACTCTGATTTTCTGGCCGCCAGAAACCCAGGCTCGGCGAGACGCGCAAGCATTCAACCAGCGATGGAGCGGGCGCATGCACAATAGGCCCAGCTGGAGCACCGCTGCAGCTGATGCCATACAGCCCAGCATCCGTTGAAACGTTTTCAAAGGGAGAAAGCTGCCCTTCTGGAAAAACGCGGTTAGGTGGCGAACACAGCCAATATCAGCCAGTCGTCCAGATAGTTCATTATTCGCAGCCCCTGAGTTCTCAGGGGGGCGAGCGCTGCGTCCATGCACTTCGTAAATGTATGGGGTGCTAGAGACAGGCCGAGCGACAGGACGGTGTATTGATATACCTGACCGTCGAAGGCTAATCTCAAAAATTGCCTGTGACGGGGTGATATCTGAAACAGAAAATAGGCATCCTCCAGATCTAGAGAAATAAACCAGTCCCTCGGGCAAACGTGCGCGAGGATTTTCCTGGTTGTAAGCATTTGAACGGTCTTTTGCAAGCACCTTGTTCAAATGTCTCAGATCTAGGATGGGCCTGAAAGCTCCGTTCTTCTTGGGTACAAGAAAATATCGGCTGTAAAAGCCTGACTCGCTAAGAGAAGGCGGTACTTTTTCTATAGCCCCTTTGCACAGCAGTATTGCTATTTCTGCGTGAAGTAGGTGTGCTACTTCCGCATTCACTATCGTCGCGGACCGGGCTCGAAAGCGCGGGGGAGGGCGAATGAATTGAAGTGTATAGCCCTGCTTTATTGTGCTGAGAACCCATTCTGAAATCCCTGGGATAATTTCCCACGCAGCTATGTGAGCCGCTAGGGGGCGAATGGCCTCCGGGTTCAGATCGCCGCCGTTTGCGGGCTTGTGAAACTGAACCGGAGCCGAAAGCGCGGCGCGCGCGCTCTCGGTTCTGGGCAATGGCTGCTCACTGAAAGCCGAGACCGGCTGATTTATGTGAGGAGTCCCAATCATAAGGGATGGGGAGCATTTTATTCTCACTTTTTGACGCGCGAGCAGCGCTTTGGGCGGAAAAGCTTTCTGTAAGCGTGAGCGCGTGTGCGCGGGCACGAGACTTGCAAGTGTATGTGACGCCCCGATCATAACGGATAGGGAGCGTCATATCAATGCCCTGTGTTTCGTTTTAACACGCGGGCGGCGCCCGGGGGGAGGTGTGTGTTAGTAAGCGTGAACGCTCTCCGGCGGGCACGAGACTTACATTCATAACCTGTTTTATTGAACGTGTAACAGAGCGGCCAGATAGTGGGCACGGACCTGTGGACACATTTCTTATATTCAACACTCGAGCGGCTTCTCTGCGCTTTATGAGAGTGTGCTCTGTGAGTGACACGAGATTTGATGTGCTTGTGTGTAGGGGTGAACACTGGGGCGTGGGCACTTGCACTACACTTAAACACCAACGGCGTGAGCCGGATAACCAGACAGTATACTCCTTTGAGATTTCTCTGGGTCGCCGTGAAAACGGCGTATGTGTGCAGGCGAGAGGGTAAATGAACCGGCTCGTTGGCTGCTAAATGGACCACTGCAGTAGCCTTTTTGAAGGGGACTGACAGGGAAATAAACTTTGACTGTGGTCCAGCCGTGAGTCTTTAGTGATAGAGCGGGCAGAAAAATAGGCGTGGACGCGAACTCGCGGACACATTTCCTACGTTCAACACTCGAGCTGTTGCCCGCTTTAAGGGAGTGGGCTCTGTGAATAACACGAGCGTGCTTGCGTGTAGGGGTGAACACTGAGATGTGGGCACCTTTCTACACTAAAACACCATCGGCGTGAGCCGGATCTGCATAAATGTTATCTGCTGCGGGAGCCGGGATCGAACACGGGTCTCCGGCGCGAAAGCTTAGGGTTTAGCCACTGAGCCACAGGGAAAACAACGTAAGCTTTAGTTGCCGCGAGCAGATAAGATAGAGAGAGAGCGTCATCACAGTTTTCGTGTGTGTGTCGGCACTGTTTACAGGCGCGCGTGTATTACAGGCACACAACTGCAGTATAGACATTACCGGCCGCTCGTACTAGGAGGAGCTGGAAAATGTTTGAGAAGAAGAGGGAGTTTGTCAGGCCTCGGCGGGACAAAAAAACCACACTTTCTTTCGACGGTGACGTCTCGGTTCGCGCGCTCGCTTCCTGTACGTAAGAAAGCTGGTCGCGAGCTCAGAGAGGAGAGCTGCATAAATTTTTTCTACTGCGAGAGCCGGGATCGAACACGGGTCTCTGGCGCGAAAGCTTAGAGTTAAGCCACGGAGCCACGGGGGAAACAACATAAGCTTGAGTAGCGCGAGCAGCCACGGTAGCTCCCTTGTAACGTAAAGGAAGCTAGCCGCGGTTAGAACAGCAGTCCATTGATGCGTGTCCCTCAACCTCAGACGCGACGGCAGTGAGGCTCGTGAGCGGCAGCTGCGCGTCGGTGAAGGGAGGCGCGGAAGGTGAAAAAGCGAGGCTCGAGGGAGGCTTTCCGGCGAGCGCGTCGCTGTGGCTATAGGCTCCGGCAGCCCTTGGGAACGGCGCTTATCACTGCGCGGTCCCACAAGGGGCAGAGTGACTGCTTCTGCGGGGGCGCGCTAGCTTCCTTGTAACGTAAAGGAAGCTACGCGCGGTTAGAACAGCAGTCTATTGATGCGTGTCCCTCAACCTCAAACGCGACGGCAGTGAGGCTCGTGAGCGGCAGCTGCGCGTCGGTGAAGGGAGGCGGGGAAGGTGAAAAAGCGAGGCTCTAAAGGAAGCTACGCGCGGTTTCGTCCCAGGCGGGAAGCGCACACTTTTTCTTTTTTTTTTGGGTAGCCGTGAAAACGGCTTTTGTGTGCAGGCGAGCGGGTAACGTAACGGGCTCGTTGGCTGCGAAATACACTACTCCAGCCGCCTCCGTCGAGGGAGCTGTGAGAGCGATGCGTGCTGCTTTCAATGGCGGTCCGGCCGCGGCGAGACTCGCGCATTGTCGCTGAGAGGGGCTCGACACGAGCCGCATTTGGAAACTCGAGGCATTTGAAACAACGCCTCTTGCTCTTTTAGAATACTAGAGAAGGATATGGGCGCCGGATAGCGCATATGAAAAGGATATATAATATGAAAAGGATATGGGCGCCGGATAGCGCAGCAGGTACGGCGATGAAGCGGCGAAGGCGGCTTCCAACTGCAGTGCAGAGGGCTCGTCCCGCTGAGGTGCTTGTTTCGACGGCGCGGCTTCTCTGGAGAGTCAGCGATGTGAATACTTCGCTGAAGTGGAGAAAAATCAAAGAACACCCTATCTGGACCGGCTTATGTAGAGGTAAGCCACGCCTATTCTGGCGTGACGTGACGCACTCGGGCACCCGCGCTGCTATTGGTGCTGACGTCACTCCCAGTCCACCGATAGGTTGCAGCATCTTGCCGCAGAGCAGCCAATAGGCGCACGAGCTGCCTATTCTAGGTCTGCTCTGTGCAAGCATGCGTTTTAAATATGAGAAAATTAAAGGATAATTTTTTGGCTTCAGTATTCTCGAGAAAAGGAGTTTTCCCGTAGCGTAAGCTAGCTTACGCAACACGAGAGTACTCTCGTAAGAGAACTCCAGTGAGATCGTCACGACAGAGCTTGACAAAACAACGTCCATCAGGGCTTTTAGCTCAAAAGTGTACAGATTTGGATAAATATTGATAGATTCTCATAGGTTTACATCAGATTTATATAGACAGGAATCATATTTATTGAATATCTACCCAAATGCGTCGATTTAATCATTATGAGCGCTGGAGACTCTGATGTACTGTGTTTTCAATACATACTGGCAGCCTGAGGGCGCCCTGTGCACATATGTACTCCATATATGGAACACGAAGAAGAATCATATCATGTGACATTTCAGGAAGTCCATCACGACGTAAACACTAACAGAGATCGCTGTAACATGCAGATAAAGATGTTTTGAAGACAATAAACATGATTGCAATGATATTTGGTTTACCTGTGTTCTTCGAGCCATGTCAGGTATTTTCATAATAATAGATTATATTTATAATGTAATGCTAATCGATATAGACTTTATCATGGTGAAGAATACTATAAAATACTATATTTTCTGTCCGATTTTTTTATCTGAAGCCAAATCAGAGCACAGAAGGTTATTTAAAACACTCGACTTGTGCTATAAAGTAAGTTTTAGAGCACAAACATGGTTTTAATCTCATAAATTGTCGTGTATTGATGGTGTGCTAAGCTAACATGCTAGCTAGCCCTTGGTGCACCTGCTACCTAGCTGTTATATTTATGAATATTTCTAAATAGGACTGCTTGCTGAAATGTTTCTTTTTTCAAGAAGGTCATTTTATATAGTTTCAAATGTAAGGTGAGAACTTTCCCTAAAAGAGATTAGGGGTTGAAACAGTGTGAATAGCCAGTCGTTAGTAATTATAATGCAGACAAAAGAAAGCATATTTAGAGCAATAACCAGAGGCTGGAGAGGTGTGAATGTGTGCAGGGGAGACTGACACTGAATGGAGATCGTTTAGACCACAACACAATAGAGAAAAAAGACTGAATAGATGCTTAGAAAATGACAATAAACATCAGTTTGCTTTTTAGAGTCTAATCAAAATAAAATCGTTTGACATGATCTTGAAAAACATTTAACTAAATAAAGAGTTTTAGACATATCATCTTCAGATTTTAAATATAACATGGTCAGACATGTGGCTTTAGCTGCAGTGCATTTCTAGATTGCTACAGGGCCAACTTCAATTTTATTTTCATGAAAATATTTCATAAAAATAAATTTCTAATAACTTGACAAAACTTTGAAGCTATTTATAACATTTATTTTTCATTATGACAATAATTAATTCTACATTTGCAATAAACTGCCAGGTGTCAGCTTTCAAATGAGATCATACTTATGCTTTTAGAACAAATGGTTCATGAACTGTATCTGTTTCAGTTTGGGTATGCCATTTCTGGGGATTTTTCAAAATTGGGGGTGAAGCTTAACAGGTTAAACCCACTATTGTTTTATATATAATTGTTCTAGTTAATACCAGTCTGATCTCATGACATTTCATACTTATTTTATAAGATTCGCACGAATTTGTACGAGTGCGGTCGTACGATTTAGACGCCTCATAAAATGCTTATGAATCGCCGTGAGATCGGATTGATCTATACACAGTATTTAGCTCAATTACATCAGAAGTAACTGTAATTAAATGACAGAAAAATTAAGTTACTTTACTTATTCAAGGGAAAAGTAATGAAATTACCCAACACTGGTAAGGAAGTAGACATATTTCTCTCACGGTAAATTAAACCAAGTGTGCATTGCTTGTCGCAGTAAGGATTAACATCAGAGAGAGAGAGAGGGATAATTCAGCTTTTCTGCTTTAACATGACATGTCTGGTTAGGACAAGGTGTTATACTCCACTTTAACACACCTTGATGAGAGGCCAAAGATTTCAATCTGAGTCTGAAAAGTACAAGCCATCACTAGCCAGGCAGTCTTCCAATCTCTTTAGCAGAGCGGAGACAAAGAGACTCTTCTCATCGAGTGTTGGGCTCAGCTGGGTCAGGGCCGGGAAGACGACGGGAAATGGGTCATCGCAGGCGAGGGACTTAGTGTGTGTGAAGGAGGACAGAACATTGGGCAAAGGTGTCGGATGTCCAGCGTGGATCATTATTGAGTGCTAAGACCCAGCTGTGGAGAAGGGGAGTCGAGAAACGAGAGAGCATGTGTGTGAGCTGTCTGGAGGTTAAGGACGATATGTCATGGGTTATAGTGTGTGTGTGTGTGTGTGTGTGTGTGTGTGTGTGTGTGTGTGTGTGTGTGTGTGTGTGTGTGTGTGTGTGTGTGTGTGTGTGAGTAAGGGGAGGTTAAGTTGGCAGGGCAACTGGACATAAGCTGTGATGGCTGGAAGATGAAAGATAATTGATGAGTGAGATGGGAATCACTCTAATTAGCTAATCTGTTATTGCCACAATGCTTCCATTCCCTTCCTATAGGAAACATCAGTATTAAAGGGATAGTTCCCCGCAAAATTAAAATTCTGTCTTTATTTATGGTCCAAACCCATAATACTTTTGTTCATCTTTAGAACACAAATTTCATTTCAAAAACTTTATTTATCCCCACGGGGCAATTGCGAGACCCGTAGATTAGTACAAATAAAATCTTTCATAATAAAGATAACCTTGTATATTAATAAATAAATAAATAGACAAATATACACTCACCTAAAGGATTATTAGGAACACTTGTTCCAATTTCTCATTAATGCAATTATCTAATCAACCAATCACATGGCAGTTGCTTCAATGCATTTAGGGGTGTGGTCCTGGTCAAGACAATCTCCTGAACTCCAAACTGAATGTCAGAATGGGAAAGAAAGGTGATTTAAGCAATTTTGAGCGTGGCATGGTTGTTGGTGCCAGACGGGCCGGTCTGAGTATTTCACAATCTGCTCAGTTACTGGGATTTTCACGCACAACCATTTCTAGGGTTTACAAAGAATGGTGTGAAGAGGGAAAAACATCCAGTATGCGGCAGTCCTGTGGGCGAAAATACCTTGTTGATGCTAGAGGTCAGAGGAGAATGGGCCGACTGATTCAAGCTGATAGAAGAGCAACTTTGACTGAAATAACCACTCGTTACAACCCAGGTATGCAGCAAAGCATTTGTGAAGCCACAACATGCACAACCTTGAGGCGGATGGGCTACAACAGCAGAAGACCCCACCGGGTACCACTCATCTCCACTACAAATAGGAAAAAGAAGCTACAATTTGCAAGAGCTCACCAAAATTGGACAGTTGAAGACTGGAAAAATGTTGCCTGGTCTGATGAGTCTCGATTTCTGTTGAGACATTCAGATGGTAGAGTCAGAATTTGGCGTAAACAGAATGAGAACATGGATCCATCATGACCACTGTGCAGGCTGCTGGTGGTGGTGTAATGGTGTGGGGGATGTTTTCTTGCCACACTTTAGGCCACTTAGTGCCAATTGGGCATCGTTTCAATGCCACGGCCTACCTGAGCATTGTTTCTGACCATGTCCATCCCTTTATGGCCACCATGTGCCCATCCTCTGATGGCTACTTCCAGCGGGATAATGCACCATGTCACAAAGCTCGAATCATTTCAAATTGGTTTCTTGAACATGACAATGAGTTCACTGTACTAAAATGCCCCCCACAGTCACCAGATCTCAACCCAATAGAGCATCTTTGGGATGTGGTGGAACGGGAGCTTCGTGCCCTGAATGTGCATTAGGGCTGTCACTTTTGAGAAAAATCACATTCGAACGGATATCGAATATCAAGCAATATATTCGAATATATTCGAATATCTACGAGTAAAATGTAAAAGTTAATGAACAACCTCGATCCATCAGGAAACGCCACATATGGTCGCTGAATTTAACTGTGCTTCATGAAGAGTTTTTCTTTTGCGTGAAGAAGCCGTTCGCCGGAGATGTGTTAAAAGATAGCGGAGTATTCATGATTCATGATACACACATTCATACCAGTATAATAATCCTCCTGGCGCCGGGTCTGGGTGAGTAATTTACTCTCTTACCTTTGTTCTTTGACACTTTAAGACGAGCTGTTGCTGACAGACGCAATCTGACCACACAGAGATGGATCTGACATGCGTCCCATTTTCTCGCAAATCTCTACGTTCATTTAAGGCTTTATTTAAATAATTTAAGACTGCTCTTACATTCATTTGACATAATTTGTGTTTTATGGTTTGTTTCCAGCCCGAAAGATAACTCGATACTTACACGCGTCTTTTCTGTGGGTCGTGTGTGTGTGTGTGTGTGTGTGTGTGTGTGTGTGTGTGTGTGTGTGTGTGTGTGTGTGTGTGTGTGTGTGTGTAATAGGCAGGAAATATAGTGCGGTTTCTTTCGTCTTGTCTTTATCTTCCATTTTCAAAACAAGCTGGCTATATCGGCTATTATTCGCTTGATTTGGTCATGGGCCTACGCTACAATACGTTTAGAGCGGCCGCTACTGGATGAGATGGCAAACAATAAATAAAAAGCAAATGATAGACTGTAAAAAATGCGCAAAACATGGCACTTTAAAAACCGGATAGTTTATTTATAGTTCGATTTCGGTTATTTCACGTCATATTCGAATGCATATTCGAATATCGAATAAAAAGTGACAGCCCTAATGTGCATCCCACAAATCTCCATCAACTGCAAGATGCTATCCTATCAATATGGGCCAACATTTCTAAAGAATGCTTTCAGCACCTTGTTGAATCAATGCCACGTAGAATTAAGGCAGTTCTGAAGGCAAAAGGGGGTCAAACACAGTATTAGTATGGCGTTCCTAATAATCCTTTAGGTGAGTGTAGATCAACATTGTCAACAAGTCCAAAGCAGCATTACTAAATGATATAAACTATATATCACATAATTAATTCACACTATGTACATGAAGATATTTTTGAGGAAATCTGAGAACTTTCTTTCCCTCCATTGACAGTCTATGCAACTATCACTTTCAAGCACCAGAAAGGTTTGACGGCTTTCTTCTTCCACGAGGGGTTTCGGGTTTCACTGCATTTGTTTCCAGACGGACCGATAAAGAACGCGACACACACATCCTGTAGAATTCAACCAATCAGACCACGACTTTGATGTGTTTCCAGAAATGTGTGTCATATGCATCAGACGGTCCGTGGACGTGACATCTGAGGTGTTGAGTGTCCAGTGCTCAAGGAAAACAAGAGAAATGATGAACATTTTCAAACGGCGAGTGAGATTGGTGTGTTTGATTGACGAATACAGTCTACTGCCACCTGCTGGTTTGTTATTTCTTCACACAGGAGCCAAATTTACGTGCTAGTCTTCCGGCTGTAGTCTTTGTGGTGTGTTGAAGTGCGACTTTCGTCGTTGCTGATTCTTTGATGTCGTTTGGTGTGTTTAGCTGGACTTTTATGTTAAGATCACATGGCCAACTGAATATTAACATAACTCGGAAATTCTTCACTGTCAGGGTCTAAAATTAACACTCGCCAAGCGCCAAACGCGAGTAAAAATCACGTAAAAAAAAAAAAACCGTTGTCAGTCGCTAGTTGGTCAGAAACAATTTTTTTAATCCTAACAAAGTTGACGGGTCAGTGCTTCATCATCACATACGTTTCAGCCTTTCCAATGTAAATTTTCAAGCGCTGGAACACGCGAAAATGAATTTGTTACTCGCGCTGTGTGGGAAGTTTAACATCTGAAGCAAGCGACCTGAAAGCGATTAATTTAAAACTATGTAAAAAAATAAAAAATAAAAATACCAGTCTCACAAAACGCATGATCTGTGCGTGCATTCGGTCTTAAAGTGACAACATCCTGCTACTGTCTGCGTTTTTAATGTTAACCAAACAAAGAACAAAGAAAAAACACTCACTCCTCTTAAACTTTGAAAAGGATATAACGACTATGCAGTGTTTTTTATTTAATTAGCCGACTTGATTACATTTCGGTACCTTAAAACTACTAGACCTGCCTGAAGAGCACTGTTTATTTCAGTTGTGTGAATATTATTGTATTGTGCCTTTGCTTTTAATTTGATTGTTTGTTCTTATTTTATCAATGACTGTATACTTCTCGGTAAAAATGTAGCTATTACATTTATATTAGTAAGGCTAGAAGTTTTAGCTGTTGTGGTATCAAATTAGGATAGAGGAATGTGAATTTTCACTGGTATCTAAAATTTTGGCGTCATAACTGTTTTTGGTAAAAAAAAAAAAATCTTTTGGATGGTAAATTTTCTTAACTCACCGACCATTGGCAGGTGTGGCCAAAAAAGGTGTGGCCCGTTCACTGTTATAACAAAATAAATGAATCATGTCTGATATGCATAGTGCATTTCTCATTTTTGTATGAGAAGTGCACATATTACACAACCGCCTTTTCTTTAATTTTCAATAAAGCTCTAAAACGTACACTTTGTTCTCTTGACTCTCTCTCTCTCCCTCTCTGTCTCTCATCTCTCTCCTCTCTCTCTCTCTCTCTCTCTCTCCCCTCTGTCCTCTATCTCTCTCTCCCCCATCTCTCTCTCTCTCTCTCTCTCTCTCCCCCATCTCTCTCTCTCTCCTCTCCCACTCTCTCTCTCTCTCTCTCTCCCATCCCTCTATCTCTCTCTCTCTCTCCCCCATCCCTCTATCTCTCTCCTCTCTCTCTCTCTTCTCCCCATCCCTCTCTCTCTCTCTCTTTCTCCCCATCCCCCTCTCTCTCTCTCCCCCATCCCTCTCTCTCTCTCTCTCTCTCTCTCTCTCTCTCTCCCCATCCCTCTCTCTCTCTCTCTCTCTCTCCCCATCCCTCTCTCTCTCTCTCCCCATCCCTCTCTCTCTCTCTCTCTCTCTCTCTCCCTCCCCTCATCCTCTCTCTCTCTCCTCTCTCTCTCTCCTCCTCTCTCTCTCTCCCCATCCCTCTCTCTCTCTCCCCCATCTCTCTCTCTCTCTCTCTCTCTCTCTCTCTCTCTCTCTCTCTCCTCCCCATCCCTCTCTCTCTCTCTCTCCTCCCATCCCTCTCCTCTCTCTCCTCTCTCTCTCTCTCCCCATCCCTCTCCCTCTCTCTCTCTCTCTCTCTCTCCTCTCCTCTCCTCTCTCTCTCTCTCTCTCTCTCTCTCTCTCTCTCCTCTCTCTCTCTCTCTCTCTCTCTCTCTCTCTCTCTCTCCCCATCCCTCTCTCTCTCTCTCTCTCCCATCCCTCTCCCTCTCTCTCTCTCTCTCCCCATCCCTCCCCCCTCTCTCTCTCTCTCTCCCCATCCCTCTCTCTCTCTCTCTCTCTCTCTCTCTCTCTCTCTCCTCTCTCTCTCTCTCTCTCTCCCCCATCCCTCTCTCTCTCTCTCCCCATCCCTCTCCCTCTCTCTCTCCAGCGAGGAACACGGCATCAATAGAGGGCCCATCTGTTCCCATACATCAGGCTCTTCATTTCAGTTTATTAGCTGGGATAAATCATAAATATTTCATTATACATCATGGGCGGCTGTCGCAGGGACGGCGCAATTTATCAGCGCTGCCCTCTCTCGCCGCCCAGCACTGGAGCAATAAGCTTTCCAGTCTATTAAACAAGATTGATACAGTGTGTAAATTTAGATATTGGGAATTTCTTCACAGACCACTGCTCCACACTGATAGGATGGGGTGAGGTGAAGGAGAAGCGGGTGGGAGGAAGGAGACGGAGAGAGAGAGCGTGTGTGTGTGTGTGTGTGTGTGTGTGTGTGTGTGTGAGTGGGGAAAATGTCTGGGAGTTAACAGCAGTAAGTGTCTATTTACACTCGCCTCTTTAAAATAACCCTATCCGCAAACGCAAGGTGTAATTTGGTCACGGCAGCGTAGCTTCCTTCTCATGGAAATGAAGCAGGAACATGTTTGACATGAGGACTGATAAACTGCAGGTGTTTCATCCGCTTTAAGAACCCGCAATGCCCCTTGGGAGGGGTCAAAGGTCACAGAAAGTATTAAATCCTCATGTCAGGGGTTTTATTCTACGAGTAAAAGCAAAAGAAGGATGGTGTCGATGAGCATGTTGTGGATATGAATATCAAAGCTACCTCTTCCATGAAAAAATGATTTTTGTCTTGAACGGCAAACAATAAACAACAATTCTATATGTACCTCTTTCTCTTATGTCACTCTTCACTGTTTATATGTATCGTTTCTATGTCATGTTTTCTTTTTATGTGTATTTGTACTCATTGTAAAGCGACCTTGTGTTTCCTGTAAGGCGCTATATAAAATAAACGTATTATTATTATTTCTGCAGTATTTCCATAAAAGTACGGAATTTAAATAATTCAATAGCAGTACACTAATTTAACGGCAAAGACTTAGATGCTTTGAGTCAATGACATCAGGTAAGCAATGACACGCCAACTACAACTTTTCTGGTCGACTAGTTAAAACGAGTGATTGCGCGTATACTAATATAAACCGCTGCATAAACGCAGTGGCAGCATTTATTTTATTTGATGTTTTCCTCATGGGGACCAAATTTTGTCCCGTTAACACACACACACACACACACACACACACACACACACACACACACACACACACACACACACACACACACACACACACACACACACACACACACACACACACACACACACACACACAAACCTAAACCTACCCTAAACCTACCCATCACACACAACTTTCTGCATTTTTACATTTTCAAAAAACATCACTTAATATGATTTATACGCTGTTTTCCTCATGGGTAACCAAAAAATGTCCCCATAAGGACAAGGTTTCAGATATTGCTATCTTTGTGGGGACATTTTGTCCCAGACACACACACACACAACACACACACACACACACACACACACACACACACACACACACACACACACACACACACACACACACACACACACACACACACACACACACACACACACACACACACACACACACACACAACAAATGTGTGGCATCATCAGTGTACTGAAGTCACCGCAGAAGCGCTACGGCCCAGTGGCTTTCCTAATTAAAACGATAAGAAGCTATATTGCCCAAGTTTTTCCCTCACCGTCTGGCTGAGGCGTTTAAGTGAACGCAGCCATGTTGCATGCTAAACAAGGACGAACACATGATGCAATGAGGAGAAAGCCTCCCAAAGACGACTCGTGCATTTAAAGCGAAGTCATCTTCACACTACTTTCACATATAGTGTCATATGAGATGGAGAGCTGAGGTTTGGTGACGAAAGAGCACTGTTTAACATTTGCTTGGATTAGATTTTTGTAAATTTAACAGGGCAAAATATGTAGTTTGTGCCAACACTTAAAGGTGCTATATGTAGCTTTTCTTCTAAAATGAATCTTTCTTTTATTGCCTGTGTGTGAAGGGGTTGTAATAACACATTACTATGATCCACTTGTTGGGTTTTGCTATTACCTCTGAAGGCCAGTATTCCTATTTCTATGTGAAGGCTCCGGGTCGGATTTACCACGAAATCCATCGTATGTGACGTGCATGCGCGCTCCTGAGCCTCTCTCCTTTATACAGTCTATGCGACGGCACTGCAGATAACTACATGAGTCTGATAACACCAAACACCTGCCTCCAGCACAACACACACTCCAACACAAACTCCACATAAATATAAAAAACAAAAAAAAGTTTTATCTGCTGAAGCTCGTCAGGCCAAACGTGAATCGGATCAACTTCGGACGAAAACACGGATCAACATCGGCAGAGTGTTTGAATTATGGAGAGATCTCCGCTTTAATTTTAGGTATAGGTGTATATTTAGGTATACAAACAGACCCGGAGTTTGCTTTCATCCCTATTGGCCGGTACCATGAGTGCTCAATCTTGAGTTCGAGCACGCGCACGAGCGCTCTTATAAAAATTGGTTGAAATTTGAAACATCACCACTAGAGGCCGCTAAAAACTACACATAGCCCCTTTAAAGGATTAAAAATAAAAAATTCCTGATAATTTACTCACCCCCACGTCATCCAAGATGTTCATGTCTTTCTTTCTTCAGTCGAAAAAAAATTAAGGTTTTTGATGAAAACATTCCAGGATTTTCTCCATATAGTGACTTCAATGCGGTCCAACGGGTCGAAGGTCCAAATTGAGGATTCAGTTCAGCTTCAAAGTCTCGACACGATCCCAGCCGAGGAATAAGAGTCTGATGTAGACAAACCACCCGCCATTTTCTGAATAAAAAAAAACACATTTTATATACGTTTTAACCACAAATGCTCATCTTGCACGTCCACGACTTCACGCATCACGTTAAAAGGTCACGCGTGTTCTGGTTCAGAAAGAATCTAATCTAATAAAAATCTAATTTTCTCCTCCAACTTCAAAATTATCCAACATTGTTGTTTTACCTTTTATTTGATTTTTTGTAAATAGTGTTTGAAATAGTCTTTGCACTTTGTAAACACTAGGTCTGTACTTCCCATCTACGTCACGCTTGACCTTTCAACGTGATTACGTAATGCGTGGCGCATCACTAAACTGTGCAAGATGAGCATTCGTGGTTAAAAAGTATATAAATGTTTATTTTTTTAAAGAAAATGACCGATGGTTGGGCTAGATAAGACCCTTGCACTGAAACTGCAATTTGAACCTTCAACACACGTTGGACCCAGTTGAAGTCCATTATATGGAGAAAAATGTGGGAGGAGTAAATTATCAGGAAATTTTAATTCTGAAGTAAACTAATCCTTTAAACAAACATAAATAGGCTGTTTTGCTGGGAGCTCAGGGTGTAAACAAAAACATCACACACACATATGCTCGCACGAGAGGCTGAAGGGGGTTGACAGCTCTGGAAAGGGCAGTGTGACAGAGGCCATGCTTCACGTCCAGCACATTTACACATCAGTGAACAAACACAGCGTTCTGACAAGCTGTGAGCTCCACTGCTCCTCCTGAACATGTGTGAATGACTCTATTTTCCCTGACAGCCAAGCAAAACTGAGGTGAAGAACATCGACTCGCTGCTTTAAGAAACGACTGTCGACTGGGTTTCCGACACTTGAACTGAGCTTCTGTTTGGATATTTATAGAAATGCACGAGAAAGGACCATGCCACGAACACGAATTTTAGAGAATTATTTATTGAAGAAAGTTAGGGATAAATAGGCAGAGGATGAATAGGAAGGGGAAAAGGGATAGTAGTCAGGTTGAGCTGGGCGTCTGGTGTTTGTGACCGTTTTCACACTTATAGATCGTTTGTTTTGCTCCGAAACAGGGACTAATTTGTTACAATGTTGCAGATTCTTCTTGGTACGGTTTGCTTTCTTGCATTCTTGGTGGTCGTGTAATTTCTATCCGCCGGATTCAAGGTAAGACTGGCAAATGCCAAGACTTCCTCAGTGCCCAGTCCAGGACATCTCCTAAGCCCACCTCACATGCATCAATAGCCGCGTTTCCACTGCCGGGCCAGGGCCGAGCCGTGCTGGTGCGTGCCAGGGCCAGTCGCGTTTCCACTGTCACTTCCGGGGCTAGATCGGGGCTTCCTCGGGGCCAACGGCCAGGATTTCTGGCCCGTCGAATACCTTGGGCCAAAGCGGGCCAGCTCGGGCTAGAGGCGTGCTCGAGGTAAAAGGCGGAGTTTATCGGTGTTATGGGACGTTATGATCTGAAGCAAGATGCACATTTCACTGTTTTATATCGCGAAAAATAATCGCTGCTCGAAATGGAGAATCGCCTGTACTGGTCTGTGGAAGATACCAAAGCTCTTCTGAGCATTGGGCAGAGGAATGACGGCGTGTGAAGAAACGAGGACGTTATAAAATGCATCGATGCAGAACTTTCTAACCTAAGCATTCAGCGAGCAACGCTTCAAGTTCAGGAAAAAATAAAAAAGTCGAGGGCGCAGTATATTGTACAAGGCGATTAAAACGCACAATGGACAAAGCTAAGCTCAGAGAAGGGACTTTCCATGGTTCTACTTGATGTACGGTGTGCTGGGTCACCATCTGTGTGCTGGGTCACCGTCCACTCGCGGGACAATCGCGAGACAATCGGGACACTATTGCAGCCACGGCCGGTGAGTTAATATACATGCTATCTTCCTATTATAAATAAATTAATAATACCCGCTGAAATGGGTTGGGTAACTTGGGTTGTATTGTATGACGTTTGATCCAGAAAGGCGTGTTAGGGTTTGGGGGTTTAGGGCAGCGCTGCAGGGCTACTGGCCCGGCAGTGGAAACGCGAGCCCGGTGCTTGAGGCCCGAGGCCACTGGCTCGGCTCGGCTCGCTGTTAGCTCTGGCCCGGCAGTGGAAACGCGGCTATTGACTACGTTTACATGCAGCAAATAAGCCGTTCAAAACCAGGATATTAGCAATAACCTGGTCGCGCACGGCCATGTAAACACCGGCAAAAACCCGAATATGCTCGTATGTTCTATTCGCAAAGAATCTTGGTCTTTTGAGTAGAGGAACTTCTCGGCGCGTGCAGTATACCGGAAGTAAACATGGCGAGACGCAGCAAAGCAAACTTTTGAAGCGAGGTCAGTACCAGCACCAAAGCGCAACAAAGGCGATCGCTATCTGCCCCGAACTATTCATTATCCGCCCCGAACTATTCATTATTCGCATGCTGCTGCTGTTGTTGTTGTCTTTGGATACAGGAAGAAGAATCGGAAATGACGCATATTGCGTCTTAAGGTTGTCCGCACGTCCAGACGCTAACCGTGCGTCGCCGTTTACATCGGGATATTGCCAATTGATTACAAATTCCATGTATACAGGAGAAACTCTCTCTGCTCACGCATGTACACGGGTTATTCCTAATGTTTCAGAAACCCAAATAGTGACTTTAACCCGACCATAACCCGAAAATTGACAGCTTGTAAACGTAGTCAATGTAGACAACAAAAGGCAAATTCAGATTAGGATGTCCCAACACAGATGAAGACACAAGGAGCTGTTTTAGAGCTTGACATTCAAAAAGTTAAAGGAATTTAGCACCTTTCCCTTTTAAGGCATTCAAGAGTTCAGCCACTTGAAAAAAGTGTGGTACAATGATGCCAAACAGCCATGCCTAAAAATCTCTGGAATCACTTTATGTTCTTTGGCACAGGAATATCTTGAACTGCTCTGTTTTTTTCTGGATCTGCCTTAATTCCAGTAGCAGTCACAATGTGGACAAGACACTTTAGAGAAGTATGGAAAAAATGTGTACTTCATTCAGGTGGGCTTCTTTCCAAAACTAAGACTAAAATATGACTAGAACAATAACACTCACTGTTTATCCAAATATTTTATAACCAAAACTTCTAAATGAGGTGTGGACATAAGCAAACGAATGATAAGATGTGTTTACATTCAAATGTGTTCTTGTTTTATTAACAACGAATTCTAAAAAAGTAACAATATTTTAATGTCCGCATTCACTCCTTATCACAGTATTTAGACAGAGGAAATAAAGAAATGTTTATTCTGAAACATCAGCAGCAGAAGATGGTTATTATATCAGTGGGATAATGACAGTCCAACAAACTTTACTAACAATATATATGGACTTCAGGGGAATGAAACAACTGTCAATCAACAATATTTTGGACAATTTCATGCTCTCAATTTTGTGGGAACAGTTTGGGGATGTTCCTGTTCCAACATGACTGCGCACCAGTGCACAAAGCAAGGTCCATAAAGACACGGATGAGCGAGTTTGGTGTGGAGGAACTTGACTGGCTGCACAGATCCCTGACCTCAACCCGATAGAACAGCTTTGAGATGAATTAAAGCGGAGACTGCGAGCCAGGACTTCTCGTCCAACATCAGTGCCTGACCTCTCCAATGCACTTCTAGAAGAATGGTCAAACATTCACAAAAACGCACTCCTAAACCTTGTGGAAAGCCTTCTCAGAAGAGTTGAAGCTGTTATAGCTGCAAAGGGTGGGCCAACTCCATATTAAACCCTACGGATGAAGAATGGCTGACGTCTCAAAACCTTTGGCAATGTAGTGTATATAATTTTCTGATTAAGGTCCATATATTAATATATTAGTGTTGGGGAAGCTACTCTGAAACTGTAGTTTGACAAGCTACAAGCTATTCATACATTAAAGAGGTTAAACTACAATCAAGCCACCCTTCTGAAAAAAAGTAGTTAGCTACACTACAAGTTACTATCAAAAAGTAGCAAGCTACATTACTTGAATTTTTTTTGTTTTTTACAATTACATTGTATATTACAATTGTTAATGAAGCATGCTTTAAGTACAATGTTTGAGGACAATACTCAACTGTAGCCTATATCTCAAACTGACTGTTTAAAGTGCAAAATTGATAAAATTTCACATCAATGCAAGAACAAAATATATGCAACTGAATTTGGATTCACATTAGTTGACAAAATGCAGGTTAAAGGATAATTTGAGCACTTTGAGTCTATTTTCTAGTTTGTTTTGGATGAACTAGAGTGGTGGACATGTTGGACATGTGGAAATGTTGACGATGGGTCCTGTCTCGACTTTTTGACTCTTGACGCTTCAGAGTGGCTGTCTATGGGCATGCACAAACATGTGCTTGAAACAACCCTTAAATTTCGTTTTCAAAACTGTGACACTCACCGAGTGGTTAGTGGTGTTCGTTGATGTTCCAAAACAAGTAGCGTAGCGAAATACAGTTTCTGTCGGGTTTTATTTGGCATTTTGTTAAATCGCATGATTTCTGTTGGACTCATTGCAATAACTCGTGCAATAAAACCCGGCATAAACTGTATTTCGCTACGCTACTTGTTTTGGATCATCAACGAACACCACTAACCACTCGGTGAGTTGTACAGTTTTGAAAACGAACGTTAAGGGTTGTTTTAAGCACATGTTTGTGCATGCCCATAGACAGCCACTCTGAAGCGCTCAGAGGCGATTCTAAAAGAGTCAAAAAGTCGAGAAAGGACCCATCGTCAACATTTCTGTGTCCACCACTCTAGTTCATCCAAAACACACTAGAAAATAGACTCAAAGTGATAAATACCGGAATTATCCTTTAAACCAGCGTACTGTGAACTGAGCCGCTCTGAGCATGATTTTAGTTTGTAATCTAACAAGACGACACCATTGTTGCTTCAATGCATTGCAGTCTCGTCAAAACTGGTCGCGCTACACTGCTACTTGCTGGAAAAAGTAGTCAGCTACTGGAAAAGCTACACTGTTTTAAAAGCAACTGAGCTACTGTCAACATAGTTAGCTACTGCATAACTGATGCAAATATAAAAAAGAGAGTGGTGGAAAAATACACAAATGAAGAAATAAAATATGAAAATTAGATCAATAAACAAATGATGTAATGTGCTTAAGTAGGAATGAAAGCATATATAATAATCACATAGTTTAAAGCTGCAGACAGAAACATCAGAAACACAACCTCTAAAGTAAGAACTACTCACATCTTCATTCATCAACCACAATGACTTTGTTTTTGAGATGTTCATATTGTCTTAATGATCGTGAATATGCTGCTAAAATGTTTACATTACATGATCATGCTTCACTCTGAGATGAATATGAGTTTTTCAGTGTGTTTTTTTATTCAGAAATGGAGCGAACTCTATATTTCATTCTTCTTCTCATTGGTGAGTGTGTTTGTTGTTTTATTTATGGTTCATAGTTTCATCAGGTTTGATCCTGTTATGAACAAATTAAAGCAAACCCTCTCTTTCACAGCTCTCTGCTCCGTATCTGAATGTGTTCAGCGTAAGTATCACTTTATAAACGTGTTGAAGACCTGGACTGAAGCTCAGAGATACTGCAGAGAGAAATACACAGATATGGCCACCGCTGAAAACATGAACGACATGAACGAGCTGAAGAAGAGTCTGAATGATGAACGTGTCTGGATTGGGCTGCACAGGACGGGTCGTAATAAATGGCAGTGGTCTTCGGGTGATCCTGCACTCTATCTGAACTGGGCTACTAAACAACCAAATGGCAAATATCAGTGTGCTTTTATGAGAAATGGAGAATGGTATGATTGGCCATGTAGTAACAGCCTGACTTTCATCTGCAATTCATCTAACAGTAAGTGCACCTCCCTACAATGACAACAAACATTAATTTATAAAAAGATCCACCATACTGTACAACATTGCAATGCAATACTAAATGCTTCAACTGTTTAATGTGGTCATAAATATAGGGCAGACTGTGGATATCTGTCACACTTCCAGCTTCTGTATAGAAAATAAACCGATATTGAATGCATGTCGATCTTTTGTTGTTGATAACTGTGGGAATCTGCCATTAGAGAGGATAGAGAATTATATTTAACATGGCATGATATAATAAGACTGACAATAACAGGTCAAACTTTGTAAACACTATCATAATAAAGCATTCTATGTACAGAAAAGCAGATGAGTCCAGAATATAAGTTTAATTACACGTTTATATGTTACACGTTAAACCATTATATATACTAAATGTGCATCGCTGCATCAGAGGGTGAGCACGAGTCCTCTGGGAAGATGATTCGGCTGCGTTACTCCCTTTGGGGACTGTAACGTCAGACCCCGAGCTGACCGCTATGCTTTCCCTGGCCGGCGCGAGGGACGGGCTCGAGTGGAACCCTCCACATTGTCCCGACCCTCAAGGCTGGACGATTGGTTTCCTGAGGCGGCCCGTGCTGGTTCTCTGAGCCCCGCCCCAGTACCTTTTTTCCCGGAAGTGCATGAGGAGGCGACTTGGTCATGGATGGCACCTTTAAATGCCCGAAACGGGCCTGTTGCCTACTACCCCCTCACTACCCTCGACGGTGGGGCAACTAAGGGGTACGTGGATATCCCCCCCAGTGGAGCGGTCGGTTACGATGCAATTGTGTCCTAAGACCACTAACACTTGGCAGGGAAATCCACGTCTCCTCATTCGGGCCTGTAAATTTTCATCTGCTCTCGCAGACAAGGCTTACAGAGCCTGTGGACCCTCTGCCCTGCATGCCATGGTGCTCCTGCAGGTCTACCAGGCCAGAGCGCTCATGGAAATACACGAGGGTAATCCTGACCCAGGTGTTATGCAGGAATGGCGCACAGCGACTGACCCCACCTTAAGGGTGACGAAAGTCACTGTGTGTTCCCATTGTGTTCCAGGAACGCCATCTTTGGCTGAACCTGGCAGATATGCGGGAGGCAGACAAAACGGTTCCTTAACTCCCCTATCTCACAGGCGGTCGGCCTATTCGGCCACGCCATTGAGAACTTTGCCCAGCAGTTCTCGGAGGCCCTGAAGCAGTCTCTGGGAGCCTGGCTAGCACTCCCCAGACCATCCCCAGACTTGGCTATGTGATTTAGTTTGCCCGGCACCCCCCCACGTTCAGGGGCTTCTGGTTCACCTCCGTGCTGGCCAGCGATGCTCCTGTCTTTCTACATCCAGTACTTCATTGTAGCCAAGAAAGACGGTGGGTTACGACCAATCTTGGACCTGGGAGATTTGAATCTAGCCCAAGCTCCCGTTCCAAATGCTAACGCAGAAAAGCATTTTCGAATGCATCCGTCCTCGAGATTGGTTAGCAGCAATCGACCTGAAGTAGGGCTGCACGATTTATCATTTTAACATCGATATCGCGATGTGCGCATCCACGAGAGTCACATCGCAGATATGTGCGATGTCAAGTAGGCTATAGGGATCGTAGTTGATCCGTGATTCATGTAAAGTAGGCTGCGTGCCAGCAGCTCCCCGGCCCGTAACGCTTGTGATTCACGGATTAATTGCAAAGTTTAACCATCATAGTGTGAGAGCTTATCAATTTGCAAGTTTAAACATAAAGCGCAAGAAGACTGGAACTTGCGCGCTGTTTTCTCTCAGCCTTACTAAAGCGTATTTTTGTCCCACCAAAGTTTGACCGGTGAGTGATGTGTAGATGACTGACTGCTGCGCTCGTTTAACTGAGAGAACGAGCAGAGAGAGTGAAAGCCCCGGTCGCGCGCACGTGCACTCTCACCGTCTTCAAACTGTCTTTCTCGCTCTCTTTACTACCAGGTAGTAAACCTGCAAATGCTGCCCTTGGAGGAGACAGACCCTGCCCTGGCTTTTCACTGTCCCGTCCGCTCCCTGCGGTTATACTTGGACAGATTGCAAAGCTTTAGGACCTCAGACCAGCTCTTCGTCTGTTACGGAGGCCAGCAGAAGGGAAAGGCTGTCTCCAATCAGAGCTGGGCGACACCCAGCATGTTCGCTAGATTCTATAGCCTTCGTGTAGAGCCGGTATCCTCCCGTATACTCGCCCCAAGTGGCCAGTAGTGCGAGGAATCCGCTCAAGTGTCGGCTTGCTATGCCATTCCTGCCTGGTGGGCCAGATACATGCATCTATTGCTCCAGTAAGTTACCCAGAAACGGCTAACCCTATTGAGTTATTCTGTCACCCCCCGGCAGGCAGACGTGGCGGAGCGTCTGGAGCCAGGCCTAACACTCGTATGCATTGAGAAACCTGTGCTAGGCTGGGTGACTATATGTCAACAGAAATGTTTTGAGTCGAGCACACTCTGTAATTTTAGACAGTGAACACTTCTTATACTCAGAGTTCTCCATGCTGCCCTTAGGTCGTCGTTATCGATTACCAAAGATTAAAAATAATCGATATAAATTCTCCTTTGTTCCGAGTGCAATTAGACTACTAAATAAGTCTTAAAGGTATTTATTAAGGTTTTTATATTTTTTATTCTATATTTTATGAATTTATTGTATTTGAAATTCTTAATGTGTATTGTTATTGCTATTATGATGTATTGTATGTGTCAGTTTGTGTCTGTTTATCTGTGCTGCACCCAAATTGCCCATACGGGATCTTAATAAAGCTTGACTTGACTTGACTTGATATGTAGCGGTCCCCGCGGTGACCCCATATGTGTATTCTTCCATGGTAGGCTAACCTGTCGGCTAGCCAGTGTCTTTTTTCCTCGATAGAGCCCTACTCATTCGTCTCTGCCGGTGCACTACCACCCTAGAACTAGGCTGGAACCACCCCAGAGACTTCCATATGTTGTACTAACCTGCTTAGCTAGTCCATATGTGTATTCTCCGCGTTACCTACCTTCGGCAGAACGTAGCTTCTGCAGCACTCCTTTTCCGCTAGAAAGGACACGCTTTTCCAGTGTTATTCAATAGTCTTGCTGAGTGGGTCATGCGGATAATCAGTGGTTGACACTCTTTGCATGAGCTTCTGCCCCCATCAGAGGGAGAATGGAACATGGCGTTTTGGTGGGGATCCCAATTCAGTCGGTCTACCTCCGATGTACGTGGAGAGTGACCGACTGAAATGGAACATCTCGGTTACGTACAGTAACCCTCCTTCCCTAAGGGAGGGAACGGAGACGTATTGTCCTGTCGCAATTTTTGCTGTACCACCGCTGGGCGGCCGGGTCTGCAACTTGGCTCCTCAGCAAAAAACAAATATGTTATGCACTTTCTGCTCATTATATACCCGCACTGTGGCTGTGGCGCAATTATCGCATACCATGGCTCGTATAGTTACACTCGAAAGTGGATTGGTCTCTCAAGCGAGATCCCAATTCCGTCAGTCTACCTCCGACGTGCGTATCCGTTCCCTCCTTCAGGGAACGAGGGTTACCATACGTAAACAGAGACGTTTTTGAATGACATGCGTTTCTGATGCTTCCACTGTTGCTTCTGTTGACATCCAAAACATAAAGCGGCATACGAATAATGAACAAACTGATTCATGAATCTGCTTCCATTTGTTTTTCTTAAAGTGAACACAGGACTCGTCTTTGTCAATCAGACGAAGAACTGGAGAGACGCTCAGAGTTTCTGCAGACAGAATCATACTGATCTGGTCAGTGTGAGGAACCAGAATGAGAATCAACAGGTTCAGAAGTTCATCAATGATAGCCACATATCTAATGATGTCTGGATCGGTCTGTTCAGAGACTCATGGCAGTGGTCAGATCAGAGTGATTCCTCATTCAGATACTGGGCTCCTAATGAACCTAATAATGCAGGAGGTGTTGAATACTGTACAGGGATGAGGCAGCTCACTCTGGGACACTGGCATGACTACTCTTGCAACAACCAACATCCTTTTGTGTGCCATGAAGGTGAGCAGATCCTCACAAAATCCATCCATCACCTCCAGATAATATCTTAAAGGGTAATATCCAGATATTATCTTAAAGGGTTAGTTCACTCAAAAATGAAAATTCTGTCAAGTCGTTATTTTTGTGTTTTTTTGCATGCAAAAAGTATTCTCGTCGATAGATAAACTTAAGATTGAGCCACTGTAGTCACTAGGACTATTTTAACGATTTCTTTAATAACTTTTCGGGGCTGGCAAGTTTTAATCCCTTAGAAGCCTATGGAGGAGTGATCCAGCTCTCAGATTTAATCAAAAATATCTTCATTTGTGTTCCGAAGACGAACGAAGGTCTTATGGGGTTGGAACGACATGAGGGAGAGTAATTACTGACAGAGTTTTCATTTTTGGGTGAACTATCCCTTTAAAGTTCACGCTACATGTCTGACATGACAAATTCCCACACAGTGTTTGTTCCGCATGTTGTTTTTGATCAGTCTCTCTCTAGTTTTTGCTTGTGGTTTGTTTTGTTTTCCAGATGAACTGATTCTGATCAGAGAGAATCTGACGTGGACTGAAGCTATGAGATACTGCAGACAGAATCATGTGGATCTGGTCTCGGTTCGTTCAGAAGAGATGCAGCGTCGTGTGATGAATGTGGTTAAACGGGCATCTACTGAGGAGGTGTGGTTGGGTTTACACAACTACTGCAGCATGAACATGTGGCTCTGGTTGAGCGGAGAGATCGTGTGCTATCAGAACTGGGCTCCAGGGAACGGAACGACACCGGAAAACTGCAGCCTCGAGAAGAGAAAAGGAGCGGTTCAGTCTGGAGGAGATCAGCGCTGGATCAGCCGTCCTGAGACTCACAAACTCAACTTCATCTGCAGAAACTATGAGTGAAAAGACGTGTGAATGTTTGTGCGTTTACTAACATTCACTGTTTTCATTCTTCATTATTTTTCTTATGTGTTTGATTTGTTCTTTAGTAATTTCTGAGTGAATCTATTTGTGTTTTAAAAGTTTTATTTATGTAAGTTAATTATCATGACCTTTCTAACATTAATGATTACTATTCTTTAGATGTCTAAAATACGAACACAATAAATGTGTTTTAAGTGTTTATGTTTTCCATAATCTTATCTGTAGCAATAACGGTTTAAATGTGATTCTTTGAACAGCATCTTAAGAATAATATTATTTGTCTCAGCAGAATGAAATCTGGTTTATTCATAGAAAGGTAGTAGTGAAGTCACAATGAACTGTCAATTAAATGTAACAAATATGTGAAACTTATATTTTAATTGTTGCTGTGTTTGGCTGAAATTTATAGGATATGCGGCCCTATTATACACACGGAACAATGCAGCGCCAAGCGCGACGCAAGTCTTTTTTGCTAGTTTCAGTCTGACGCAGTTATCATTTTCACGTCATGCGCCCCGTTGTTTAAGCCGAGACACGGCAGGCAAAAACATTTTTTTTTTTACTGGTCAATTTTGAGATTTTGGGATATTTGTCTTCAATAACATGTCTTCTTTCAGACTTTCAGACAGTCTGTTTGCGTCTGTAGATTTCTCATAAATTCATCAAAAATTGTCGTTATAAATCATCCGCTGCTCCGCGATCGCGATCTGCACCCTGTCATCACACACACCGTTAGAAAGCTCTCTCTCTCCTGTACAACGCTGTCGCATCCAAATATGGCAACCAATTGTGAAAGTAAAATGGGGATTTAAGTCTAAATGCGAAATCTCATTGGCTGATGCTAAATCTTTAAAGCCTGTTTTCTCAAAATGACTTTTCTCTCAAACTCAAGTCTGAAATCTGCACTTCAGTCGCACATATATACACCAAACTATCCAGACTTGTACCTAGTTATATTATGAAGACATTTACAGAGGGATTTGTAAATATATTATTCATAGCCTGATTTATATAACATTTTATTCCAATAAACATGGCAAAAATAATTTTTTAAGGCTATTGGCAGTATATTCTGATTTACAGGATAACAAAAGTAGATAGTACCCTATTCACCTGTAGTGTCTCGCCTTAAATAGCAAATGCATGTGCGCCCATGGGCGTGCTAGTCTGAAAACGAGGTGTGTTCAGGCGCTTTGTTGGCGCATTATTTTTTTGAGGCAACTGAAATAGACTGCGCAATTGACCGACAAAAACCTGGTCTAAAGTCAATGGTGCAATATCTTTTTGTAATTTAAAGAGCGTGTTAGTAATGTGCGGGGATCCACAACGCACGTCCACTCTTCATACTACACACACAGGGACGCGCAGCAGTACACAAACATGTAAAATATTACAAATAAAAGGATTACAATGTAAAACATGAATATTGTGTACTTTAACTACTACACAATAGTAACTAGACAGATGTTTAAATATATTTAAATATATAAAACTCATGACATTGAATAACAAAGCTTCTACCTAGTAACAGAAGGGTTTGCTGAATAAGAACCAATCACATTGTAGGAAAATGATGTAATGAATAATGCCACTATTGCTCCTATTCTATAAAAACTGTTGTATTCTTTTCTTCTCTGAAATTGGTCTGATTGATTAAAGCATATTCGAAGGCATTGTCTGGAGTCTGTCTAGTTAAAGCTGTGCAGCAAAGTTTGTTAGTGAAGCTTACTAGACACTTTGATAGTGTTATAGAAAAAGAGACGAGACGTTGTCCGACTCGAAGCCAGTTGTCGACTGTAGATGCAGTGCACAAGAATAAAGATTTTTAAGCGTTGACTGTAGACGCTTGGGTGTCGATTGGAGACCCCCCAGGTAAATTTAAGTTGACAAGAAAAAAATCTACCACCAGTGCAAAAAACTTTAACAGAAATTTTTCTTCGTTGTACAAAGAAAAAAAAAGACCGACATTTTGCCGTGAGTGATGGACGTCATCCAGATAAAGGTAACTAGGGGCTTGACTAAAGACGTTGCTATCTTCATTTGGACAATATAGAAAGTTGATTGTAGATCCATATAAAATTTACATATATTTTATATTTCTGGATAATGATCACAGATTTATTTCACAGATAAATTATGTGTGATGAATAAATAGATAAATAATTGCTATTTATTAATTTCATGATGACATTTACATTTATTCATTTAGCAGACGCTTTTATCCAAAGCGACATACAAATGAGAAATAGAAGCAGTTGAAATAACAGTAGGACAACAATGTAAGTGCTATGACCCCTCTCAGTTTAATCTATCGCAGGTTGTTTTAAAAAAAAAAAAAAAAAGAATAGAAGAGAAAGAGAAAGTGATAGTGTTACTGGATCAAGTGTTGCCGAAAAAGATGCATCTTCAGCAGTTTCTTGAAAGTGGCTAGAGACTCTGCAGCTCTGATTGAGTTAGGCAGATCATTCCACCAGCAGGGAATAGTCATGGTAAAGGTCCGACAAAGAGATTTTGTGCCTCTTTGAGATGGTACCACAAGACGACATTCGTTTGCAGAACGCAAGTTTCTGGATGGTACTGAAGTAATGAGTTTAGGTCTAAGGGAGCAGTGCCAGTGATTGATCTGTAGGCAAACGTCAGTGACTTGAATTTAATGCGAGCGGCAACTGGCAACCAGTGCAATTTTGTGAGGAGAGGAGTGACGTGTGCTCTCTTCGGCTCATTAAAGATCACTCTGGGTGCAGCATTCTGGATCAGCTGCAGAGGTTTGACAGCGCAAGCTGGAAGACCAGCCAAGAGAGCATTACAATATTCCAGTCTGGATAGAACAAGCGCTTGGACAAGGAGATGTGTAGCATGCTCTGTTAGGAAGGGCCTGATCCTCCTAATGTTGTGCAAGGCAAATCTACACGACCGGGCAGTTTTGGTAATGTGGTCTGTGAAGTTCAATTGATCATCTATTACGACCCCAATGTTCCTGGCTGACCTTTATGGAGTTACGGATGATGAGCCTAGTTGAATGGAGAAGTTGTGATGAAGTGTTGGGTGGGCCGGGATCACAAGTAGCTCTGTCTTCGTAAGGTTTAGTTGAAGGTGGTGGTCCTTCATCCAGCCAGAAATGTCTGACAGGCAGGATGAGATACGAGCGGCCACTGTCGGATCGTCAGGTTGGAATGAGAGGTAGAGTTGTGTGTCAACTGCATAGCAGTGATAGGAAAAGCCATGTTTCTGAATCACAGATCCTAGTGATGTCATGTAGATGGAAAAGAGGAGTGGTCCAAGTACTGAGCCCTGAGGCACCCCAGTAGCTAGATGTTGGATCTTAGATGCCACACCCCTCCACGACACCCTAAAGGACCTATCTGAGAGGTAAGACTTGAACCATTGGAGTGCCGTTCCAGAGATGCCCTTCGTCTTTAGTATTGATAGGAGGATCTGGTGGTTAACCGTGTCTAAAACAGCAGACAGATCCAACAAGATGAGAACTGAAGATTTGGAAGCTGCTCTTGCTAGTCTCAGTGCTTTAATTACTGAGAGCAGGGCTGTGGGAAAGGGCCTGGAGGAAAGGGAGCAGAAGTTGTCCAAGCAGGATGTTAAAGTGGAGAAAAGAGTATCAGTTGCACTGTTAGTATCTAGTGTTGAGAGCTGATCAGGTGGAGGAAGTGTGGATGAGACCAAAGAGGATAGGCGAGAGGGTGAAGTGAGTGTAGGTTCCGCCGAAAGGTGACCTGTCGAGGAGTGCGTATTGTGTTCTGAGGCAGGTTGAGGTTGAGAGTGAGGAGGAAGTGATCTGAGGTGTGCAATGGAGTGACCAGTGTATTGTCAGTGGAGCAGTAGCGCGTGTAAATAAGATCCAATTGGTTACCTGACTTGTGAGTAGCCACAGTAGGTACTCGTTTGAGGTCGAATGAGGCAAGCAGGGTGTGGAAATCAGCAGCCTGAGGTTTTTCTAGGTGGATGTTGAAGTCTCCAAGAATTATGAGAGGAGTACCATCTTCAGGGAAGGATGAGAGTAGTACATCAAGCTCCTCCAAGAAACTGCCAAGTTGACCTGGGGGACGATATACAACTACAAGATGGATTTTAATAGGACTAGTGATGGTAATTGAATGTGATTCAAATGAGCGGTTGTCACACAGAGGTGGTAAAGGACCACATTTCCAGTCATTTGAGATGAGTAAACCAGTACCTCCACCCCTTCCGGTCAGACGAGTGGTGTGTGAGAAAGTGAAGTTAGTGGAGAGGGCAGCAGGTGTGGCAGTGTCCTCTGGTCTGATCCAGGTCTCAGTCAGAGCCAATAGACTGAGGCCTGAATGACTTGCAAAAGATGAAATGAAATCAGCTTTGTTTACAGCAGACTGGCAGTTCCAGAGACCAATAGGAAAGGAAAATAAAGTATTAGAAGACATCGGAATGGTACGCAGAATGTTAGGATTGTACTGCCTCCGACGTGTGACATTTGATTTACGTATATTAGTAAAAGTAGGGATTTGAAAACACATAGTGTAAAGGAGCTCACAAACAGAAAGATCAGATGAGAAATTGAGTAAAAGAGAAAAGGAAACAACAATAAATAAAATAAAATACAAGAATTTAATACTCAAGTGCCTTGTTGGTGTCCTTGCTCGGTGGAGTCGCACAGGTAGAGTCGCCGGTCTTTACACTCCTTGGTCTTCACACGATGAGGGCTTCACACGAGGCCAGCCGCGACCGCTCCTGCGGTGAACTAACCAGCTATACACCCGCCTAATACCCCGTTAAATGAATACAGCAGGCCACGCCCAACTACTTAGCCAAGCGAAACTACACAAGTCACGACACAAACAAACAAATGGCAGCACGACGCGCGTTTTACCAGGGTAAACACAATAACTAAAGAGCCACGCTAAAATCGACTGAGAAAAAGTAAACACTCACAGACTGAAGTTCTCTTCTGTTGTTCAACTGCTTCTTCATGACATCATCATTATATATGTGCACAGTATAATATATATATATATATATATATATATACACACAACCGGTTTCTTGTGCTTGTTTGTAGGGCTGCACAATTTGGCCCAACATTTTGTGCTTCTATATTAATATGGCTAATAATAATAATTATGACTATTACTATTGTAATAACACTTTCATTATTACTGCAGTGCTCTTTGAAATGAAAAAGAAACAAAAACATCACTGACTAGATCAATGAAGGATGATGCTGGGAGTCAGCATATAAAGTGTAGTCTTCCTCCAGTGTGAGTTGTAGATTACGTTCGGCTTGATGGAAAGTAATCTCTGTTAAGTAACCAGATATACAGTAAACACTCACAGCAACATGAATATTAATGCAAGGATTTTAGAGCATTTATAACGCTTCTAGCTCCTCAGAGAGCCTAATGAGGACGAATAACAGACAAGCACTGACAAAACTAAGATGACATTTACTCTATACCTTTCCCCACCATTGATAAGTTTTTCCCGGAAATCTATGTTTTCACTGTTAACGCTTCACTCTGAAACCTGCAGCGCATTTATTTATCAATTTAACTGAAAGTGGACTTGCATCTCATTTTGGTTAACTTTAGCTGTGATGTAGGAAATAAACAACTTGGATATATAATTATAATTTAATATTGATGATGATTATAATTTTAATGATTTTTTAAGTATAATTAGGGCTATCAACATTATCACATTAACTTATCTGGAATAAGATTAATTAAACATTTAACACTAGCATAATAAGCAACAGCACGTGTGTACATTTTCAAAATCAATAAAATTGCTGATATTTTTATGTAGTTTAAAAATAGCTTTTAGTTTAAAAAAAATAGCTTTTAGTTAAAAAAAAACTGTTTGTCTACATTTGTCAACTCAGATATGGGATTGTGGGTAATATATATATATATATATATATATATATATATATATATATATATATATATATATATATATATATATATATATATATATATATATATACACTACATGCATGGACTTTGAAGGTCCACGAGAAATTGAATATCATCCAACATATCATTCATTACTTTAATGAGCTCATTGTTTCTGCCTTAAATTAAAACATTGTTTAAATTAATACATTATTAGCTAACTCTGTGATTTTTATATGAACATTTCTGAAGTACATAACTTGGACAGTCACCTCTGATAACAGATTACTCTAAATTGTAATCTATAAACATGCATTTTCTGTAAAGCGGCTTTGAAACTATATGTATTGTGAAAAGCATTGTGTTTTTAAAGGGTACATATCATGCTTTTAAATCTTTCCTTTTTACATATAAATCATATATTTGTGGTCTATATAAAGCAGAACTGCAATGCTTGGGTCTGAATTCCTCATTATTATAGCTCCACAGGCCACTTTTCTACCGCTTTTCTGATGTGCGTCTGAGATCAACTCGTTTTGGTGCGGTCTCTTTAAATCCAAATGCGACACTTCATACCCCGCCCCCTCTCCAGCTCGCAGAGGTGACACTCGGTTCAGCTCCACCCCGTTCGGCAATTTTTGTAGTTTTATAGAGATGCGATTATCTAGCCTAGCTGAACAGAAACTTTTTATTCACATGTTATTAACAAAATGTCAAAAACGGAAGACTTGTCCATCAAGCCTAACATGTTCGAGCCACAGTCGGAGCGAGATGAAAATAAAGAAGACGAACCTGCAGAACAACGTCTTCATATGGATGTATCGCAATGGTGTGGTTACTGTATTTACAGTAAGTTCTGCATCCATGCCCACTACTACAATACTGCATGATTTACAACAACTATTTTATACTCACAAAACAAAATATAAGTTATATTATAAACAATTAAAGAAAAGTCGATTATTTCTCTTAAAACAAGCACACTAACAAGACAACTGCTAAACCATGACCACCGAGTGTTTTAAGAAGAGTAGTAAGTTACGTTATTTACAGCTTACCGAAGTGCTTTGTTCGTCGTCTCCAAAGATAGAAGGAACTGACCCCTCAATCAGACGAAGTCTATCGGCAAATCCTTCTTTATACTGGCGGAGGTTGCTGAAGTGACGTTGGTTATCCATGAAGTGATTCGCGCACACAAACATGACTTTACTCACAGATGTGGGTACATTTCCGTGAAAAATAAAACTCAAACAGGCACTTCGAAGAGGTTCTGATGCTGGCAGACGGTGTAATGAAGCATGTGGGTTGCTACATCCAACAACCGAACATGTTGACGTAACTTACCCTCTCGTAACTTCTGCATACTTGGACTACAAAATTGCAGCGAGAAATAAAAATGGCGGATTGCTCAAAGTGTTTGGCCGGAAGTCGATGTCCTTATTTGGCAGTTCCGCTGCAAATACTTTGACGTAATAGTTCACAAAACGTCATAGATTATAGAAAAATCTAAACCGGTTGAAAAATGTGACCAAAACGGAATATAAAGATATCAACGAAGTTCCGAAGAGACTGATTTCAACTTTTCTGTACTTATAAACACTCCAAATATACAACAAAAGGCATTTAAGGGCTAAAAAAGTAGATTTAGCATGATATGTCCCCTTTAACACACTATGAAATGGGATGCACTAATTGTAATCTTGCATACTATTTTGAAAGATAGCGTGCCCATTGGGACACAGCCGTAGTCTTACACTGGTAATTAAGACCTGAGCGAGTGCTTTACACTTGGGTGAGTGATCTTATTTGTCTAATATGATTCAGTGAGGGGGGGGGGGGGGGGGGGGGGGGTTACTTTATGTTAATGGCACTGATTGTGCAGCTTGCATCTGATAACAGCTCGACTTTAATAGAGTTTATTTTCCTTCCCTATTGGCAAATCGCTTTTTCTTTCTTTTAGCACAAATCTAACAAAGTAGATGGTGTAGAAAAGATGTGTCCCTATTGTGCTTTTTCAGATATTGCCTTTCATGCAGTGTGAAATAGATCTGTTAGTGAATGTAAAAGATTCAAAGATTCAAAGTGCAGATAAATGGAGTTATTGGGTCATCTGACCAATCAGAGCAGAGTAGATCAATCACAACAGACTGGGTCATCTGACCAATCAGAGCGGAGTAGATCAATCACAACAGACTGAGCTATCTGACCAATCAGAGCAGAGTAGACCAATCACAACAGACTGAGCTATCTGATCAATCAGAGCAGAGTAGATCAATCACAACACACTGGGTCATCTGACCAATCAGAGCAGAGTAAACCAATCACAACAGACTGAGCTATCTGATCAATCAGAGCAGAGTAGATCAATCACAACACACTGGGTCATCTGACCAATCAGAGCGGAGTAGATCAATCACAACAGACTGAGCTATCTGACCAATCAGAGCAGAGTAGACCAATCACAACAGACTGAGCTATCTGACCAATCAGAGCGGAGTAGATCAATCACAACAGACTGAGCTATCTGATCAATCAGAGCAGAGTAGATCAATCACAACACACTGGGTCATCTGACCAATCAGAGCAGAGTAGACCAATCAAAACAGACTAGGTCATCTGACCAATCAGAGCTACTATATTCAGCTACAAATAAGCTAAAGACTAAATGTGAATGTTATCTATCTATCTTTTTTTTCTATCCTTATTGGAATCGAAATTAGGAATCGATAAGAATTGAAATCGTTAAAATCCTGACAGTATTTTTTAGCACTTTGCGCTGGTGCAAGCTCTTAGTAAATATGGCCCTTAAAGGTACAATATGTAGGATTTTTGCTGTAAAATATCCAAAAACCACTAGGCCAATGTTATATATTTTGTTTAGTTGATTACTTACAATATCCCAAATGTTTCCAACTATTTGTAAATCGTGAGACAATTACGATTTTTAACCAAGGAAACGGGGCGTGTTAGCCTCGGTTTCCACCATTGTTTGCGCTCGCACTGTCATAGTAACTATAATAATAATAATACGTTTTATTTATAACGCACTTTTCATCGAAAGATCTCAAGTGCTACAGGTTAAAAACAATAAAAGATAAGCAATTCTTTAAAAAAAACATCTAAAGGGTACCAAAAGCTTTGCTAAAAAGAAATGTCTTAAGGCCTTTTTTAAAACATTCAGTGGATTGAGGTGCCCTCAAGGTGTCAGGGAGGGCATTCCACAGATGTGGGGCAGCAGCAAAAAAGGCCCTATCTCCCATTGTCCTAAGTCTGGTTCTGGGTATGTGGAGGAGGTTTGAGTGAGTGGAGCGGACGGAACGGGTTGTGTTTTGTGGGTTGATAAGTTCTTTGAGGTGTGGGGGGGGGGCATGTCCATAGATGCATTGATGTGTGAGAAGGGAAACCTTGTACTCAATCCTGCTGGAAATGGGAAGCCAGTAGAGTGAGTAGATAATGGGCGTAATGTGGTCATGTTTCCGCACTGTCATCAGGATCCTAGCTGCAGAGTTTTGGACGTACTGAAGCCTCTGCAGACTCTTTCTAGGAATCCCAATGAGAAGTGCGTTGCAGTAGTCCAGTCTTGAGGAGACAAAGGCATGAACCAGCTTTTCAGCATCTGAGAGGGAGTGAATGGACCGGACTTTGGAGATGTTACGGAGGTGGTAGAAAGAAGTCTTGCACAGGTGATTTATATGGGCTTTGAAAGTGAGTTGGGGGTCGATTTTTACACCAAGATTAGTGACTGTTGGTGAGAGGGGGATGATGGTGCCAGAAAAAGTGATGCTGGTTATGGGTGATGATTTGACCTGGTGAGGAGTGCCAACCAGGATGGCTTCGGTTTTGGAGCTATTAAGTTGAAGGAAGTTGTGCTCCATCCATACCTTTATCTCCTCCAGACAAGTGGTGAGTTTTGATGTGGATGACTGTGAGGGTGGGGTTTCAGCTGTGGCATTTACATAAAGCTGTGTATCACCGGCATAGCAGTGGAAAGAAATTTTGTGACGGCTGATGATTTGGCCAAGTGGGGTGAGGTAGAGGATAAAGAGGATGGGACCAAGGACTGACCCCTGGGGGACACCACAAGTAACTGTGTGTGGATTTGATTTGGAGTGGCCCAGGGAGATGTATTCTGTCCGGTTTGTGAGGTATGATCTGCACCAACTGAGGGCAGTGTCATTTAGTCCAGTAGTGAGGTGGAGCCGGTTTAAAAGAATGCCATGGTCGACAGTATCAAATGCAGCAGAAAGGTCCAGGAGGATGAGGAGGGAGGGAGAGCCAGCATCGGATGATATGAGGAGGTCGTTTGTGACTCTGACTCGGGCAGTCTCTGTGCTGGGTGCAGAGCGGAAACCCGACTGGAATTTTTCAAAGAAGTTATTATGTTTGAGGTGGTTTTGAAGGTGGGTGGCAACTGCTTTCTCAAGTACTTTTGACATGAAGGGGAGATTGGAGATGGGCCTATAGTTGGATAGGACTTCTGGATCAAGAGTGGGTTTTTTGAGCAGTGGTGTGATAGTGGCATTTTTTAAAACAGGGGGAACGTGACCAGTTTGGAGGGAATTATTTATAACAGCGGTGATCAGGGGACTTAGGACAGTGATATGGGTTTTTACCAAAAAGGTTGGGAGAGGGTCCAGGGGACATGTGGAGGATTTCATCTTCTTAATGATGTTCTGCACCTCTTTGGATGAAACCTCAGGAAAGCAGTTTAAGGGTTTGGATACGGTATATGTTGGGGGAACAGTTTGGGTGGGAGGACCAGAAAGGGCTGAGCGAATATGTGCAGTTTTTGATGTGAAGAAATCCATGAATTTATTGCACTGCTCTTCTGTAGTGGCGGTAAGTGAGGGAGATTGTGGTTTGAGAAGATGGTTTATAGTGGAAAAAAGCAGCTTGGAGTTTCCTGGGCTGTTTCTGATGGCATCGGAGTAAAACTGTGACCTTGCCTCTTTGAGGGACTGTGCATATTTTTATTGTTGCTCCTGGTAAATTTGTTTGTGGACAGTGAGGCCAGAGTCTCTGAAACGCCACTCAAGGACCCGCCCTGCTGCCTTCATTTTACGGAGCCCGTCTGTGAACCAGGGTGCTGAGCGGGTGAAGGTGACTGTTCTTGTTTTAACAGGGGCATGGAGGTCCAGGAGGCTGCTCAGATGGCTGTTGTAGTAGTCCACTGCTTCGTCGGCTGATGAAAAGTGTGTGGAAAGATGATGAAGGTCTGCTTCCAAAAGTTCTTGGTTAATGTTTTTTAGTTTTCTGAAACAGATATTTTGCTTAGGCTAGGAGAGGCTGGATGGGGATTGCAAATCCATAGAAATGGCCTTGTGATCAGACACACCTAGGTCATACACCTGCAGGTTGGTGAGAGGGGCAGAGTTTGTAATGACCAGGTCCAAGGTATGCCCCCTGGTGTGTGTGGGGACACCAACAAGTTGTTTTAAGTTAAAACAGTCCAGTAGTTGTAGAAATTCAGCCGCAAAACGGCAGGAGGGGGTGTCAACATGGATGTTCATATCACCTAAAATTATAACATTGGCAGAGTTACACTATCCCACTAAACGCCATTTGAGTGTGTTGAATGTTGTTAGTTGGGTTGTTTGTTGGCTGTATGAGACTAAGTAAGCTAGATCAACATTAGAATAACACAGATCAAGATCAATATATGCCTTTGTTATTGTAAGAGGTTAGCTACCCCTGGAGGCGAAAAATCCTACATATTGTACCTTTAATACCTCACACATACTTGCTTCTTCACCAAATGTTTTGTTTAGTGTAAATGTTGTGCACCTCCTACAGAACCATGGCCATCTACATCAAATGCAGGGAAGCAGGAATACGGTCTCTCTCGCTCAGGAGAACAGGACGAGTGGAATAAGGTCTCTCTTGCTCAGGAGAACGGGCCGAGTGGAATAAGGTCTCTCTCGCTCAGGAGAACGGGCCGAGTGGAATAAGGTCTCTCTCGCTCAGGAGAACGGGACGAGTGGAATAAGGTCTCTCTCGCTCAGGAGAACGGGCCGAGTGGAATAATGCTCTCTCGCTCAGGAGAACGAGTGGAATAAGGTCTCTCTCGCTCAGGAGAATGGGACGAGTGGAATAAGGTCTCTCTCGCTCAGGAGAACGGGACGAGTGGAATAATGCTCTCTCGCTCAGGAGAACTGGACGAGTGGAATAATGCTCTCTCGCTCAGGAGAACGGGACGAGTGGAATAAGGTCTCTCTCGCTCAGGAGAACGGGCCGAGTGGAATAAGGTCTCTCGCTCAGGAGAACGGGACGAGTGGAATAAGGTCTCTCTCGCTCAGGAGAACGAGTGGAATATGGTCTCTCTCGCTCAGGAGAACGGGCCGAGTGGAATAAGGTCTCTCGCTCAGGAGAACGGGACGAGTGGAATAAGGTCTCTCTCGCTCAGGAGAACGGGACGAGTGGAATAAGGTCTCTCTCGCTCAGGAGAAAGGGCCGAGTGGAATAAGGTCTCTCTCGCTCAGGAGAACGGGCCGAGTGGAATAAGGTCTCTCTCGCTCAGGAGAACGGGCCGAGTGGAATAAGGTCTCTCTCGCTCAGGAGAACGGGCCGAGTGGAATAAGGTCTCTCTCGCTCAGGAGAACGAGTGGAATAAGGTCTCTCGCTCAGGAGAACGGGACGAGTGGAATAAGGTCTCTCGCTCAGGAGAACGGGCGAGTGGAATAAGTCTCTCTCGCTCAGGAGAAGCGGCCGAGTGGAATAATGTCTCTCGCTCAGGAGAACGGGCGAGTGGAATAAGGTCTCTCTCGCTCAGGAGAACGGGCGAGTGGAATAAGGTCTCTCTCGCTCAGGAAACGGGCCAAGTGGAATAAGGTTCTCTCGCTCAGGAGAACGGGCGAGTGGAATAATGCTCTCTCGCTCAGGAGAACGGGCCGAGTGGAATAAGGTCTCTCTCGCTCAGGAGAACGGGACGATGGAATAAGGTCTCTCTCGCTCAGGAGAGGGACGAGTGGATAAGGTCTCTCTCGCTCAGGAGAACGGCCGAGTGGAATAAGGTCTCTCTCGCTCAGGAGAACGGGACGAGTGGATAAGGTCTCTCTCGCTCAGGAGAACGGGACGGTGAATAAGGTCTCTCTCGCTCAGGAGAGGGACGGTGGAATAGGTCTCTCTCGCCAGGGAAGGGCGAGTGGAATAAGGTCTCTCTCGCTCAGGAGAAGGGACGAGTGGAATAAGGTCTCTCTCGCTCAGGAGAAGGGACGAGTGGAATAAGGTCTCTCTCGCTCGGAGACGGAGGTGGAATAAGGCTCTCTCGTCAGGAGAACGGGAGAGTGGAATAAGGTCTCCTCGTCAGGAGAACGGGCGGTGGAATAAGGTCTCTCTCGTCAGGAGAACGAGTGGAATAAGGTCTCTCGCTCAGGAGAACGGACGAGTGGATAAGGTCTCTCGTCAGGAGAACGGTGGGTAAGGTCTCTCTCGCTCAGGAGAGGGCCGAGTGAATAAGTCTCTCGCTCAGGAGAAGGGCAGAGGGAATAAGGTCTCTCGGTCAGGAGAACGAGTGAATAAGGTCTCTCGTCAGGAGAAGGCGAGTGGAATAAGGTCTCTCGCTAGGAGAACGAGTGGAATAAGGTCTCTCGCTCAGGAGAACGAGTGGAATAAGGTCTCTCTCGCTCAGGAGAACGGGAGTGGAATAAGGTCTTCTCGCTCAGGAGACGGACGAGTGAATAAGGTCTCTCTCGTCAGGAGAACGGGACGAGTGGAATAATGCTCTCTCGCTCAGGAGAACGGGCGAGTGAATAAGGTTCTCTCGCTCAGGAGAACGGCGAGTGGAATAAGGTCCTCTCGCTCAGGAGAACGGACGAGTGGAATAAGGTCTCTCGCTCAGGAGAACGGGACGAGTGGAATAAGCTCTCTCGCTCAGGAGAAGGGCGAGTGGAATAAGGTCTCTCTCGTCAGGAGAACGGGACGAGTGGAATAAGGTCTCTTCGCTCAGGAGAACGGCGAGTGGAATAAGGTCCCTCGTCAGGAGAACGAGTGGAATAGGTCTCTCTCGTCAGGAGAACGGGCCGGTGGAATAAGGTCTCTCGTCAGGAGAACGGGCGAGTGGAATAAGTCTCTCTCGCTCAGGAGAACGGGACGAGTGGGTTCTTCGCTCAGGAAAGGCGAGTGGAATAAGGTCTCTCTCGCTCAGGAGAACGGGCCGAGTGGAATAAGGTCTCTCTCGCTCAGGAGAACGGGCCGAGTGGAATAAGGTCTCTCTCGCTCAGGAGAACGGGCCGAGTGGAATAAGGTCTCTCTCGCTCAGGAGAACGGGAGTGGAATAAGGTTCTCTCGCTCAGGAGAACGGGACGAGTGGAATAAGGTCCTCTCGCTCAGGAGAACGGGACGAGTGGAATAAGGTCTCTCTCGCTCAGGAGAACGGGACGAGTGGAATAAGGTCTCTCGCTCAGGAGAACGGGACGAGTGGAATAAGGTCTCTCTCGCTCAGGAGAACGGACGAGTGGAATAAGGTCTCTCGCTCAGGAGAACGGCGAGTGGAATAAGGTCTCTCTCGCTCAGGAGAACGGACAGTGGAATAAGGTCTCTCGCTCAGGAGAACGAGTGGAATAAGGTCTCTCTCGCTCAGGAGAACGAGTGGAATAAGGTCTCTCTCGCTCAGGAGAACGGGACGAGTGGAATAAGGTCTCTCTCGCTCAGGAGAACGGGACGAGTGGAATAAGGTCTCTCTCGCTCAGGAGAACGGGACGAGTGGAATAAGGTCTCTCGCTCAGGGAGAACGAGTGGAATAAGGTCTCTCTCGCTCAGGAGAACGGGACGAGTGGAATAAGGTCTCTCTCGCTCAGGATAACGGGCCGAGTGGAATAAGGTCTCTCTCGCTCAGGAGAACGGGCCGAGTGGAATAAGGTCTCTCTCGCTCAGGAGAACGGGACGAGTGGAATAAGGTCTCTCTCGATCAGGAGAACGGGACGAGTGCAATAAGGTCTCTCTCGATCAGGAGAACGGGACGAGTGCAATAAGGTCTCTCTCGATCAGGAGAACGGGACGAGTGCAATAAGGTCTCTCGCTCAGGATAACGGGCCGAGTGGAATAAGGTCTCTCGCTCAGGATAACGGGCCGAGTGGAATAAGGTCTCTCGCTCAGGAGAACGGGACGAGTGGAATAAGGTCTCTCTCGCTCAGGAGAACGGGACGAGTGGAATAAGGTCTCTCTCGATCAGGAGAACGGGACGAGTGCAATAAGGTCTCTCGCTCAGGATAACGGGCCGAGTGGAATAAGGTCTCTCTCGCTCAGGAGAACGGGACGAGTGGAATAAGGTCTCTCTCGATCAGGAGAACGGGACGAGTGGAATAAGGTCTCTCTCGATCAGGAGAACGGGACGAGTGGAATAAGGTCTCTCTCGCTCAGGAGAACGGGACGAGTGGAATAAGGTCTCTCTCGCTCAGGAGAACGGGACGAGTGGAATAAGGTCTCTCTCGCTCAGGAGAACGGGACGAGTGGAATAAGGTCTCTCTCGCTCAGGAGAACGGGACGAGTGGAATAAGGTCTCTCTCGCTCAGGAGAACGGGACGAGTGGAATAAGGTCTCTCTCGCTCAGGAGAACGGGACGAGTGGAATAAGGTCTCTCTCGCTCAGGAGAACGGGACGAGTGGAATAAGGTCTCTCTCGCTCAGGAGAACGGGACGAGTGGAATAAGGTCTCTCTCGCTCAGGAGAACGGGACGAGTGGAATAAGGTCTCTCGCTCAGGAGAACGAGTGGAATAAGGTCTCTCTCGCTCAGGATAACGGGCCGAGTGGAATAAGGTCTCTCTCGCTCAGGAGAACGGGACGAGTGGAATAAGGTCTCTCTCGCTCAGGAGAACGGGACGAGTGGAATAAGGTCTCTCTCGATCAGGAGAACGGGACGAGTGCAATAAGGTCTTTCGCTCAGGATAACGGGCCGAGTGGAATAAGGTCTCTCTCGCTCAGGAGAACGGGACGAGTGGAATAAGGTCTCTCTCGCTCAGGAGAACGAGTGGAATAAGGTCTCTCTCGCTCAGGAGAACGGGCCGAGTGGAATAAGGTCTCTCTCGCTCAGGAGAACGAGTGGAATAAGGTCTCTCTCGCTCAGGAGAACGGGCTGAGTGGAATAAGGTCTCTCGCTCAGGAGAACGGGACGAGTGGAATAAGGTCTCTCTCGCTCAGGAGAACGAGTGGAATAAGGTCTCTCGCTCAGGAGAACGGGACGAGTGGAATAAGGTCTCTCTCGCTCAGGAGAACGAGTGGAATAAGGTCTCTCTCGCTCAGGAGAACGAGTGGAATAAGGTCTCTCGCTCAGGAGAACGGGACGAGTGCAATAAGGTCTCTCGCTCAGGAGAACGGGACGAGTGGAATAAGGTCTCTCTCGCTCAGGAGAACGGGACGAGTGGAATAAGGTCTCTCTCGATCAGGAGAACGGGACGAGTGGAATAAGGTCTCTCTCGCTCAGGAGAACGGGACGAGTGGAATAAGGTCTCTCTCGCTCAGGAGAACGGGACGAGTGGAATAAGGTCTCTCTCGCTCAGGAGAACGGGACGAGTGGAATAAGGTCTCTCGCTCAGGAGAACGAGTGGAATAAGGTCTCTCTCGCTCAGGATAACGGGCCGAGTGGAATAAGGTCTCTCTCGCTCAGGAGAACGGGACGAGTGGAATAAGGTCTCTCTCGCTCAGGAGAACGGGACGAGTGGAATAAGGTCTCTCTCGATCAGGAGAACGGGACGAGTGCAATAAGGTCTCTCGCTCAGGATTAACGGGCCGAGTGGAATAAGGTCTCTCTCGCTCAGGAGAACGGGACGAGTGGAATAAGGTCTCTCTCGCTCAGGGAGAACGAGTGGAATAAGGTCTCTCTCGCTCAGGAGAACGGGCCGAGTGGAATAAGGTCTCTCTCGCTCAGGAGAACGAGTGGAATAAGGTCTCTCTCGCTCAGGAGAACGGGCTGAGTGGGAATAAGGTCTCTCGCTCAGGAGAACGGGACGAGTGGAATAAGGTCTCTCTCGCTCAGGAGAACGAGTGGAATAAGGTCTCTCGCTCAGGAGAACGGGACGAGTGGAATAAGGTCTCTCTCGCTCAGGAGAACGAGTGGAATAAGGTCTCTCTCGCTCAGGAGAACGGGGCCGAGTGGAATAAGGTCTCTCTCGCTCAGGAGAACGGGCCGAGTGTAGGTCAGGCCTCTGTAGAGGACGGTCTCTCAGTGAGACCGCAGGGAAGCAGGGCAGACGTGTCTCCAGGAACACTTTCACATCTCAGACTCTTAACTTTCACACGCACCCAGAGCAAACTGACCCCTGCTAGAAGCACAAGACACACTCAGGACATGCGGTAGCTTCTGTGTGTGTGTGTTGTGTGTGTCCATATGCCTGTTGGAAGGTCATGCAGAGCCATAGGCTTTCCCATCTTACTCCAATTGTTACTTCTTTTAGTTAGTTTAGCGTTGTGTGAGTGACTGATCAGTGCACATTATTTTGAAGAACAAAAAAAATGTGTATGTAAAGGGACGTAACGTGAGGTCGTATTTATTTTTTAACGGTGGAAAATTTCGGACTCTGTGTGCAAGGACCTTAAGGAATGTAGAATATATACGTCATGCAGAATAAGGCATTAATATGTGCTTTAGAAGTACTAATAAACAGCTAATATCCTAGTAATATGCATGCTAATAAGCAACTAGTTAATAGTGAGAATTGGAGCATAAACTAAAGCGTTACCTGCATTTTATAATGCATGAATGATGCCTTACTGTATATATATTATATTATATTAATACATAATAATAATTAACAACCTTATGTTGTATCATCTCATGAATAATC